>ML777344.1:1288855-1342614 GCA_009831015.1 Picea engelmannii
TGCGCCAGGAATGGCTTCAAGATCCCAAAAGTTTGCATATGATCCAGCAACTGCAGAACAAGGCTCCGGCTCCCCTAGGATACTCCTGGCTCCAGGATGAGCTTCGATATAAAGGTCGCTTGTATTTAAGTAAACAATCCAAGTTCAAATCCACTGTGTTGTCTGAGCTTCATGCTACCCCCACAGCTGGGCACTCAGGATTCACCAAAACATATGACCGAGTCAAACGCTCTTTTTTCTGGGAGGGTATGAAACAAAACATCCGTAAGTTTGTCACTGAATGTGAGGTGTGTCAACGCAACAAGGGAGAAACAGTCAAATCCCCAGGCACCCTCCAACCGCTTCTGATTCCCCCTGCTATTTGGAAGGATATCTCTATGGACTTTATTACAGGCCTACCTAACTCGGGGAATAAATCAGTCATAATGGTGGTGGTGGATCGCCTCTCCAAGTATGCTCATTTCTGCGCTCTTTCCCACCCATTTACTGCATCCACGGTGGCTCAAACTTTTATGGCCCAGGTATTCAAGCTACATGGCATGCCGCACTCTATTGTTTCTGATCGAGACCCAACTTTCACAAGCAATTTTTGGCAAGAATTTTTTAAGCTCCAAGGCACACAATTGCATCTCAGCTCAGCTTATCATCCCCAAACGGATGGTCAAACGGAAGTTGTCAACAAGTGTTTGGAAACATATCTGAGGTGCTTTATCTGAGGTGTTTGGAAACAAGTGTTGCCCCAACAAAGCTCCTAAATTTAGTGACATTTGTAGGACCTAGTCATTTCATGATGGCCTTCATCTTTACGGGACCTATGTTGAGCTCCCCTCCATCAATCACATACCCTAAATACACCAAGGACTGCTAAGAAAACTCATATTTCTTGAGATTGGCCAACAATTAGTGCTTTTGCAAAGTCTCTAACACATTCATAAGGTGTGAGATGTGCTCCTTTGAGGTAGCACTATAAACCAATATATCATCTAAATAGACAATAACAAACGAATCTAGATAAGGGCGTAAAATATCATTCATTATTCTCATAAATGCAATCAGTGCATTGCATAAACCGAATGTCATAACCAACCACTTGTACAAACCTTGCCTTGTATTGAAGGAAGTCTTCAAGTATCTTCTTCTTTGACTCGTACTTGGTGATATCCTAATTTCAAATCCAACTCAGTGAAGTACTTGGCATGCTGTAGTTGGTCCAACAAATCATTGATCTTAGGCAGAGGGTACTGATTCTTTAGTGTAATCTTGTTCAATGCCCTGTAATTGATACACATTCTCCAAGCCCCATCCTTCTTGGGCACGATTATTATGGGTCACCCACAAGGTGAGATACTTGGTCAAGTCACACCATGCTCCAACAACTGTTGCAACTGCGTCTTTAGTTCATTTGCTTCTATAATGAATTGTCTGTACTACCCAATATTTGGCAAGGGGGAGTCTGGCAATAATTGGATTTCATGCTCCACTTCCCTCTTAGGTGGTATACCTTAGACTCTTGGAACACTCCTTTGTATTCCTATAGAAACTCCTCCAACTAATGTTTCTTCTCTTTAGTACACCCCTCCAGGGATTCCTTCAATATCATTAACTCATCATCAAATTGATTTTCTCTTAAGAAAAGAAAAACATATTTCTTACTAGAACTAATTAAATTTTTGCTTCGGTTAGCACGTACCAGTGATATCTTTGACTTGTCTTTATGTGTGTTAATGATGTAGGGATTTCCATCCTTGATTAGTTGGTATTGATTGGCTCCTTGCATGAATATTGCATCCCTCATATACATGTAGGGGCATCCAAACACTACTCCACATACATCAAAGGGTACTACATCCAATTCCACTTCATAAAAAAAACAACAATTACAACAAATTTAATCTTACACCATTTCGTTACCTTTATCTTTGCATCCTTGTTTACCCAACCCAATGGATAGGGGCTAGGATGATCATGAACCTCCAATCCAAGCTTATTGACTAGATCTGTTGCTATGAGATTATCTTGTGAACTAGAGTCGAACATAGCATCTAGCTTGGTCTTTTTGACCTAAATCTTGATGTGTAAGAACTTGGTCTTATCCTTCTCTTCCTGGTGATGAAGGCTACTCAGATTCACCTCATTCAGATGTGTAGACAATATGTTCATCCACATCCAAGTACTTTCAACCTAATTGCTTGAATATGTGTCTAAAAGGTTCTTTTTCTTTTTGTCCTTCTTATGGTTCTTCGGGTTCAGCTTTGGATGTAGTTTCCAACATTTTTCCTTGGTGTGGCCATCAATGTTGCAATGATTGCAATGGTTGTTGGGATATTTACACTAATGTGTAGTGGTTGTTGTCTTCTTATGTTTGCACCCTTTCCACTCCTTCGCCTCCTTGGAATCTCCCTGGTGCTCTTTCTGCTTAGAACCACTTGGTTCCCCATTCTTTTGGATTATGTTTTCTATGTACTGTGCCTATACACACGTGTCATCCACTGTCCTTGGCTTAAAGAACATCACTTGCTTTTGTAAATAATTGTGTAAACCTTTAAGATAATTGAGGAGTACATTTGGGTTCTTGGGAGAGATACCCATCATGATGGCCATATTTTTTAAGTCAATGGTGTACTCCCATACACTCTAGCCCTGCCTCTGCCTAAAGTAGTGCCACCGGATCCATTGGTCCTCTACATACCCGATAAGGTAGAATTGGGACTTGATGAGGGTTTTTAAGTCATCCCACCTAATTACTCACAGATCACCCTCCAACCTAAGTGTTTCTGTATGGATTTCCCACAAGGTTAAAGCATGGCCCTCTAACTTCAATCTAGCAATTGAAATCTTTTGCTCTTCATCTATATGGAAAATGCTAAAATAAACTTCTATTTGTTGAAAACAATGATTCAGTTTGAATGCATTGATCTCACCTTGGTATGGCTTTATGTCCACTTTTACTTCGATATTGAATAGGGGATGTGAAGGGTTCATGGAACTCGAACTCGACTGCTCTTTCTCAAATTCTTTATGCGACTCCTTTCCCAAGTCTTCATGATCTCATGATTTCCCCTTTGATCTGATCTCCGAGTTAGAGACTCTGTCATCTATGAATGGTCCAATATTACTTGCTAGAACCACCATGAGGAGGTTCATATTGGGACCGATGTCAGCAACTTGCGCTTCCAACCTCTCAAATTTCTCTTATGTTGGATTGATCCGGATTATTTTCGGCACGAAATGAGAGCGGAGATATAATAAAGAAATGCACAGAGATATTGCAGATATTCAATAATATAACAGAAATGTATCAGAGATGCAACCATCAACACAGATATATAGTAATACACGATTTCTATTAATCAAAGAAATCTACAGAGACTGTAAAAATACAGAGTGAAAGACTCGCTAGAATGGTGGCAACTTATCTTTGAGAAGAGATGTGACGGCTACTCGCATTCACAAGAAGATCATTACAATGAGGCTATGAAGGCCCTTTTACAATAAACGGGAATGCCAAAAGTCCTAAACATCCAAAAACCTAACCCTAGGAAATGAAGCGCCAAAAGTCATGTGGGCCCCGTTTGGGCAAGTGAGTACATCAACTTCCCAGGGTCGTAACTTTTGCATACAATCTTTGTTTTAGGCGTGTGATAGCTCGTTGGAAAGATTTATCCGAGGCCTACAACGCTCGAGACAAAATAGCATTGTAGATATTATTTTGCGAGAGCAACATACCCAAAAAAAGATCGTTTAGGGCCTTAAAATGGCCCCGGAAGTTCAGGACCCGAAAAACTGCTAAAAATAGTAAATTGCCAAAATTGCTAGAAAGTCGTTTTGAGCCATTTGGAAAAGGTGGGTGGCCACCGATATCCACCTGGATCATGGATCTCGAGGGTTAATATGAACAGACTTGTCCACCATGGCTATGGTTTTTACGACTTCTCTTTAAGTCGATTCCTAGATCTTGCGACTTCTCACAAATACCCAAAAGAAAAACCTACTCTTATACCAACATGATCTATAAATTGTCGTGGATATTCCAATGGAACATTTTTTCACAACATATCTCATAGATAAAAATGAAATCTCCACTATGAAGGTTAAATTCCTTTAGACCCAAAAATATTTAGTTATTAGTTTTTTACCTATGTATGAAATAGATAAAATGCGGAAAATAGAGAACAGTAAAATACAATCGCACACCATCCACAAGATAACACAAATATTTTCTCTCAGAAACCCTTACGGGAGAAAACCCAGCTATAAGGTGAAGCTTCTCTACTCTCTTTTCTCTGGTATGGAAATAATGGAAATACAAAGGAGAAGGCACTCTTTATGGAGTTACCTAAGACCTATGGCATGTTAGGTTGCTACAGAACATTAACCCCCTCTATTATGCTCTCTAATTTCCCACTCCCATTTGTTATGCTTTGCTATGGAACAAAATACAATAACATAGAATGGAACTCCTTCTCCTCTTAGTGGCTTGGTATTTAACATAGCCCGATAGTCATCTAAGGGTAGGTTTTTGACGTCCTCAACCCTCAATTGTGATAGAGTTTTGGACCTTCTAGAATCTTCTCAAAATTACATATGTGGTCAGCCCCATATGCATGAGTTACATATGTGGTCAGCCCCATATGCATGAGTAACGAGGGCTGACATGGCATCTTCTCATGCCATGGTGGTAAACACGATAGGTTAACTTGAGAGAGGTATAACTTTTGCGTACAAAATTCAATTGACACGATTTTTACATTGTTGGAAAGGTCTCAATGTTTAGAATAGTGTCATGAGGTCCAAACGTATCCGAGAAAGTTTTAACCCTGGAAAATATTATTTGATGCCTCAAAATGGCCCCAAAAGGTTCCAAACCCCAATTTTCCAAACTAGGACCTGCCATCAAAATGGCCCTGCAAGTCGATTCCTCCAATTTTTTCCACTCTGAAAGGATTGAGATAGATGACAAAAAATATAATGATCCAATCCAAATAAGGCACGCGTTTGGAATTTTGTAGAGCTAATCCCCAGGGTAACAATGATACTATGTGGCCTAAACTAGTAAACAACGTGACACTTCCACACATATGGTTGTCCTAAAAGAACATCACAAATTTCAATGAGGTGACATCACATGATAAACCATTTATGAAGGGATAGATGTTGCATTGTAGGTGACATTGTTGACTGCCACATATGTCTCGTCCTTGGCTAAGACAATCAATGGTCCACGGTTGGGAATGTGACATCATTGGCAACTTCTTCTTCTCGATGACCTCGAATAAGATCAAGTTTTATTGCTTGCTTCTATCACAATGAAATGCAATGGTATTTAGTTGGTGGTGTCAAGGTTGAATCAAAGTATAAGTCTTTCATTGCAACCGATAGTCATTGTCTAGCATGATATTCATCCTTGGTACGGCAAGGGATTTTATGGGTGTCATACCATTTTCACATGTTCTTGAACTTCCATTCTTCTTCTTTGTATGTTGCTCTGACTGGTTGTCTTGAGGTTTGTTATCCTTACGTTTTCCTTTGCTTTGAGAGTTAGGGTTGCCTTTACCCTTCTTTTGATGTGATTGACTTACAACCCTAAACCTTTTCTTACTCTTATGCTCAATCTTTTCTTTAATCTTGACGAAATAACAATAAGATGCTCACAGAAAAGAGATTTCCAAAATTTTATTTGGATGTGTTTGTGTAGGTTGTTGTGGTATTTTAGAATCATGTGTTACTTAGAGTTTTGGATACATAGTTTTGAACAAAGGATATTAAATGTGTTGGTGTACTCTAGCACAATCTAGGATTTACCCTGACACAAGGTTGTTTATCTCATGTCTTAGTCTTCATTGTTTCCAACAAGGTAATACTCCTCCTCAAGGGATTCAAGGAAATCCCTCCAAGTGGGTTTCATCCCACACATTTCACGATCAACTTTGACACATTGTGCATAATAAGTATCCCACTAATGCCTGACATGGGGAAGGGACTTTGGGAGTGCAATCTTCTCACCTTTGGAAATTTTGTGAACATATAAATAACCCTCTAGCTAATCTAATCATCACTTCAAAGATTTTGTGTCTATCCCACCTTCAACAAAACCATATCATAATTATCGTGTACCTTTAAAGATGTCATTCCTCTAAATGAATTCTTATTGAAAGTGCCTCCATCAATGTTGGAAGTCACCATAGGATTTGGGTGAAATGATCCATCATCTTGTTCCTTTGTTGCTTAAGGGTTTCTTAGAATAATAACTTGATAGGATATCTTGCTCCGTTGTCTTTTTTTTTGTGCAACATGTGAGGTAGCTTGGGCTAGCAAGGAAGATCTTCACCAAGCTCACATAGCTCGAGGGCCAACTTCCTATACCCAAACCTCATGGGGAACATACACGAAAAAATAATGGAAAGTAGGTTGCTTTTATACAACTAATTTGGATTATGTTGAGAACAAAATGAAATATGTCATTGACACATAAATGAAACATAGATGTACAACGAAAACCAAATTACATTAATGAAACAATGATGAAAAACATTGTATAAGTACAATGACTAGAATAATGGCACCCATTTTTGAGAAAGTATATGTTTGCTATGCTTATTCATAAAAAGCCCATAACAAGACGTTAGAACTCCATTATATAACAAGGCTAAAAAACCTTGAGAAGAAAAACCCTAAAATGCAAGAACCTTAACCCTGACATAAAATTAGGGTTGAGTGTGATGTTGAGTTGAATGAAATTGAGTTGTATAGAACCTTATTGGGTTTTATCTTTTTTCTTATTTATTTGTTTTAGATCTCCTTGACTCCTTAATCACTTATACTTATCTGACTCCTATATTACTTTGACTTATCTGAGAAAAGAGGAACACTAGTTAAGTAGATAAAGAGCTTGTAAACACGCCTACACTGAAAAAGAGCTGATAAAGCACTCTCCTTATTATAGATACTTTCACTATGCTCTCTCTGAACTATGCTTGTGAAATACTCTTTAGGAATACAAGTAGTATAGGAATGGACTCTTTAGGAATAGAAGTATAGGAATAGAAGAAGTAGGAAATTATTTTGGATCTTCTTTAACTCATTGGAAAGATAATTTGTAACTATATGTGAATGGTCTTTTGAGAATGTCATAATTATAAAATATATAATAATAATAATAATAATAATAATCTATTTTTAAGGTCACGACCAAGCCAGCACACCAAATTGGTGTATGAGACCCCCTTGTTTGTGGGACAAGGGACCCCCCTCCGCCCAGCGATTTGACTGGTAAAGTCTACGAAGGTATACATACCCTACCCCCCTCTAGATTTGAACCTGTGACCTCTTAAGAGGAAACACATGTTCTTAACCATTAGGCCCCCCTAATATATATTAGAAATCCATGACCTTAAACTAGGACCATTCATTCCTAAGGTGGCCTTAAACGACCATCTAAATTAACAAAATAATAATAATCATCTAAATTAACAAAATAATAATAAACAACAATCTACACTAACTAAAATGCACAATGAAAATCTTCCTTAACGATTACTTAAATATTTAATTCCAGGTTATTGCTACTAGATCTATGATTTCAATAGACATGTGGATGTGATGTTTTAAGTCATACTTTTGAATTGTGATAATAAAAGGCATAAATAATGATTACATATGGGTTCACTTATGCTACTCTACAGTGTGTGAACGAAGAAATATGGTTCTACACCTAATATCCTATGAGGTATCAAGTGGGTCATGTACACGCATGCAGTTAATGATATTATATTTTGAACCGGTTTATGATTGCCCATATTCACATGTGATAATCCCTTATTCTGGGAAAAAGATATAATAAAATAAAGGGAATCTCCAACCCATATCTAATATTGCATAAGTTAAGCGAGTTCACACCACCCTTGTTATTTTCACTTACACGTGATGAAAGCCAACTAAGTTCACAAGAATGATTGTATTTGGATAAGTTCTCTTTTAACATGTTTAAGTCACAATTACACATGATGAAAGTCAACTAAGTTCACAACAATGATTGTATTTGGATAGGTTCTCTTTTAACATGTTTAAGTCACAACTATGCTTAGATATTTACATCAATCTTTTTAGAGTAAGAGGTCAATGTGACGTGGGACATGGGATATTAACTAATATATATAAGTAAAGGATTTATTATCTAAGTACATGTACTTAGAATAAAATATTAAAAGTTAATCTTTTTAGAGTAATAGGTAAATGTGATGTGAGACATGGGATATTAACTAATATATAAGTAGGATTTATTATCAAGTACATGTACTTACAACAAAATATTAAAAGTTAATTTCTATAGAGAGATTATGTGCTCACAACAAAATATTAAAAGTTTGATATTTTATTTATTTTTTATTTTTTTTGTTTCCAGTGAATTGCAATCCACTTTGTAAACAATCCAAGAGCTTTATAAATAATTGTTGATGGAGAGGGGATCCCATTTGGAAAGATAGTGTTATTCCTCTCCAGCCACACAAACCGGTAGATGATTGGAGGTAAAGCAAGGTGTGATCGTTGCTTTTTGCTCCAACACTCGTAACAGTCTAGCAACGATATCCCATCGCAAATTGTGGATATGTTTTGAACAGAAGTGATCTGAGTCTAGACATGTCTAGTGAAGGGGCAATGTATAAATAGACGTGTCATTGTTTCTGCCTCCCTAGAACAAAGATGGCAAGTGCTAGGTCCAATCCAGCCCTTTCTTTGTAAAGTATCCCAAGTGAGAATTTTGTTTTCAATAGCCAGCCAAGTAAAGAGCTTTATCTTACGTGGGATGTTCCAAATCCAAAACTTTCTCCTCCAACCAACAGTTGAGTGCGAGCAATGCAAGTTTGAAATAGTTGTGTAAAAGTTGGAGACAGATAGATGGCCTGAGGAGTCACCCCCTGTCCAAAGGAGTGCATCCTCTCTATCAAGAAGCTTGATACCAACGCTCGATAATAACTTACAGTATGAATCCCATTCCACGGCCAGAGTTGTTGGCGGGCCAATATTCGCACTAGATCTCCAACAATGTGTGATAGATCCAAGTGTGGAGGTGTCTTTTGCGTGGAAGAGGTAACAAATATGAATGTAATGGAGATAATTAAGGAGTTGTGAGGATAAATAGGAGGAGTCCCCCAATCCCAAGATATGATCCTTTCTTGTGTGAATGGAGTGACCAGACCCTGGGTTCCAAGAGAGCCAATGGGAAATAAGTGGAGTCGATCTAGATAAGTTCCTCCAAGTATACGAGGCTGATCTAGGAATGGAAGGAGTCAATCTGAGCCAAGCAACAACAGAGTAGAGTGGAAGGTATTTATCCAAAATAACAGTATTCTAAATCCCAACATTTGTTAACACGCACCAAAGTGTGTTTGCAGCAAGTGCTAAGTTAAAAAAAAGTATATTCCTTAGGCCCCGTCCTCCTTTTTGTTTGGGCTTTGCAAGGGTGTCCCAATTACAAAGATGGAGATTATGTGTATATGTGAAACCCAACCAGAGGAAGTTGAAGGAGAGTTTACAGAGCTTGTGGAGAACAGTGACTGGTAGGGCAGCTAAGGCCATCCTTCCAGGACAACTTTGATGAGTGTATAACGCCCTCCAAAGGAGAGTCGGCGATTGCACCAGTTCCCTATTATTTTTTCCACTTTTGCCACGAACCAATTCCAATCAGCAATCTTGTAGGAGTCTGCCTTAATAAAATATCCAAGGTAGTTAAAAACTTCAAAAAGATTTACAAAAGTATGTGAAAAGAGTACTTTGAGATGAGTCAGTGACTGTACAGGGAGATTTGCAAAATGAAAGGTTGATTTTGACTAGTTTATATGTAGACCAGAGGCGTTACTGAAGACTTGTAGAATATTTTGGATTTCTCTCCATTCAAGTATGGAGTCATTTGTCAAAATTAAGACGTCATCAACATAGAGAAGATGAAGGATCTTCACCATCCTAGATACTTTTACTCCTGTCAATTTCCCTTGAGATTGGCCAAGTTTTAGGAGAATGCTTAGACCTTCCATGACTAAAATAAAGAGTAGTGGGGAGAGCGGGCAACCCTATCTCAGACCTCTGCCACTATGGGAGAAGGGGGAAGCTTCCTCATTGACCAGGACTGAGAAGGTGGTGCTTGAAACACAACCCATAATCCATTTGATGGAAGTCAAACTGAAGCTAGATTGTACCAAGATCAACCGTAGAAAGTCCCAATAAATGCAATCAAAGGCCTTTTTGAGGTCTAGTTTAAGAATTAGTGCCTTTGATTTTTTAGCTTTAATACTGTGAACACATTCCTATGTCATGCCTATGGCATCAAGAATCCGTCTACCTTTTAGGAAGCCCAATTGTTCACCTATCAGGGATCTCGAGAGAACAAGCTTAAGACGATTTGCAATGATTTTTGTAATCAATTTATATCACAAGTTGCAAAGTGAGATAGGACTGTTATCTCCAAAAGTTGTTGGATGGTTTTCTTTTGGAATCAAAGTTAGGAATGTTGAGTTTATAGAACCCAAAACTTTTCCCCTCGGTCTGGAGTCTTCAACCAAATTGAGGAGCTCAGTGCCAACAAGCTCAAAATAATGAAGGAAGAACTCAATGGTCCAGTCGTCCAGGCTAGGGATTTTATTAGTTGCAAAATATTGAAGTACATCTCTTACCTCCTGTAAAGTACATGGACTGTCCATAAGGTGATTGTCCTCCACTGTAACCATATGGGGGAAGAGGCTGGCCACTCTAACAGAGTCTGGGAGTGAAGGATGGGCTCTAGCCCCATAAAAAGATTTAAAATGAATTGCAGCTGCAGATTTTATGGTGAGCTGATCCTTGTGAGTAATCCTAGCGTCGTTGATGATTTCCCAAATATGCTTTTTGTTTCCGCTGTTACTAGCACAGTGGTGACAAAATTTAGTGTTTTGGTCATCGCATTTTATCCAAATTGCCCTGTTGCGTTGGTGCCACAGAGCCTCTTCTGCCAGGAGAATTTTATTTCATTCAGATTCTAGAAGATCCAAAGATATATCAATGTCTTGTTGTCTTCCAGCTTGAAGATCCTTGAGGAGGGTGTCCTTTAGATCTATCTCCAATTCATGGAGTCTGAGAAGTCTTTGTTTTCTGAGAATTTTAGCCCAACGGTTTATCCTATGTTTTAGAGTTTTTAGTTTCCAAACCAAGCATGTCTGCACATTCAACTCAGACAGAAAAGAGGGATCCAACCAAACATCTCTGACAACAGAGTGTAGCTCTGGCTCAAGCAACCAACTCGAATTGAACTTGAAAGGGTAGGATTTTGGAGGCGAGAGAGGATCCAAGTGTAGGAGGATCGGGGCATGGTCTGAGAAGTAGGGGTAGTCAACCCATGTCTTAATTCTTCCATCCTGTAGGGCCAAGTCTTCTGTGAGAAGGAACAGATCCAATCTTTTAGAAATAACATCCATACCCAAGCGCCCATTGCGCCAAGTAGGAACGACAACGTCCGGAGGTAAATCCACTAAGTTGTGATTTTGTAGGAGAGTATATAAGTAATTAGCCAAAGGATCCAGGGTTGTCGATGATCCCCATACTTCTCCAGTGTTGGTAGTAAAATTTAGATCGCCAACAATAATCAGATTGGTACCATCAAGGAGACCATTGTCTGCCACTCGATCCCAAAAATGTTTCCTATCAAAGCATGGACCATACATATTCAATAAAGTGATCAGTTGTGCATTCCAGAGACTGGTACAAGGCACCCTTCACTGAGGGTCTGATTATAGGATGGTTCGATGGCGTTGCACAGTCATATGGTCTTCTAAGTGGTGCGGGTGGACTCATAAGGATAACAAAGAACTCTTTCTATTATTGGACTCTCAATTGTGGACCCGACACCAACACAAAGGCAAAATTGTTGGGGGCCTAGGCAACTTTGCACTTGGCTACTAGGTTAAATATAGTGGATATCCAATTCATTGGGGACTCTAAAGCTATCATCCAATGGTTACACTACAAAGGCAAGCTACATGTTTCTTCTCTTCTTGGTTGGATGGACGAAATTCGAGAGCTACACACAAAGTTCATGAATATCACTTATATCCACACTATGCGGGAACACAATAAGAAAGTTGATGCCCTCTCAAAGACTGCTCTCCAGAAGCAAGTTGTATTATTTCTTATAATCACTGGATAGATAATCATGAGGGCCCACTCACTATATAAATCTCTATTAGCTAATTTACTCATTGATAGCCTTCCATAATTTATCTCTTTTATAGTTTGTTTGTTCTCCTTTGCCTTTGAATTTAGCATCAGCAAAGATTGTCAGTATTTTGGACTTTGTCTCATATTTGCCTATATCATCCTTGTATATTTTTTGGCTTGAACAATTGTATTGGCCCTGATCACCTGCCCCTTATCAGGGTACAAATCATAGTTAAATACATGATAACATTCTTTTGGAAGGGGATTTTGTAATCTTGCGATTTAAAGCAAATTATATTTTCAATATAATTGAGAATTTTTTTCTGCTGGAAAAACAAAATATTAAAAGTTGATTTATACATAGGGAAATAGAAGATATAAATGTATTATTTTTAAAAACGTTATGTTATTAAAAATAATTTATAATGATTAATACTTTATTTAATATCAAAACTTTGAGGTAGGATAATATTATACAAAAATTCTTTTATGGAATGATTAACTTTTTTTCCCTTGTTTTTTTAAGAAGGTAACTCTTTAATAATTTAAACTCCAATGCAATAATATTTATATACATAAGGATGACTCCATCCTTATTTACAATTACTTAGCAAACTTTAACCATAATCAAATGCTAACTATCGAGTGATCTTTCTTTAATGAGGTCACATTACATTTATTCAATACTAACTACTAAGTGGGTCTGATTTAATAGTGGATCTAATCCACATTACATTAATTGACCACCATAAATATCATATTATTAACTCTAATGGGTCTATAGGCCCCTATTATGCCCCTAGGGAGGATCCCACCATTCAATTCCTCTTTGAGAAGTGTTTTCCTCAACACTTGTAGCGATGATGTACAACCATAAACTAGGGTCCCATGTACAAGTGTCAACTATGATGTTAAAGTAGTCTTGAGGGTTCCATGTACTACTGCTCATGTTGATTCCTAACTTATGACACATGAATGACTGATTGTGATGCTCAAAAGGCTCACCATAGTTATGTGGACCCAAATAGATAGGACCCTTAGTAGCAAAAATATCCTCCATATAGTCATAAAAGGGTGGCTTTGGAAGGAACACTACCGCTATAGAAGAATTATACTGGAAAATAGCATGCATCACCTGTGCATGTCTTCCCTCAATGATGTTCTCTTCAAATGAAGGAGTTTTTGTATCAAAGAGAAGTTGGAAGTAGTTGTCTTCCCATAAATGACAAATGTCCATATAGAATTCCTCGCAAGCCTCCTCTAAATCATAAGAATTAAATGTCTCTTGTATACTCCTCCTTTTTATTTCTCCAAAGTTATAACCTATGGATTGCTTCCTATAGTTTTTGTACTCAATTATCTAAAAACCGTAGTTGTGTACATACTACTTAAAAGTATGAATAATCTTGTCATGCCTCGTGAAATTTTTTCCACTTCAATTAGTCACTTCTTGTTATGCTCTTTATATTCCGTAACAAATTCAAGAAAACTTTTAGGAAGTATCGCTCCCACATTTTTGCATATAAACTTAGATATGCCTCAATAAAGGAAGCTAATGTATCCATGTTAAATGCAATATTCCACTATAAGTATTAGAGCCAAAGTTTTGAAGAAGTATCTTATTTTCATAGAGCTCCTTTGGTAGGTAGGGTTTTTGGGCAAAATTTTGCGAGTGCTATGGTGTGCTAAATATTGATTGTGCTAAATATTGATTGGAAGAAGTATATCATATAATATACCAATTCGAGGCCTCATAAGTCCTCTCCCAAATGATGTTGGTATAGCTACAATTTGGGCACTCTACCAAAATATATCTACTTCGCAATATCTGCGGCCATTACTAAAAAACCTTAAAAGGAATTGATTTTCAAAATGCATTATCTCCTTCATTCGACCTCTAATTCGGTATTTTTTTTTGAAATCACGTATTTTTGTGAGAAGAAAACAAATCTATAGTTGTTTTCTATAAATTTTGTTATAAAACATTTAGAAATATATATGAGTGTCATGTTTGTAACAAAAAGACAAATATATATATATATATATATATATATATATATATATATTTTCAAAGTGCCATATTTTCTTCATTTGACATCCAATTTGAGTGATTTATTTTCGAATGACTTATTTTTGTCCAAAGAATCCATGCCCACGATTGGTTTATAAAATTTCTACTCGGAAAGTTTTAGAAATCGATATGGGTGTTTCAGCTCAAAATTTGCAAAAAAATGAAGAAATTTTGGCCTTTTTCTTTGGAAAGTGTTATGATACCACTTGGTATATTCCTTAATGCTCAAGACGATTTACAACAATATAATATAAATTCTCAATACTTCATTCAACATCAAAACCCTCGAGTTAGAGTAACACCATACATTGATCTTTTTATGGAAGTATAAACTCCCGTTGACTTGGATATTTGAGGGGGCGACCTCCCAACAAGCTAGGTTTTTATACAATAATATTTCCATACATGATCACATAAATAAGACTCCATCCTTATTTATAGCTACTTAACAAACCCGAACCCTAACCAATTGCTAACTACCTAGTGGGCCTTCTTTACCACATTACATTTTTTCAATGCTAATTGCCCAATGAGGCTAGTTCACATTACATTAATTGACCACCATATCTTTTTTGTCTTTTACATGGAATTATTCGTCCCACCCTCGAGCTTGTAGGAGAGAATGAGATTGTTGGTGCCTTATCAACCCCAATAGGGTGGCAGGAGCGAGGGGGAATCTCTTTGATCCCAGAGGAAGTACCATGTCATCTTACGCTTGGGGACTGGGGAATGTATCAAACAACGTTGCATAGGTTTGTCTTTTATGGCAAGATGTGCACATTGTGAAAGATCAGAATGTTATAAATATTGTGGTTCTTGGGGACTCTATGATTGTTGTTCGAGTGATCATTAAAAAAGCCCAATCTAATAATAACGTATTCAATAGTATCATCTCTCACACCCTTTCACTCATAAAGACTTTGATAACTTCATAATTCTTCTTTTTAAAAGAGAGCTTAATGCTCAAGTGGATCATTGGGCCAAGTTTGGGTAAAAATTGGGTGTAAGAGTGATCGAAATTAATGGGACTAGGAGGGATTTACCCATCCCATAATATGAGATCATCCTTATTTAATTGGGCTAACATGTGGCAGATGGAGTGGTTCACCGTTTGCATGGTACCTCCTCTCGGACATTCGAGGAGTTATAATTATGGGATGGCAATTCATTATGCCTCGTGCCAGTTTGGCCTTTTTATGCGGGTTCTCTCTAGTTATGGATTGCTCTTCTTTGGTGTTTGGGAAGGTTATTCAAACTCTTGCTCCTATTAGATCTTCTTTTCTTTGGGAGTTGTTTTAGTTTCTAGGCGGTGGTGGTGTTAGTTCGATGTTGACATTTATAGGGTTTCAGACCAGGCCTCTCTAGGTATTTAGGTTTTTCTCCTCTGGTTTTGGTAATGTTAATCTTTTCTTCTATGAGGTTTCTTCTAATCGTGTTGAAGTTCATCCTCTGCTTGTTTTTATTAAAATTGGAACAAGAGACCTTACACCTAGCCATGTGTGGTGGGATTTTTTTGGTTGGTGTGTGACATGGACATGAATGGAACCTAATTGGAGTGAAATGAAAATAATTCTTTGGCAACATGAAGAAATTCCCAAGCTAACCGTTCAACTCTTCAACAAATCTCAGTTAAATTAGGGGAAATGGAGCATGCTCTTGCTTCCATGATGAATCTTCTTGCCATCAAGACACGATGAATTGATGAGTTGGAGTTTGAAATTCAACACCTAAAGTCCTTGGTTCTTCCCCAACGTTCGACTTCTACATCAATCAATCAAGGCATAACTGTCTCCCTTCATGAGGATAACATGGTCAATGACATTAAGGATCGTGGTACAACTCTAATGGACATTGAAGATGAAACTCTCCAACAGGCTAGAGCACCAAAAATTTAGGTCTGTGAATCCTCCTCTCAATGAATGCATTTCACAATACTTTTTCTCTTAGGCTAGTTTGTAAAAGAGGTAATTAGTTAGTCCGAGTTGGAAACTGATGTGGAAAGAACTTCCAATTTTTCCTATCTAGCTCTAGAACTATGTACATGCCTTGTGCCGTTTTTATTGTTTTGTATGCATGCTGTTTACTTCAACACAACCCTTCATTATAATATACAAAGTTCAATTTCCTTTAAAAAAAACCTTAATAAACAATCAACTCATAAAAAACAAATATGTTGCAAGTGGGACTTGAACTTGAGTGGGGAGAATAACATCTTCTCTCAATCATCCAAGTTAAACCCAATTGACAACCATACCTATCCTAGTATAAACTTTCATACCTATCCTAGTTTAAACTTTTGTGAAACCATAAATCCCTATTACAATAACAAAAAAAATATAAAACTTAACACCCCAAACATATCTCCAACAACAAATACAAAATACAAACTATCAAAACCAAAAACGTGTGAAAACTTCAAAAGAATTCATGTAGCCTAGGAAAAGCCTAAGTCACAAGTAAACTCCATCTACAATCCATAAAAAATAAAATGACATTTGCATACTTTTAAATACATATTAGAAATTGTTTGACAAAACGTGTGGGAATCTAATTGATTTAGATAATTTTAAATACATATTT
Source organism: Picea engelmannii (assembly GCA_009831015.1). Taxonomy (NCBI): domain Eukaryota; kingdom Viridiplantae; phylum Streptophyta; class Pinopsida; order Pinales; family Pinaceae; genus Picea; species Picea engelmannii. Next base: position 1,305,690 of record ML777344.1, read on the forward strand.
GAAATGACAAAACGTGTGGAAATCTCTCTTACAAGGAAAGAGATTTGATAGAGGACAACGTTGCAAATTGTGTTATACTATGTCATTATTTTGTTTCTTCCAAAGTTGTTTTCTTAAAATAGATTCCAAGTTTATTAGATTTATAAACATTTTCATTTGATCATAACAAAACTTATGGAATTTATTCCAGGTTAACAAATTGACAATTTTTTTTTAAAAGAAAAACATCGAATAAATTCCAACCATGCCAAAATGTTTTCTTTTAAGAATAAAAATTCCATGCTTAATACTTTAACAAATGTCGGGATTAAGCACAGAATTTTTATTTAAAAAATGCCAAAACTATGGAATTTATTCTATGTTAACGAATTGACAATTTTTTTTTAAAAGAAAAACATCGAATAAATTCCAACCATGTCCAAATTTTTTCTTTTAAGAATAAAAATTCCATGCTTAATACTCTAACAAATGTCGGGATTAAGCACCGAATTTTTATTTAAAAAATGCCATCTGAAATTCGGTTATGGTTGAAATTTATTCCATGTTAGTGGATTAAGCATCGAATTTTTAAGAAAAACCACCTGAAATTCGGCTATGGTAGAGTTCTACTGGGACAATACAAGCAACTCCTAGGCGAATCACGAATCCGAGGGTACGGGGGAATGAGAAGGGGGATTTACGTATCTTCTTCATCCACAAATAAATAAATGATTTTCATGATGACCATTCATCACTTGCTTATTTGAGAGAAATGATCGTAGGTGGGGATGGTTCCATATTCCAAATGGTTGCGAATTGATTGGAGGGAGGGTACAACACACTATATATATAGATCTATAACCATCTCAATCATTCCCTAATTTTGTACTCGTTGGTTTTTTCATTCCGTAAGCTGAAAATATGGGAGAAATGGCCGATCCTCTGGATGCTCTGCGGGCTCTAATGGAGGCACACTCTCCTCCCTTGCATGCCCTCGTTGTTCCTTCCGAGGATGCCCATCAGGTTTGTTTCTTTCATCATTGTTCCCATGCCAACATTCTTCGTCGTTAATGACCAGATTTTTTCGGACCTGATTCCTGCGTTGAACCTAATTCCAACAACCCCTTTAGATGCATGCAGTCTATGCAAGAACATACCAGAGGTTTATCTTGATCAATAGTGTATGGAACGCGTCCCAAAAATGATCCAACAGATATTTTTTTGGGTAATCATTCATATGATTCCTGATTATTTGGATTTAAAGGGTTTGCCATGCAGAACTTAGAAGTTCCATTAATTAGCTCTACTGGCCTGGTTATTTAAATTAGAAGAATGGCTGCCTTCCAATGTCTGATATATGAATGAACTCTGTAGGATATTTTATAGTTGAAGTAGAATAATAATTCTTAATGCACTACTTTATGAAATCGCCTAATACTGAAATATTTACCTATACGCTCCAGCCTCAACTGATTTTCTTTCGTGTGAAGGGGAACGGATTAGTCCTAAAGTTATGTTGTTTTGATGATGTGCGGGGAATGGTTCAAGTAGGTATTTTTATTGTTAAGTACATTGGATTTGGTCTGATAGTTAGTGGGTTATAAGTTCCTCGACTCATCGTGCCCTATCCCAACACGGGCTTCGATATCAGTGGCGGGCTGGATCTGGATATATGGGTAACCAGGTCCTTAATGACTTTAATCGACTTAACTTTCCACTTCTTCCTTGTTTCATTCAGCGGTTCAAATTTTGATGTATACAGGCAAATACCCTTCTTATTAGGTTTATTGTGAGGAAACAGAAGTGCAGAAAGTCCTCATTTGTGGAGTCAAAATGTATGCATGAACAGCAAGAAAAGACAAAACTAGACAAAACTGATGCCGAAATTGGAGAGATGGAAGCAATTTTTTTGACAGATGCGTTCTCTTATCACAATGTGGCAAGCATACCCTTCTCCAATTTGTAAGTATTACAATTAAGTGTAGCCGACTTACAACACTCTAAGAAGAACGAGTAAAATATGTCTATGGGGGATTTGAACCTTGGCTTGGGGAATATCACCACCCCCGCTTAATCATCGAACCAAGATCTCGTTGACATGATGCAGACTTTTTATTCATTTATTTTCTTCATTCTGTTATGAATCATTCATAAAGAGATGCATAATAATGTATGTAGGTATTTATGTAATCTCTTGGTGGTTGGAATCACCACAACTATAGAATTTGGAAGGTCAAGTGCTAGATACATTTTTCTTATTTTAGTAGTTTTATGTGGATAGCAAGCATGTTGTGAAGGAGGCTTGACATTTGAAGAGGGGTTGGGGGGTTCATGATATCACAAGGGGGGGCTGCGATATTTGCGGGGGTCACAACACTGTCGGGGGCTATGAATGCAACTTTGGACACTTGGACATTTCTCCAACATTCCCACATAGTTGAAAGTTTAAAATGCACATTCACCAACATTTAGTTGGAATATATGGTTTTGAAATATATCTTGAGGAAGAGCCTTAATGTTATTTTTTGTGGTAGAATCTCAATGTGCTTGGCATTTGCACGAGATCAGGGATTCTTGATAAGTGCAACGCAACTTTGATTATCACATTGTAGCACAATTGGTCTATGCTGATCTTTGTCTATACTTGTATTAAGTCTTTGAAGCTAATTTGTGCCTTTGTAGTTTGGGTTGTAGCTATATATATTATATTTAAACTTTAAATTGTGGATAAGGCAATAGAAGGTTGCTTCATTCCATCATAGCACACCATTGCTAAACATGAAACAATAGCCTATAGTTGATCTCCTACTATCAATGTCACTTGCCTAATCAAAATCACAAAATTTAAAGAGTTCCATCGAACTGTGATATTTGTATTCCTACTAAAACTAATACCACATTTTCCTTTGAGGTAACAAAGAATTCTCTCTAGCTCAACATTTGTAGGGCGTGGTTTGAGAGGAACTTTCTAATTGAACTCATAGCGAATGTAATGTTTTATTGAGTGCTCAACATCACATATATTAAACTCCTAACAACACATTGATATAGGATATTATAGATGCTTTCCTACTTTTTTTCCATCTTGGGGATTCTTGTCCTTCAATAACTCCAAAATAGGCTCCAATGGAGTGCTATTATTGCCAATAGAGTGTTATTGGCTTGTATATCTCCATGTAAATCGTCGAAGTATGCCTTCAGAGTACATTCTTTGATTAATTGCATTCTGAAAATCAGGGTGCATGCCTGGGTGGGGGTGCGGTTGATCCATCAACTCTTTGTCTATGTGTGTGCCAGGGTGGGTAGTGGTGCATTGAGCATGGACAATAGGTTGATATGTACTTCGAGGTCGTGAAACTCCAGGATGTATATCTTGAGTTACATAAATGGGCAATGTATTGAATATTGGGACTTGTAGTATGTAACCTTGCTTTGCAACTTGCGGTGTATATTACATCCTTGCTCACTACCGTCTTCCTTTGCTTTGGAATATAGACCTTGTAGGCCTTTGAAGTCTCACTTTAACGTACCGATAAGCCCTTCTTGTTGGAGGGTTACAACTTAGTCCTTTTTTCTACAAGTGCATGGATATAAATTGGATAGCCAAATATGTGGAATTGACTCACCTCTTGTTTTACACCAATGAATGCCTTTGTTGGTGTCTTGTCCTCCAAGATCTTGTGAGGACATTGGTTTTGGATGTATATTGTTGTGTTGCATGCCTTTGCTGAAAGAAACATCAACAAGTCTTGGTCATGAATCATGGCCTTAGTAGCCTCGATGATGGATCGATTCTTTTGCTTTGTAACCCCATTCTATTATGGGTTGTATGGAACAATTAGCTCCCTCTTGATTCCTGCCTCCTTATAGAAACCCTCGAACGTTTTGTAGGTATACTCACAACCATCTCTAGCTCAACTTTTGTAGCGCATGGTTTGTGAGGAATTTTCTAATTGAACTCATAGCCACTGTAGTGTTTTATTGAGTGCTCGACATCACATATATTAAACTCCTAACAACACTTTGATATAGGATATTATAGATGCTTTCCTACTTTTTTTTCATCTTCGGGATTCTTGTCCTTCAATAACTCCAAAATAGGCTCCCCGATGGAGTGTTATTGGCTTGTATATCTCCATGTAAATCGTCGAAGTATGCCTTCATAGTACATTCTTTGATTAATTGCATTTTGAATATCAGGGTGCATTCCATTGCCTGGGCGGGGATGGGGTTGATCCATAAACTCTTTGTGTATGTGTGTGCCAAGGTGGGTAATGGTGCATTGATCTAGATGGTGTATTGAGGACAATAGGTTTGATATGCACTTCAAGATTGTGAAACTCAAGGATGTATATCTTGAGTTACATAAATGGGCAATGTTTTGGATATTGGGAATTGCAGTATGTAACCTTGCTTTGCAACTTGAGGTGTATATTACATCCCTGCTCACTACCGTCTTCCTTTGCTTTGGAATATAGACCTTGTAGGCCTTTGAAGTTTCACTATAACGTACAAATAGGCCCTTCCTGTTGGAGGGTTACAACTTAGTCCTCTTTTCTACAGGTGCATGGATATAAATTGGACAACCAAATATGTGGAAATGACTCACCTCTGGTTTTACACCAATGAATGCCTTCGTTGGTGTCTTGTCCTCGAAGATTCTGTGAGGACACTGTTTTTGGATGTAGATTGCTATGTTGCATTCCTTTGCCGAAAGAAACATTGGCAAGTCTTGGTCATGAATCATGGCCTTAGTAGCCTCGATGATGAATCGATTCTTTCGCTTTGCAACCCCATTCTATTGTGGGTTGTACGGAACAATTAGCTCCCTCTTAATTCTTGCTCCTTACATAAACCCTCGAACGTTTTGTAGGTATACTCACCCCCTTTGTTTGATCTCAAGACTTTGATCTTCTTCCCTGTTTGTTTTTCAACTAGAGCTTTGAACTACTAAAACCTGCTAAAAACCTCATCCTTGGTCTTTAAGAAGTAGATCCATGTTTTGGGAGAGAAGTCATCAATGAAGGAAACATAGTACATGCTTCTTGTAATTGATGCTACCAACATTGGTCCACAAACATCCAAATGCACTAGGTATAGAATCTCCTTAGACCTATGCTCGTTGCTTGGGAAAGCAACCTTGGCATGCTTTCCAAGCGTGCACCCTCTACAAACTCCATGCTGCTCAATATTGAACTTTGGAAGACCTGTGACTATCTCCCTTAGAATAGGCAATGCCTTGTGATGCAAGTGACCCATCCATTTGTGCCACAACTTGCACAAGCTGTCATTGTTATGAACTAGGGCTCGAGTAGGTTGACCTTGCAACCTGTAAAGATTACCTTCTCTAACAAGTATTGCTTGCGCGATATTTGGGCTAGATTTCTTCGGTTTGATGAGGACCCGCTAGTTCTTGAACACAATTGCAAAGCCCTTATCCTCCATGATCGAAATTGAAGGCAAATTCTTTTTGAGACCTAGATCAAACAAGACATCATCAAAATCTAAAGAGGTACCTGACTCGAGTTGGAAGGGAATGGCACCAATTCTTGCTATTGGGCACTTGGCATCATCACCAAGCTCAATTGTACTCCTGAGTCTTGCTTCTTTAGACTAGAAAATAACTGTTGGGCTGATGTCATATGATGAGATGCTTGATTGTTCACATATCACACATTCCTCACAACCGTGCTGGTAGAAAGGCAAGATACCATTGAGAAATCCTTCTCGAACTTGGTAGTAAACTTGTTCATTTGATTTGCTGCAAAGGCGACTACCTACATTTGCTGCTTCCCCTTTATCCTTATTCTTGTTTGGACATTTTGATGCATAATGACTGTGCTTATGACACATGAAGCACTTGATTTTACTCAAGTCCTTTCTTCATTGTGAGGCCGACTCCTCACTTTTTCCCTTACCCTTGCTAGGTCCTTTACTTCTGCCCTTGTTTGTCTGACCAAATAGGGCTAGGTTCTCATCGCCACCCTTCTTGCTGGCCTTTGACTCCATCCGAGTCTCCTCCTTCATGGAGGAGACTCATCCCATAGCCTTTCAAAGTTAGTAAGTTTCTCACGAGCACATATACCTTTGACAAATGGTTCACATGAAGTTGAGAATCCATTCATTGCCATGTTCACTAGCTCTGCATTTGCAACTTTCTCCCCAACTGCTGCAAGTTGATCAGGAATCTACATGACCTTCATAAGGTAATTGGTGACTGAATGTGATTTGGTCATCTCTATGGATCTGAGTTTGTTCCGCAATATCATCTCCATGCTTATGTTCTCACTTTGGTAGAGGCTTACCAGGGCATCAAACATTTCCCTTGCTGTCTTCTTGGATATATGAGGATTTAATGATCCTTTACGGCATCCATAATCATTTGCTTGGCATTCATTTCCTCCTTCTTGTGAATTGCCAACTGTTGCAAATTGTAGGTGAAGGCGCAACATCCTTGACAATATATTAGAGATCATTCTTTTCTAATAAGAGCGTAACCCTCACTTTCCATGGCATGAAATTTGAGGTGCTATCCTGTTTGTCCTCAAATCTGAGGCTAACTGAGGCCATCTCTGAGATCTAATGCACAAACTCCCAGATCTGAAGATTAGTCTTTAAAAGAAATATTTAAACCCTCTAATTGCCGGTCCTTCTTTCCGATAGTTGATTTACTGATGTAAATCCTTGAGAATCTCAATCAGAGAAATAGCTTTGGTACCATGTAAATTTTTCAAGCCTATGCGACTGTTGTCCTAATGTTTTCATGCTAAATAACAACAAAAATTATTTAATAGCAGAAAATTAAATTTCTGAACATTGCATCAATCACACATGAGCTAAAAAATGAACAATGGAAGAAATAAAACACATAAATAGGGATTTCTCCCTCAAATCAGCTTTTCATTCCTTTAATCAAAGCTTGCAAGGTGACCTTTGAAGTCTGCTTTGAACCAACAACTGTATGACCAATAAAATCACTTCAAACAACAACGTACACCTGTGAAAAGAGGGTACAACTACATCAGTACAACCTCCTCTATTTCTTCCTTTCATGGATAACAAATTGCTCTTTCTCCCTTCCAATCATTGAAGCACACTCAAACAATACATTCTATGGCCAGATCTGAAGGTGTACAACTAGATCTGAAGGTGTACAACTAGATCTGAAGATGTACGGTCCGTGCATGAAGAAAAGATAGTGACAACAGTAGTACAGACTATATGGTCTGATGTACTTGCTAGTCTCTTTAGCATATCTGCTCTTCTTCTCTTCTGGATGCACTCTTCCTTCCTCCAACTCTCTTGCTCTCTTCTCATGTGTGTGAGATATCTCCTATCTTGTTCTATTTATGCTTTGAGAGAGGATTACTAATCTCCTCAATCATAGCAACTAATTTCCTCAATCCTAGCTGCCACCTATCTCAATCTTGAGATGTATGGCTAAGATTAAATCCTAATCTAAGTCACTAATGTTTTAGAACTTCTAGAACATTTCATTTAGATTCCTAAAACTTGTTGACTTCAAAACATTAGAATTTCACTTTTAGTTTTTATTTTTCAAGTGGAATTACAAAATAGAATTAGTGATCACCTTTCCAAGGTGGTCGAATTTTTTTTTTTTTGAACCACTTCTTTCATGTTCACACTGAACCTTGTGCAAGAAGTTCGTGCTCAAGCTACATTTCTCAACACAAGGGATAGAGCCTATTTCATGAAATTCCAAAAGATATAGTTGACCTCCAACTGTAGTATTAGAAGATGACTTTAGGCTTGAGAGCGATGACTTTAGGTTTGAGAGCAATGACTACTTGGAGAGCCTGTTGACTGAGGAACTAAGTCTACATTGATGGTAATGATGCAACAACAAAGAACATTGAGCTTGGACTGTGAGTATTCATTGATGTTGTGGTTTCATTTTGTGGAGATGCCATTGGATAATTTTTGTATGTACTTGGTTTAAAAATTAAGACTTAATACTAGTCTACTATTTTTCTATCAATGAATTATGAGAATAATTAATGATGAAGTTTAGTTTAGTTTTTTCCTTTTTTTCTTCTTCTTTTGGATGCATTGTGTTCAATTTTTAATGAATTGGTGGATAGTGTGTTAGTTTTTGTGTTACTTCGAAAGTGTTTACACCATGATTGTGGGTGCTTCATGAGTTTTGGGGTACATGGTGTATGTTCAACCCCCAGATGGTCCAAGATGGATCAACACATGGGAGATGGTCTATGATGGATTTGCATAGTGGAGACAACTTGCTCAATGGATGCTTGACCTCAATGGGTGCTTGCTTGGCATTCTTCCATATGGTGTTGGAGTTCTTTTGTTTTCTTGGTGGATGCCCTTTAGTGTGATCACATGGAGAGGTTCACTTGTTTGGAGAACACATTACTTAAGAGGAGGAGCGTTGTGCATTTTGGAGGACATTAGGCCTTAGATGGCATGGGGTAGCTTGGATTCCTAGTTGGAGGCTTGGAGTTGGCTTGGAGATGCTTGGGCTGCAACAATGTTCTTGCAGAGTCAGTTTACCCAGTGTAGTAGATGGCTTAGGAGGAGCAATGGAGTCCTTGTGGACTTGGGATGGAAAGGTGTGGACACACCTTGAGTAGCTACACCATCTCGGAACTTGTGTACCCTTGGAGTGGAGTGGTTCACTTGTGTAGGCCTACATGAGCTTTTTGTAGGTTGCTTGTAAGGGCTCATGCCCACATTGTATTATTGGCCTCCCTTACCTCCCTTATATATAGCAGAAAGGGAGAGTCCTCATTTATCATTATCACGCTCTTCTCTTTGTACTTGGAGTGATTTGCTAGAGTTCACGAGGAAACCCTAGGAGAAGTTTTGCATGGGAGGGGGTCTTTCTTGCAGATTTCTCTTGTGAAGAAGAAGACATTGTCACATTCATTCATTCACTCATCATATTCTACTCATGTAGAGATGTGATTTTGAGGAGAAGTGTGGACCAATCACCTTCTCTCTCTTGGCTCTTCATTTGTACTTGATCTCTCTCTCTCGGAGTCGCCAGAGTTTCATGATCTTTGCGCAACATCTTGAAGTCTAGGGTTAGGGTTTACCCTCTGTAGATAAAAAACCCTATGGTATATTTGGCGAAGAAGAAGAAGAAAAGAGGACGTCTTGCCTTGGAGGACTTGTTTGAGTGATTCATGCATATTGGAGCTCCTTAGTTGAGCTAGGGTTTTCATTGTTTTCCCTAGCTAGGGTTTTGGAGAGCTAGTAGATTGTACTAGCCTTGTGATAAGGCTATGGTATGTTCATGAACTTCATCTTGAGCATATTAATGAGGTTTTCAGCTGTCCAAAACTTGTGCAATTTCCAGATTTGATTTTCAGCCATCCATGTTCTTCATTAATATGCTGAAAATGGATGGCTGAAAAATCAAATCTTGGATTTCCAGTTCGACATATTTTCAAAAAATTAATTCTATTTTCAAAAAGTAATTCTATTTTGTAATTCACTTTAGTTAAAAAGTGAAAGTCTTAAAGTCACCAATTGAGACTAAAAAGATTTTGATGCATGCATGACTTAGACTAGGAGTAATCTCAGAAATAGATTAGGGTTTTGGTCTCAGCTAAAACTGTAAAGATAAGTCAAAATATGGAGTTCAAACACACAAGAGCACTTGAGTAGTTGAGTAGGTTGAGAGAGAGAGAGAGAGAGCAGGCAGCTAGGGAAGAGGCATTTCCAGGCAGCACAGTTATGTATAGTTGTACGAAACAGTTAAGCATAGTCATACAGAACAATTACATACAATAGTGCCATACAACAACTGTGCAGTTTGTACAACAGTGCTGTACAACAAAAAACTGTTGTTTTTGGTTTTTTCAGCAGGCTGTACTCTCTTGGCAGGTTGTTCCACTCAAGTTCAAGGTGATTTTTGGTAACCATGCAGAGCTTTTTTTTGGGCAGTGTTTGGAGGTTTCCTTGTAAGTTTTTCGAAGGAATGAAAAACTGATTTGAAGGAGTAATTACTGGTGTATGTGTGAAATTAATTTTTATGCTTCCACTCTTTAATTTCCATCTATTGTGTGATTAATGCTATGGTTTGAAATTTATTTCTGCATTAATTAAATTCAACAATCTACTTGTTTGATTGAGATCATAAGGACTTTAGTCACCTAGGGCTTGGAAATTTTCACAAGTTGGGCAAGGATGCATTGATACTGTTTCTCTCTTGAAATAAAAGTAGTGAAGAAGACATTGATGTGGTACTTTGCCATCAAGGAGACCTTGATTTGTAAGTGGCTAGAAAGGTGTTTTGTGGCTATAGCAAAGTGTCCTCCCTGTACAAGCCTTGAGATGACATATCTTTTACTTGGATCTAGGAGCAACTAGCAAGGTAGTGTCGGGCTAGCATGTTGCCTTACCCTTGATCTAGTTTTGGCCAACAAGGGTTTCTACTACTATACCATGCTTTTCTTCCTTGATCTAGCTGGGTCAAGGAAGGTTTTGCTCTTGCAACTCCCCTGAGATTTGAGAGAGTTGCTCTTATTACCATGGCACTAACTCGGGTGGCGTTCATGTAGGAATGCTTATGGTTGGGTGGCAAAGCTATCCTTTGATAATCCAATTCATTTTCTTCTGGTCACTGATATTCCTATATTTGAATGCAATTATCACATTCTTGCATACTGATATGCAATATTTATAAGAATAAGATCTAGCCGAATGGGAGGCACAATGATAAAGCGATGAAGAATGAACAACAAGAGGAACTCGAAGAAGATATTCAATATTAGCTCCGATTCATCACTACAATAGCATATGCCTCTTTTATAGAGATTGTAAATGGTTATAAGATCTAAATACTTCTTATTTGAGAGGAGGTGGTTGAGTGATTATCTCATCATCCAACAATAACTTATTGCCTAACAACTTGACATCATTACATAAGTAAGTCTTATAATCTAACACCCCCTCTTAAGGCTTACACCACTAAAAACAAAACTCACTGAAAGCACGAACACGCATTGACTCAACTAAAAATAGAACTAGACATTCTTCATAGGCTTCGCCTTTGAAAACAATGCTTGGACTAATAAGACTCCTTCAAGCTGCTCCCTATTCCACCGAAAGGTATAGTCTCCTAGCTGCGATCCAAGTTTCTTAGAATCATTGGACATCATTAGGATTTGAAATGTTTTGTAATCCTCGTAAAGGTATGATGCTGAACTTCTAGATCCCGGATCTCCTCTTAACTATTGGACAATAATGCCGACATACATGTCTCATAACCCCAATAAGGTATAGTTTCTCCGAACCACAAACATACTGCACTATTGAATAACTATCTGTCTTCCACTGCATCTTTTCCTTTTTTCAAAGTGTGGGCCTTCTTAAAACGTGAATTCTTCAGCAAAGTCTTTTTCATTGTTTCTATCCAGTGGATGTTCAGTAAGAGCTATATTTGCTGATTCTTTAAGCTTCCCTTTGAGAAGATTACTGGCAAGGATTTTACAATTAATTGTTGTATAACCCATTTTTTTGTAGTAGTAACATTCTATCTCCCTCTTGTCTTTAGTTGATTTGTTACGATTGTTTCTTGAATAGAATACCATCTCAAATTGATTATCACCTTATGTATCTCTCGCAATGGCTCTATTTTCTTCAGCTAAGTGTGCAACAATCATATCTTCTAGACTTTGAGAAGGCAACTAGCTTAGAGTAAAAATAACACTGTTGTATTTAGATGGTAGACTATTTAACATAATGGCTTTGGCATCCTCTTCATCTTCCGCAACCTTGACCTCTGCTAGCTGTTTGAGAATGGATCTCAGATTGTTTATGTGACTAGACATAGTGATTTTAGCTGACATCTTAACACTAAATAATTGTAGCTTCAGAAAAAGCTTTGCATTCACCACTTGTGCTCCAAACAATGCATTCAGTGTATCTCATATTTCCTTGGATGATTTATCCAGATCTACGTGATGTAACTCTGAATCTACAAGAGCAAGGCCAATGATGGCTTTGGCTTTATCATCTCTGCTTTGCCATTCCAGTAATTTAATTGGATCTCTAGGTGTTTGCTCAGTCCCTTTTACTATTCCCCACAAGGATATGTTCATTAGCTGCATTTGGATTTTTACTTTCCAAGTGTGGAAATTGAAACCAGAGTATTTCTCTAATGGCATTTCCATTGCTTACAATCCAAAAACAAGTTGTTGTGGAAATGTAAATATTGAAAATAAATGAACAATTGTAAACCCCTTCTGAAACGAAAAATATAATTTCTTCTTCTGCTTATAATTGCACACAGTGAGTAAAATACCTTTGTCCAATTTTCTGATGTTAATGGGATGAAATTCTTTGCTGCCTGATCTCCTCAAATTGCTTCCAAAAGTGATCTGCCACTTACACCATTGATGTGAAGCGATCTGCTCACACAACCCATTCTCCAAGACATCAGCATAGACCAGAAGTAACAGAAGTAAATAAATCCGCCATTAAGTCTTCGACATACATAAATATAGCAACAAAGGTAAATATGAAGGTGACCCCAAGAACAAACGAAGCCATAGTTGTTATCGCTGTGAAGTCAAAGATGTTTGAGGTGTGAACCAAAAACCAAAGAAGAGTTTGTAGAGCACGCAGAACAATTAACAGTGTAGATTCATTACAAAATGCATGTTAATGTGAGCTTCGTGGATTATTGCCACATCTATGGCATGTCTTGGGCTGATACAATCATACTGGTGCCACATCTATTTGAATCACATGAAATTGAAAAGGAAAAGAGGGTGACTGAAGGAGATTGCTCTTTCGATGGTTCTTCAGCTACCCCAGTTGATAAGAATCCAATTGGGTTCGAGATAAAGAAAGCTTGCGTCTATCTTCACCGAGGGAAGGGGGAGATAGTAATTGGTAATAAGGGGTCCTGTTTTTTTGCCAAGCAAGCTATAGACGCCAACCTTCTCCCAATGAGTCACCTTCATATCATATCAGAACACCGTTTTTCATCTAGATATTCAATCTGTACGAATGGCTGCGATTTGCTTTCCTCCTCTTGGATTTGGATCTGTCCAGTTGCTCTGATACAATATAAGAATAAGATCTAGCTAAATGGGAGGCACAATGATAAAGCAAAGAAGAATGAACAACGAGAGGAACTTGAAGAAGATATTCAATATTAGTTCTGTTTCATCACTACAATAGCGTATGTCTCTTTTATAGAGATTATAGATGGTTATAAGATCTAATTACTTATTTGAGAGGAGGTGGTTGAGTGATTATCTCAACCATCATCCAACAATAACTTAATGCCAAACAACTTGACATTATTACATAAGTATGCCTTATAATCTAACAATATTGTTATATAATCCTAGTCATGGAAGGAATGGATTGTATCATGGTGCTTGTTCAACTGGACTATTATGTTTCTAGGTGTAGCTTGATTCACACGCCCATTCATGCATGTAGCTAATTTCCACAAATTCAAATATAGGTATGGTGTCTGGTATAGATATGACAAAGTTTTAGAACAACATGGATACAATATGACGAGGATACAACATTTATAAATAATAAAAAAATATTTAACTTAGTAAATATATGTATTTATATTTGATACTTTAATCTTAAATATTTTGCATACTCCAAAGTGTGTCTGTATATATATTAGATATTAAGTATACTTAGGATATCTCATGTAAAGGATTTTGACCCAAGCTATTATATAGATTTAGGAATGAAAATGTAGTTGTGGTCTATAGAATGCCATTTTTAGTAAATAGTTGGCCCTAAGATACCATATCATTTGTATTTAGGGTGTGTATATTAGGTTTGGAATTATAATAGTCGTAAGAGAATGCTAAGTTAACAACACATAGGTTGAGTGTCATAGTCATTTTATTGTAAGATGTTTTTTATGGTTTATATCTACACTGCCTTTTTTCAGACATTTATTTGATGTGTACATAATGTTCTATTTCATTTTCTCTTTGTTTCTTTTAAAAAGCTATTTTGTTTCATCAACTGATATAAACTTGACTTGTACAGAGTGAATATGTGGCTGCAAGGGACAAAAGGCGTGAATATGTTTCCGGGTTTACGGGTAGTGCGGGTAGGACTTTCTTGCATACCTATTTTTTTTCTGTGAATCTTATTTTTATCTTTTAGTCACTTGTTTCTATTTACAAGAGAGGGTTCGATTAGAACATCACCATTTTGTCATTGGTTAACATTATTATTTTCGATATATCTATTTATGTAGCTTGTTATAAGCAAAAACATTTTACTCCATGGTACTAGATTTTCCCATCCATAACATGTATGTTGTATGTGCAATATTTTCACAGCTCTTTGAGGAAAATATATATATATATATATATATATATATATATATATATATATATATACATGTACAAAATGCATGTGAACTATTAGGATATTCGTTTTCATTGTTCAAATGCTATCAAAGCTGCATTTTTAAAAGAGAAGTTTGTGAAATTTCTTGATGGAAAAAGTTACTTATGTTTCTAAAGCTATTATTCTCTATGTGTTTATGCAATTTTGCACTGGTTGGATCATGAGATTTTTTTTTCCTAAATTAAAAAATAGTTTATCCCTTTGATAAATCTAGTTACCTTTGTGCATAAATGTTGTTAAGTTTCAGATCATGGTAAGCAGAGTCTGTGCTCAGAATTTAAACCCTAAAATCTGTGGAAATTTCGAAAGTCTATACTTTAAAACACTTCAGAAATTTCACCTCCTTTACTTGAGCTTCCTTGGATCTATTTCATAAAACTTTCAGCCTTTTGGCGAAATCTGAAATATTTATTACAGTAGCAAATTCTTCAATTCTGTCCAACCTTTTCACTATGCAAGATTTGTAACAGCACTAAATCTAATTTCTAGTTTTATCCAGGCATGCTAAAACACATAACATTTCGGCCCGACTGGCCCAACAAATCAGCTCATTAGAACAGAGATGAAATTACTCATAACAATGAGAAACCAAAGTCTGATTTTCAGATCTGCAACATATAAATATAGGACAGCAATAGTACACTTCATGTATTACAAAAGTGAAGTACAATACTTCATCTTATCCCAAGCTGGTACAAGTCCCTTCAGCTCATCCAAACGGACTCTCTAATTGCTTCCCAAACCCTAGCTAGGGAATCCACCATCAATAACAAACCCTAACCAACAATACAAAGTCCTAGCAAGGCATCGTACCAAGCTATCTAGTTGCACTTAAGGTTCCACAACAAGGTAGCATCAACACCAAGAAGTCTACCATTGGATCTCCCACTTGCATCTGACAAATTTCTCAAGGAGATTCACCAAGTATGCATCACACCAACTACACTTGCATCCAAGTGCTACAAATCTTGCTCTAGGATTTCACCCCACAAACCCTAGGTCTAGCTCACACCAAGACATCAAGACAAACCCTAGCACTCCAAGTCTTATCTAGGGTTCATTTCATGCAAAACCCTAAGCCTTCCAACTCTTGTATCACACAAGCACAAAGACTCCAAGACATGTACATCAATATTACAAGTACATACTTGAATAGTTTGTTATAACAAGGGCTCTATACTTCCTTTATATGAGATAGGGGAGGGAGGTCAACAATAGAATAGTGGACTAGGTTCACAACAAGCTTCTCGTAAGTCACTAGACTAGGTCCACAAGTGGAGCGCTCCTCTGCCAAGAGAGTACACGTCACTAGGTGGTTGGGCACCACCTCCCAAGCAGAGTGCTCTCCAAGCTAGGCCTCCACATGTCAAGCACTCCTCATCCCAAGGTTTCACAGTTTCCAAGGCAAGCTTTGAAGCTCAATACTCCTCCTCCATGTGTGTCACTAGGTTCACAAGCAACCTCTAGTGGAGTGCCCTCCAAGCAAGACTCCTTCAAGCCAAGCACTCTACCTCCACTTATGTGCCATGTGGTCTTGATACTCCTAGAGCCAAGTCCCCTTCCTCATTCCTAGCACTCCTCTAGAAAATAGCTCAACCTTCTATGCCAAGCACCCATAATCCTAAACATGGCTCCATGTAGAATATGTCTGTTGCCACCTAAGATAACTACCTTCACAAGAAGTGGTCCAAATGTCAATTGACCAAATATAGTCTAGGATACAATAAGGTGCAAGGGTTTCACCATTCACACATCACATGAAGTGCACCCCTAGCATGGTGTAAAGAATTTTGGATCAAATCAAAGGTTAGCAAGATCTAGGAAGCTTAAAACCTAAACACCAATCAAAGCAGTAAATTTTGAATGCTATAAACTACAAACACATCATATTGAAAAATATGAACAAGTACACAACTTTGAACTCTCAAGCTTGAATCTGTATTTTATTGATAAGAAGAAATACAATGCTCTAGCTCAAAATCCTATTTGCTAATTGCTATCTTTGTCACAAAAACTGAATGAATACAATCACTCACTTTTCCTTCTTTTATAGATGAAGAGGGCAAGGGTTTTACAAATTTATAGGTAACCCCAAACCTTAAATTTAGCCAAGGATAGTGCCCCTGGAATAGCTAGAGGAGGTTTCCTAGATAGGAGTGCCCAACTACTAGAGTAATTAGCTAATTTGAGTAGCTGCTATGATCAACACCCTCCTCCTAGAATAGAAAAATACATGAAAAATAAAACTATTCTAATGGGAAAAACAATGAACCACCTACACAAAAGTACTTCTCTAAAAACAAAAGAACAAGTGTACAAAATAGAATCTGGATAACATTGAAAACAACCTCAACTTCTACCCTTCCGTGCCTCATCAATGCTCGTGGTATTGTTGTTGTGCCCTCATTTTGTGCAAATAAATAACACAAGTGTGCCATATTGGTGAAGACATAGTGACTAAGCAACATGAAAAATCTAACACTACCCCTTTGTGAGGAAGTTGTTCTTTATCAAGCATGGTGTTTTCGGCACCACTTCCAAGAGAAGTTGTCAAAGATATCTCTCGTGGACTAAATTATTTGGCTCACAGTGCTTTACTTGTCAAAGGTTTGGGGACGTTGTTGCTCTAGTTGCACTAGGCTACTGCTAAGAGGGTTCAAACCCTACTCCTCTATTGCATGGTTAGATGCAAATAGACAATCCCTCAGCCCATTATTCTTGTAGATTTTGGTGGCTACCTGCTTCATCTTGAGATTGTATTCAACATGGTCTCACGCCTTCATCGTGTTTGTATTTTTGTCGATTTAGTTGCATGTTGAGATTGGTATCCGTACTTGGCCTATTGCTCATTAGAGTCTGTTGGGTCTCGGAAATGACACATTTTGCAATGCCATTTAACCATTTTTCACTTACTTTACCCTTTCATCCTCATCCTTTCATCACTCATTTATGCATTTTCCCATCTCTACCCTATATGAGCTTCACATGACATTTGTACACTTAAATGGTTGATTTCCCATGTTTTGATGATTATTTAGAATAGACTTTGTGGTTTTCTAACTTGAGTTCAATAGTTTACTACTAGAGTTGCAATCTATGTGACTACTAGAACATGCATCTTCCTACTCTTGTAATACTACTGGAATTCTGTAGCAGCCTATTTCTAGAAGCAGTTTTGCCATGGAATTTCTAGACAGACGAAG
The DNA here is from genome assembly GCA_009831015.1 of Picea engelmannii. NCBI lineage: Eukaryota > Viridiplantae > Streptophyta > Pinopsida > Pinales > Pinaceae > Picea > Picea engelmannii. The sequence goes on from ML777344.1 coordinate 1,323,263, forward strand.
ACAAATTAGAAAAATTGAAGACATGGGTTTTGTGCAAAATGCCCCAAATCGGGTGATCACTAAGCAGATTTTCAAAATTCAAAACGGTTTGGGATATATGGGTGGATCTTCAAGGTGGATTTTCTAAGAAATCTTGTGGCGACAAAATTCCTATAGTTACGCCTCTTGTGGATGAATTTGGGAATATTGTTTTGTCAAAGATTATGTTGTTGTGCTTCCATACTATTCAAACATATCCAACAATGATTAAGTAACGTCCATTGCCTTAATCATGTTTATGATGGTTGTAGATCCATATATTTGGGATCTGGTCTCATTTTGTTGTAACATTTTCCTTCTTTGAAATGTAAGCCATATGTATAAATGTAAGGAGGATCATTGTAATGAGGAGGCTGAAGAGAGGATCAATGTAGTCTTTAGGAGAATTTTGGAATAAAGAACTTGTTGCAGATCAAGAGCTTTCCATCATAGTCTTTCTTGGCAGTGTATGCCAAGGGAGGTAGGCCCCCCTCCCTTTGGTATATGCTGCCCAAATAGTTTCCTTTTGTTGTGTGAGTTTATTTGTCCTTTTGAGCTGCAATTTCAATTATGTTGTGTGGTTCAACTAATCCTTGTGAGAACATGAGCTTCATGCTTGTTTATCAGTTTAATTGGTGATTCCCTGGACAAAGAATTGTCAGAGCTGCAGATTGATGCAATTGATGGCCACCAATCTTTCACTGCTCGACAACTGCTCATGATAGATATTTCGTCCACACGCATTAAGTTTCTCAATTCTATTGTTTATAGTTTCAATTGAAGGTTGTCAGTCTAACTCATAGAGTGAATCCAACTGTTGAATATAAGGATCTATATTCAACCTGCAATTCTATCTTAGAATATTCACTGTTAGATGAACAACCAATTCTGTTAGTTTTGCTTCATAGTTCATTAGAAAATGGTGCGTTAGACACTTTGAGATTAACTTTGCATATAATGTGCCTGGCACTTCATAAGTTTACCAACTTGGATTGATGATAAAATGTAACAAAATTATTATCATATAATTCGATTGACAAAGTCCATTGCTTTAGCTAGCCCCCTCAGACGGGTACGTTGTTGGTTTGCAGGGATCTTGAATCTATTGGAGTCTATGGTATTTCGATGGACCACCTCCCTACATTCCAATACTCTCCTTGGATGACTATGGCTACCTCTTACCTATTAAGAAGGGTTGACCAAGATTACTTGGGATGACATTTACAAGTAGTTCATATGGTCACTTGGGCAAACCCACTGAGTGGGTTTTGTCTAAAGAGGTCCCTCTATGTAGAGCACTTCATGGAGTTGAGGGACAACCTCATTTTCTTACCTCTATACACACGTCGTCATTGGATGCATGCTCTTCGCATTCCCTTGGGCTAGCTTAGAGTACTTGCTAGTCCCTTGGGTGTGTCATCATTGGATGCATGCTCTTCGCATTCCCTTGGGCTAGTTTAGAGTACTTGCTAGTCCCTTGGGTGTGTTGTCATTGGATGCATGCTCTTCGCATTCCCTTGGACTAGCATGACCGTTCAGGTAGGATTTTCCAATTGTGTCATCCTCAAGAGGTTGAGACAGAGGAGCATTTCATATTCCATGTGCCACTTATTACGAGATTCGGGGACAGTTCCATTGTCTCTTTTGGGAGTCATAGATCCTCTCTAGTTTCTTTCGGTATCCCAACAAGAGGTGCTTGTCCTTATACACGAGGGAGTCCCTTAGATTCCATTCCTAGATCTTCCAGTGACCCCTTAAACCGACCTCCATCTAGATGATTACTTCCTTTTTCATGGTGCTCCCTTCAACTAGGTGGACCAAGTGATAGATTGATAGAAGCCTTGCTTTTGGTCATGTTACTGACCAAACTAGCAACCTGCCGAGGTCCTCAAGCTACTAGGGCAACAACACAGGAGATAGATGCCCAATGTCACCACAACACCTATCCTTCCCCATTCGAGCCAAACTCCTACACTAAGAGGCTCTGGGAGGCTTCCCACAAATTTTCACTTCACCTCAAGGATCTTGGGACCAATGCCTAAACAAAAAACACTAGGTGAAGGTAGGAGTTAATTATTTAAATGACTTGCTGGACTAATAGATAATGCAGAAAATAAAAGAACAGAACAACAAGCATAACTTACCCCAATCTACCAAAATATTGATAAAAATGATGCACAAGGAGGGGTTAAATACTCTTACCACTTTCTGAATGATTTATATTGTTTGTACCTAGGATAGAGTGGCTGGAAATAAGATGTCTCCCTGTTTCCCTGTTATATCGGACCTGCAAAAACAGAGAAAAACACAGAAAACAACAAGGAATATGGCCTCTTGAGGCCTCCCACAAGTGTATAGTCACACTAGATCAATAGATCTGTGGGTGGAAAGGATAGGGCAACAAGGTATGAGTGAATACTATGCTCTGTAACCTTCTGATATGCAGAAAAGATAGTTTCCAGGTGGTTGGAAATTACCTCTGCAGATATGGGGTTCAAATCCCCCTAGGGTCAAAAACCCAAAAGTGCTATAACCAAAGAAAAACTTGTTGCGGCTGCATTTTTTCTCTATATTGACCAGAAAATAATAGATATAACTTGTGAATCAAATCTGGAAAGTTTATGTAAGGGTTTGGGAGGTAAATACTTACAATATTGCCCCTTATGTAAAAATGAGTGTAGATCTGAATGTATTCTTCACTATAATATGTTAGATTTTCTTAATTTACAGAGCAATAGAGTTACCGATGTTTTTAGATCTTCTTTTAATAACAATTATATCATATACTGAAAAATAAGCAGCATAACAAGGACAAGAGAACACAAGAGTTTATCCTTGGAAAACCCCAAATGGGGAAAAATCCAGCCAACCTTTCTTAGATAGATTCCGTCCAAGTTAATCCAACCATAAACTAACTCTCAAGAGCAATAGATAATGAAGAAACCCTAGCACTAGGCTAGCTCACAAACTAGTGCTAGCAGCTGCAGTAGCAACACCATACAACAATAGCGCACCTCTTCCCTGAGAACGCACAAGAGAAAACCACCACTAAGAATAACCAAGAACCTTAGATGCCGCAGTGTAGTGTCTTCTTCCTTGCCTTAGACTTGCACACCTTTCTTCAGTGAGAGAGTGAGTGAGGGTGTGTCCAAATGAGCAAGGCATCCTCTCTATTTATAGTCTTCAAGTCACATTAGTTGGGCTGGCTTCTTCTCTGGATATTCTAATTTCACTTTATTCTTTTCCTGTGGGTCGACTTCTCTTCCAGGGTGTTCTTCCATTTGTTCGATGATCTTCTTGGACTTCTGGAATCTTATCTTCTTCTAAGAAAGGTTGTCGAGGAGGAAAATACCTCTCGTAACTACCAAAACATCAACACTCCCACTTAGCTAGGAAGGTATCTTTTCACGATGTCTTCATCTAGTAGTCCATTGATTACTCTGCAATCAACTAGTAGCACACTGCTACTACCATGCCATCGGTAGCTCAAATCATTCGCCATAGTCTTTATGACTATGCTGCAGTCAACCAATAGCACACAACTACTGCAATGTCGTCCAACAGTACACAACTGTTGCCATGTCATAGTAGTACACAACTACTGTCCAGTGGACGTAGCAATCCACTAGTAGCACACAACTACTAGCATGTTGTCCAGTGGTACACAAGCAATGCCATAGTCTCACAACTACATAGCAATCCACTAGTAGCACACAACTACTAGCATGCTGTCTAGTGGTACACAACCACTGCCATAGTCTCTGTGACTATGCCGTGATGTTTCTCCTCTCCTAGTAGTCTTATTCACACCTAGCCACCTCGCATGGTGTAGGCAAGACTATGACCATAGCCCCATTCACACCTAGCGACCTCACATGGTGTAGGCAAGGCTAAGCTGCAAGTCTTATTCACACCTAGCCACCTCACATGGCATAGGCAAGACTTGTACCCCGCTGTGCATTACTCCCTCAGTCACCTCACATGACTGATTGGAGAAACCCTTGGCTAGAGGGGTTAGCTGGCTGGATGAGAGAAACACCACACCTCCCTCTTAATGAGGGTGGACATTCTGCATCATGCCAAGCTTGTCTCTGAAGTACTCATACTTCACTCTAGACAATGACTTGGTGAGAATGTTCACTATTTGCTCATTCGTGGATATGTATTGGAGCTCCACAGCTCCTCTCTGCACCATCTCTCGGAGGTAATGATATTTGATCTCTATGTGCTTTGACTTGTCATGAAAGACAAGATTTTTTGAAAGCTTCACGTAACTTTGATTGTCACAATGTATCAAAGTTGGTTCCAACTCTAGATCAAATATCCCTGCAACTAACTTCCGAAGCCACACTGCTTCACGGCTTGCAACACTAGCTGCGATATACTCTTCCTCTACTATACTGAGTGCCATTGACGTCTGCTTTCTGCTCAACCATGAGATCATGCCTGATCCCAAACTGAAGCAGCATCCTGATGTGCTTTTCCGGTCCATTGCACTACCTGCCCAATCAGAGTCTGTATATCCCTGCAACTTCACTTCTTCATTCGAGACATATCTAAGTCTATATCCAACTGTACCACATAGGTACCTCAACACATGCTTTTTTGTCGTTCAAGGTACATGTCTAGGTTCAACCATGTACTGACTCAAAGTGTTCACTGCAAAGCATGTGTCTGGCCTGGTGTTGACCAGGTACGTCAAGGATCCGATCAACTGTTTGTACATCGTGGGATCCACCAAATCTGAAGATGAACCACTCAAGAGCTTCAGATTCGTCATCATAGGTGTGGCCATGGACTTGCTGATCCGAAAACGGGTCGAGTACTACTCTCCCAAATGTTTACAATGTGAGGATCTTTAAATTGACTATGGCTTGTACAGGTTTTATTGAGCATATTAGTTCATTTATCATAATGCATTAAAACACATAAACATAAGTAAATGAACATAGAATAGAGAAAAACACATGAAGGCAAATAAGAGAGAGACAACCGATGTTGATAACGGAGTTCACCCCTCCACCTCTGGGGCTACGTCTCCGGACCTGCTCCAACTGGAATGCAGATCTTCTATATTCCTTCTTCAAAGTGAGCTCTCAAAGCTCTCTTACATTCAAGCACTATGGCTCTTCATTAGCTCAGCACTATGGCTTTCAATAGCTAAGCACTCTCTCCTTTTTTTCCTCAACATGGCTCACATAAGGAATATATACAGTTTTTTCTTACTCACTCTCCAACTAAGAGCATTAATKACAAGATCCACAATTGTAGGATCTAATTACAAAGAAGGAAAACAAGATCCTTAAAAGTAGGATCTTCAACCATCTTAGGCTCAAAAATGGAAAACTCTCAAAACTACCCAAAGACTTTCCAACCATGCCCTTGATTCTCTCAACCTACAATTGAGAAAAATGGCAAATTGGTGTGAGGTGGTTTCTCACATGAAAACCAATTTCCATAATTAATAAATGAATAATATGTGAGACAATTTTTCTCTCACAAATATTAATCACTTTAATTACAAGTGAATAATAATAATGTATGAGTTATTGAAGCTCATAAAATGCATAATTAAATGCATGAGCACTTCATAAAGCATTAATCAAACTAATATGAAAAATGCATGAAGTATTTTTCCCACAAATGCATAATTAAATGCGTGAGAAATAAAACTCAAGAAAGCATCATTTTAATCCACTTAAACACTTTTGTCGCCACCTTAAAATCAACATGGCGCAAATTAAGAAGTTCTTTCACGTGCGGAGATCCATTCAGATCACTTGTAGTCCATCATCTCGAATCTCTGTAGGATCTCAATATTATATTTTCCTTGGCTGAGAAAAATCTCATCTGGCCTCTGCCACACCTCCAATTCCATTAGTACACTTTGCTATTGGAGCAAATTTTTTGTCATAGTCTTCTCCCTCTTTCTGGGAGAACCCTCTAGCCACAAATCTTGCTTTGCATTTCTCTATGCTGTTGTCTACAGCATGCTTGATCTTGTAGATCCACTTGGAAGTCACTATTGACTTCCCTTCTGGTCTTGGAACCACTTCCCACACATCATTCTTCATGATGGACTGGTACTCCTCCATCATGGCATCCTTCCATTCTTGCTTCTTAGTAGTTTCTTCGAAGGTGGAAGGTTCTGAATCAATGGTTCTGCTCATCAACGCCACATAGCTGGAAAACTTGTGTGGTCTCTTGCTCTCTCTAAAAGAGCCTTTAGAAGCTGCATGTCCTTCAACTTCCTGCAAGGTGTTTCGAAGCTAAGCTGGTCTCTTCCTGGTGACTGCAGCTTCCATGGGTGGATCTACAGGTCTCTCTGACTCTACCATCTCATTCTGAACTTCTGAAATGGGTTTCTGTGGAGTAGAGTCAACCATGACTACATCCTTTGGAGCCTCTTGCTCTTCTAGGTCCTCATCCATGTGAGACTCCCTTGATCTTTTGAAGGCTTCATCTTCGTCAAAGGTTACATCCCGACTGATCTCAATTTGTCTCTGCCCTGGAATGTATATTCTGTAAGCTTTTGAAGTCTCATTGTATCCAACGAAGATGCCCTTCTTTCTTGAAGGCTCCAACTTCGTTCTCTTTTCCTTGGGAACATGAATGTACACTGGACAACCAAATATCTTCAAGTGACTGACTTCTGGTTTCTTTCTAGTAAACACCTCTTCAGGTGTCTTGTTCCCCAATATCTTATGAGGACTTCTTTGTTCCACAATATCTTATGAGGACTTCTATTTTGGACATTATACGACTGTACTGGATGCTTTTGCCCATATGTGCATGGGTAGACTCTGGTCATGGATCATTGCTTTAGCTGCTTCTACAATCGATCTGTTCTTTCTTTCTGCAACCCCATTCTGCTGGGGGTTATAGGGAGTTGTTAGCTCCCTCTTAATTCCAACTTCTTTACAAAAGTCTTTGAATTCATTTGAGGTGTACTCACCTCCATTATCAGATCTCAAGATTTTGATCTTCCTTCCAAAGAGATTATCAACTAAGGCCTTGAATTCTTGAAACTTGTTGAAGACTTCGTCTTTTGCTCTCAAGAAGTAGATCCATGTCTTTTGTGAGTAGTCATCTATGAATAGGACATAATATACAAAGTTGCCTAAGGATGGCACCGTCATTTGTCCGCATACATCGGAGTGTATGATGTCCAAGATCCCCTTGAACCTGCTATCACTGCTAGTGAAGCTTCCCTTGACATTCTTGCCAAGTGCACAACCTTTGCATACTCCATCATGTTCTACCTGGATATCTGGTAGACCTGTAACCAGCTTGCTCAATACTGGTAGTGCTCTATAATTTATGTGAGCAAGTCTTCGATGCCATAACTCACTAGAGCTAACACTGTTATGTACAAGGGCTTGTTCTTGGAGTCCCTTCAATTTTTACAATCCTCCCTCTCGGACACCAATCACGATAGCTTTATCTATGTTTGAATTCTTAGGCCATAGAAGAACTTGGCCATCCACAAAAGCTACACTAAAGCCTTTATCTTCTAAAGCAAAAATAGAAAGAAGATTCTTCTTTAAGCCTTGTACAAACAAAACATCTTTAATTGAAATAGGGTTACCTAAGTCAAGTTGAAAGGAGGCTTCTCCAACTCCTTTGACTACGTGTTTGGAATCATCCCCAAGCTCCACTTGAAGGGATGAGCTCTTTTTTGTTAGATATGTAAGGGAACTTCTGAATCCGGTCATGTGTTTGGAAGCACCGCTATCTACGAGCCAATTATCACTTCCTTGAGTGATGGTACCTGAGTGCTGAACCAAATACAAATTCTTCATCCTTTGACTCCTTTGTGTGTTCTTCTGTATCTGCTGCATGTGCATGATGCTTCCTCTTTCCCTTTTCATGTCTATGAGGATATTGTGCGGCATAATGTCCCATCTTCTTGCAGTTGTAGCATCTGACATTTGATGTATCCTTCTTATAATGTGGTCTTTTAATTTTCTTCGGACTGACTTCTTCCTTTCCTTTTCTTCACGTCAGCAACAAGAGCTTGATTTTCGTCGTCATTTGTCTTCTGCGATTTGGATATTAGTCTTGATTCTTCTTGGGTACAATCTGACCATAACTTGTCAAACTTGGGCAATTTGCTTCTTGCGCAAATCCCTTGAACAAATGGGTCCCAAGAAGAAGGGAATCCATTGAGTATAGTAGTTACAAGTTCAACATTGTCCGTTGGGTCTCCAATAGCTGCTAATTGGTCTTTGATTTGGGAGATTCTCATGAAATAGTTGGAGATTGTTTTTGACTTGTTCATTGTCACGTTTTTGAGTTGATGCCTTAGAGTAAGTTTCCGGCTGGTGTTTTTTCTTTCATAAAGTCTGGTTAGGGCATCAAACATTTCCTTTGGTGTCTTCAGTTCTGATACATTAGGTATCGGATGGTCCTTGATTGAGTCTGTCAAGATCCTTTTGGCCTTGACTTCATTCTTCCTGAATTTTGCTTTGGCTTCTTCTTCTTTAGGTTCTGGAAGCACCTGCTTGACATGATCCAACAACTCATTCTCTTCTAGAATGAGTACCCTATGCTTCTAGGATCTGAAGTTATCTGCTCCATCTAGTCTATCTTCAACTCTCATATTGGTGGACATTTTCACCGGTAGAAACCCTAGATCTAAGAAATTTCAAATTTTCGGACTTCACCAAACTGCCAATAAAGTGTTGCAGGGGGTGTGCTAGGGTAGGGCGAACTGCTCTATGGTGAAATTAGTCCCAACGCCTTGGAACTAGTGCTCAACAAGCTTGACAAAGAATTGTGTAGTTGTAGTTTTCAAGATCTTTCCTTCTCGCAGTTAGACTGTCTTGAAGGTAACCAACTCTGATACCATGTTAGATTTTCTTAATTTACAGAGCAATAGAGTTACCTGTGTTCTTAGATCTTCTTTTAATAACAATTATATCATATACTGGAAAATAAGCAGCATAACAAGAACAAGAGAACACAAGAGTTTATCCTGGGAAAACCCCAAATGGGGAAAAACCCAACCAACCTTTCTTAGATAGATTTCGTCCAAGTTAATCCAACCATAAACCATCTCTCAAGAGCAACAGATAATGAAGAAACCCTAGCACTAGGCTAGCGCACAAACTAGTGCTAGCAACTGCAATAGCAACACCATACAACAATAACACACCTTTTCCCAGAGATAACGCACAAGAGAAAACCACCACTAGGAATAACCAAGAACCTTAGATGCTGTAGTGTAGTGTCTTCTTCCTTGTCTCAGACTTGTGCGTCCTTCTTCAGTGAGAGAGTGAGTGAGTGTGTCCAAATGAGCAAGGCATCCTCTCTATTTATAGTCTTCAAGTCACTTTAGCTGGGCCGACTTCTTCTCTGGATATTCTAATTTCACTTTATTCTTTTCCTGTGGGTCGACTTCTCTTTCGGGGTGTTCTTCCATTTGTTCGATGATCTTCTTGGACTTCTGGAATCTTCTCTTCTTCTAAGAAAGGTTGTCTAGGAGGAAAATATCTCCCGCAGCTACCAAAACATCAACATAATAAAACAATTATGCACACTATTCTTTAAGAATCCCTTGCTATATATGTTAAATAAAGCCCAAAGACTCAAGGGTAAATTTATCCTGGGGTAGGGAAATTCCCAAATGGCAAAATCCCCAAGATCTACTAGCTTACAAGATATAAAATTGAAGAACTAGGCTAGGGTATGTTTTTTTTTGTATTTTTTATAAGAAAAAGAATGATTTAAAATTGAAAATAATTGGTTGAAGAAGTTGCGAGAAGACTTTACCTTTTTCTTACCTTTAATATGGCTCTTGGTTTGAGAGATTGTGACCTTGCGAGTTCAAGATTGACCCTTGGATGGATTTCTAGTTGATTGAGTTTGGGGTTGGAAGACTATTGCCCCCAATACTAGAAATTATGAAAGATAGGTTGCTCCTTGGATTTCCTAGGAAAGCTCCTTGACGAATGGTCTCCAAGCTAATCAATCAACTTGGAAACCACTTGGTTGAAGCTACTTTCAAAGAAGTTGGTCCAACAACTTGGGTTTGTCTTGCTTGGCACCCACAAAGAAAAGAAAGAGACGAAGAGACTGTTTCCTTTCCTCCTCGTGACTATGCAGCCCCTCAATGGATTGATTGATTAACTTTGCAATTATCTTGAAAAACCCTTATTAAAGCACAATAAAAAAATCCTTGGCCAAGAAGAACAAGCATTACAATAGACAATCCACAGTGACACAAGAGAATTGAGTTCAAAATTATGGCATTATGATCTCAAAAAGTTTCCAACAACAACAAAGGAGAGGAGGGGCTGGCCTTATATAGAAATCTTTTTAACGACTAGTTTCTACCTCCCTCATAAAATAATATTTTCTTAGTTTGCTCATCCACAATTGGTTGGAGGCTAAACCCATTGAATACTAATTTTTATTACATAGCTCCATGAGAAAAATGAGATAAAATCCATCTTAGAATTGTTGACCATTGAAAATGTCCACAAAGGAGGTTCGCTCCACTGAGAAGAAATCGTGGAGTCTCGGAGAAGGTGCGATTTGGTGGAGGAAGTGAACTTAGGGACATTTTCCCCTTGAGAAATGAGCATATCGGCTATATTTTTGTCCACACTTTGTCCATCTTCTCCCAACAACTAGTTTGGCCATTCACTCCATGAGAAGAGAGGTGCGATTTGATCCAAAGGGGACGGTTTGGCGTTTAATGGCTTGAATAATTCTTTTTGCTTGGAGAGAGTGCATCATTACTTGCTAAAAATCCTCCAATGGTTAGTAGACCACAACATTTCCTTCATTTGACCATTTGACTTGGGAAATGTGCTCAACGTCCCATTTAGAAGAGAGGGGCAACTTTCTTTTGAGAGGGCCTATCTCCTTTAGTACTTCATCAATTTAAAAAGTGCACTATTGGTTTTGCTCGTAAAATTTTTACGATCATTTTGAGTCCATGTATTTTTGCCTCCGGGGACCCACTGCATTGGGATTTGTGAGCTGCCTCAAAATTCATGCAATGGTGATAACTTTGTGAGATTCCCATGTTGTGAACTATGAATGACAATTCACCACGACCAAGAGATGCATACAGACTCTATAAAATATTCATGTGGGAAGACATAGGTGTGCATGACATGGATTGGTCTAGGCCCCACAAACTGCAATCACCTCTACATAAGACTCATGACTCCACACAACTCATGTGTCTATGATAGATCCACTCCAAGGCCCCCAATCCCATCCGTGACGAAAGACATTGAAATGGGGACTAAGAAGACCCATCATGGTCGGACCAAGTCTGGGAGTCCATACAACATCATCCACTATCGTTTACATGGCTTTAACTTGCATCCTTGGACTTACAATGGTATAGCCAAGTGAAAAAATGTAGGGTACCTCCTGGAGAGGTAACAAGTCCCACGTCAATGAGGAGCTGGGGGCCATCCTTACTTACTAGAGACCCCAATGGTAGTGTCGTTCTAGATCTCATGCTAGTAGTTAGACGGGTCCTTCCAGATTGTAGTGGTGAGCTACCTCTTCTATCTAATGATACATTGTGCAATCCAACTCTTCATCTAGGTCCTCCTTGTCAATCCTCTATACAAGGCTTCCTCCATTCATAGTTTCCTTCATTCGCTCTCAAATGTTAGGAGAGATAACCCTAGTAGGTTCTAATATGCTTACAGTATTTTTATTCTTCAACTAGGACCTTGCTAATTTGAATCTGATTTCCTTGAAATTTGTGGATCAACACTTGGGGACAAAAATCCTTTCTCCCTCTTCAAGCTCATGAGGAGACTCTTGCGATCCAGAGGAGCAAGATTCGTATCCAAACTTCACATCTTGACTCACTACTGCCTTCCATTGTGACGAAACATAGACCTTGTAAGCTTTGGAGGACTCACTATAACCAACAAGGTACTCTTCAAAATAAAAGTTTCTAACTTAGTTCTTTTCTCCTCAACGACGTGAATATACACAGGACAACCAAAAATATGAAAGTGTGACACCTTTAGTTTCTCACAAGTGAAAGATTCTTCTAGTGCCTTGGCCTTAAATATCCTATGAGGACGCCTGTTTAGAATTTAGACAACTGTATTGCATGCTTTGGCCCAAAGAAACATGGGCAAATCTATATCATGGATCATAGCCTTGGTTGTCTCTATGATGAAATTGTTCTCCTCTTTGCAGCCCCATTTTGTTTCGGGTTTTATTGTTATCTATAAAAGAGAGCTGCAGGTCTTCATGGGAGACATTGGATTATTTTTGGACATACTTTGGGAGCACTTCTTCACCATCCTTCTTCCATCCTTTAGAGCTTGACAACAATTCTAACTTGCATCCTTGGACTTACAATGGTGTAGCCAAGTGAAAAATTGTAGGGTACCTTCTGGAGAGGTAACATGTCCCACGTCAAGGAGGAGGTGGGGGGCCATCCTTACTTTCTATAGACCCCAATGGTAGTGTCGTTCTAGATCTCATGCTAGTAGTTTGACGGGTCCTTCCAGATTGTAGCGGTGGGCTACCTCTTCTATCCAATGATACTTTGTGCAAACTCTTCATCTAGGTCCTCCTTTAGTCAATCCTCTATACAAAGCTTCCTCCATTCATAGTTTCCTTTATTCGGCCTCAAATGTTAGGAGAGATAACCCTAGTAGGTCCTAATACGCTTACAGTATTTGTATTCTTGCACTAGGACCTTGCTAATCTGAATCTGATTTCCCTGAAATTTGTGGATCAACACTTGGGGACAAAAATCCTTTCTCCCTCCTCAAGCTCATTAGGAGACTCCTGAGATCCAGAGGAGCAAGCTTCGTAGCCAAACTTCACATCTTGAATCACTACTGCCTTCCATTGTGACGGAACATAGACCTTGTAAGCTTTGGAGGACTAACTATAACCAACAAGGTACTCTTCAAAATAGAAGTTTCTAACTTAGTTCTTTTCTCCTCAGCGATGTGAATATACACAGGACAACCAAAAATATGAAAGTGTGACACCTTTTGTTTCTCACTAGTGAAAGATTCTTCTAGTGCCTTGGCCTTCAATATCCAATGAGGAGACCTGTTTAGAATTTAGACAACTGTATTCCATGCTTTTTCCCAAAGAAACATGGGTAAATCTATATCATGGATCATAGCCTTGGTTGTCTCTATGATGAAATTGTTCTCCTCTTTGCAGCTGCATTTTGTTCCGGGTTTTATTGTTATCTATAAAAGAGAGCTGCAGGTCTTCATGGGAGACATTGGATTCTTTTTGGACATACTTTGGGAGCACTTCTTCACCATCCTTCTTCCATCCTTTAGAGCTTGACAACAATTCTAACTTGCATCCTTGGACTTACAATGGTGTAGCCAAGTGAAAAAATGTAGGGTACCTCCTGGAGAGCTAACAGTTCCCACCTCAATGAGGAGGTGGGGGGCCATCCTTACTTTCTAGATACCCCAATGGTAGTGTCGTTCTAGATCTCATGCTAGTAGTTAGACGGGTCCTTCCAGATTGTAGCGGCGGGTTACCTCTTCTATCCAATGATACATTGTGCAGTCCAACTCTTCATCTAGGTCCTCCTTTAGTCTTCCTCTATACAAAGCTTCCTCCATTCATAGTTTCCTTCATTCAGCCTCAAATGTTAGGAGAGATAACCCTAGTGGGTCCTAATACGCTTACAGTATTTGTATTCTTGCACTAGGACCTTGCTAATCTGAATCTGATTTCCCTGAAATTTGTGGATCAACACTTGGCCACAAAAATCCTTTCTCCCTCTTCAAGCTCATGAGGAGATTCCTGAGATCCAGTGGAGCAAGCTTCATATCCAAACTTCACATCTTGACTCACTACTTCCTTCCATTGTGACGGAACATAGACCCTGTAAGCTTTGGAGGACTCACTACAACCAACAAGGTACTCTTCAAAATAAAAGTTTCTAACTTAGTTCTTTTCTCCTCAGCGACGTGCCAACAAGGTACTCTTCAAAATAAAAGTTTCTAACTTAGTTCTTTTCTCCTCAGCGACGTGAGTATACACAGGACAACCAAAAATATGAAAATGTGACACCTTTAGTTTCTCACTAGTGAAAGATTCTTCTAGTGCCCTGGCCTTCAATATCCTATGAGGATGCCTGTTTATAATTTAGACAACTGTATTGCATGCTTTTGCTCAAAGAAACATGGGCAAATCTATATCATGGATCATAGCCTTGGTTGTCTCTATGATGAAATTGTTGTACTCTTTGCAGCCCCATTTTGTTCCGGGTTTTATTGTTATCTATAAAAGAGAGCTGGAGGTCTTCATGGGAGACATTGGATTCTTTTTGGACATACTTTGGGACCACTTCTTCACCATCCTTCTTCCATCCGTCAGAGCTTGACAACAATTCTGCCACTGCTTGCCAAAGATTAACAGGGCAGCCCTTGTTATTTTTGTATCTATGGTTGATTCTGACTTCTATGATAATATATTAGACAAGTCTGACTATGCTTTTTCTAGTTCTTTGAATTTCGTGGTTGTTCCCTGAGAGCAATCATGCGGCAGGGATTGTGCTGTTACTTTTATGCTGAATTGTTCTTTCACTCGAGGCACATGTTCTCTTTCTCATGCATTTGTTTTGAATCGTTCTTTCACTAAAGTGCATAATCTCATCTATTTGTTTCCATTTACTATTGAAAACTTGATTAAAGAAACTAATCCCACCTTATGCAATTTTATTACAGCTTCCGGGTGCATAGAGGGCAGCTTAAGTCTGCTGATCTAAATTGGTTTATATACGGATTTTAGTCGTTAGAAAACAACACACAGAAACCTTAGGGAAAAGCAGCATTCCCAATGGAGAGGCATTGGGCAGTGACAAGGCTAGATTGCCTATAATTATCAGTCGGATTCGTTCTTTCTTCTTGTTGTAGATTTGCTTGATAACACATTCTAATCACAAGAGTCAACACTCTAATCGACTAACGTATTGGCATCGCTCTGAACAAAGGCAATATTTGACCTATATTTCGAATAAGATCAATTCTAGTGCAATTTGGTTACAAAACAGCATTCTTGGAATCACAATACAAAAATTTATATCCAAGAACCCTATAAACACAGCTCCACAGAAGATTGAACCAAGGTGGATTGATCTGTCACCAATATGGCAATTCTATTCAGTACTTCAAAGATCGTACTGCTTTGTTTCTTCGACTATGACAACATCAAGAACAAAGTATCATGTGGAAGCATTACAAGCAAGAACAAAAACATAAACATTTTATGCTTTGAGGACAAAGCATCCTTGAAGGGGGAGGCAACGTAACAAACATAAAGTACATAATTATAATAAAAAAACCCACCAAGGGTCATTGACTCATTACCCTTCATCATAACTGTTCACCTTCTGAACTGTTGATGTGCATATATATCGTCATGAAGGTCATTGTAAATCAAAATCACATATTCATTATCAGTTATATATTATTTATCCGCATCACAAAGGGTCATTACCCTTCATCATACTGTTCACCTGGTGACCCATCAATGTGCATATATACCATCATGAATGTCACTGTAAATCAAATTCACCTATTCATTATCAATTATATATTATTTATCTGCATGGATTCTTTTATGTTATCCTTCTTATGTCGGATATTTTCCTGTATATGAACTATTGCTCATTACAGTTTGTTCTGTAGAATCTGGTATTAGTGATATTATATGCTCTTTCATCGTAGTTCATTTGGTGGAATTATCATTCTTAGGCGTTAATGATTAAATATGTATTTGATTATCAGATTAGTGAGTTTTGTGCTATCGAACTTCAAATTCTATTAGCTCTGTATTATATTTCAACAATGTAACTCAATATGGTTTCTGATTCATTGTTGTTTAGTTATAGATCTGATTTTGATATTACTTGAGATATTATCTGTTTTCATTTAAGCCATTGATGTGAACTCTCTTGTTCAAAATGTTGTGTATGTGTGTATATTTATAACATTACAAAGTTGGTACCAAAATTAAGTCCAACAGGGATTCGACTGGGAATGGGAGGTGTACTGTTCCTTGGTGCTGGAACAAATTGAGTGGGTATGTCTTTGTGGCTGCATTTGAGTGGGACATCTCCCAAGCGAGCGGTAGGGTGTGGTTTCTCTCACCAACTTAATTTCCTTTGCATCCTTTGTTGGGGTAATTGTATGAGGCTTAATGCCTCCATTCATCGAGATATGTTGAAAGAAAGAAGTTATGAACCTAGTGGATCTAGGTTTTGATATGGCTTGTAAGGTTTTCTGTCTATGAATGACTACCTCTTGCATATAGAGCGTCAAACACTCGAGTTGGATAACGAAAAAAAGCAGCAAGGGACCGTACTGAATCTTGATGAAAATAGTGATATCTCCATTGTATCTCATGATATATGGGACAGCTGAAGATGAAGTGCTCTCCTTTCTCAGTCTCAATGTGCATATATACCTTCATGAAGGTCATTGTAAATCAAAATCACGTATTCATTATCAATTATATATTATTTATCCATATGGATTATTTTATGTTATCCTTCTTATGTTGGATATTTTCTTGTAAATGAACTATTGCTCATTATAGTTTGTTCTGTAGAATCTGGTATTAGTGATATTATATGCTTTTTCATCGGAGTTCATTTGGTGGAGTTATTTGTTAAAATTTAATTAAAAAGTACCTAGGCAAGTGTTTCTCATCACCTAGGCGCCTAAGGGGTGAGAAAGTGCCTAATGTGGATCCTAGTCATTTAATTTGTGAGATGCAAATTAAAAGGTGACTTTTTGAGACTTAGGGAAAGTGGGTAAGTAAACTGATTTTATCCCCACCTTTGATCTCGTCTAATCTCAACTGTTAGATGAGATGACCCTTGAGCTTCCCTCATGAGGTCGATTAGGGTAAGGAGGGCGCACCATTCTTTGGTTGTTGAGACATTTTTGAGAGAGAGCAAGAGAGAGCATTTTCGAGCTTGAGAAGAGGCCATTTTTGCAGAGTTAGGGCATGCATTCCAAGGCAGCCAGCTAGCACAAAAGTCGAGGCAGCAAGTATAGCATTGAAAGCAGGTCGTACTGTACAGATTGAGCAGGCCGTACAACAAGTAGAGCAGGCACAAAAATCGAGGGAAGGTACAGTCCACCAGAGAGGCCGTACTGTACGGATTTTCGAATTTCGTACAATAGGAAAAGGCATGGAAACCGAGGCAGAAAAGTACAGTCCGTACTGTACGGATTCCGTATGGTTCGTACGACTGTTACTTTGGCACATAAATCGAGGTGAAAGTTCTATGTTGTTTTCTGGAAGTTATGGCACATTTCCCAAGGCAACCGTACAACATTTATTGTTCTGTTTTGGGCTGTGACTATTGGCATGAATTTCAAGGTGACCGTACATCATTTTGGAGGCATAGAAATTAAGGAGCAAACCTGTAATTAATTGCAGAAAATTCTGGAAAGAGTTTTGTGGAGTTTCACTCATTTTCCCGTGTGAAGACTTGGCACGGTTATCGAGATAAGTTTTTCTGAGTTTATGTGCTGTTGATATTTTATTTCTGCGTTATAAACGATGTTCAGAATCCTCATTTTTCAGTGCTGAAATTATATTCTGTTGTATTTAATTGGTTGTTATAATTTTGGGTTTTGGCATTAAACATTGGCTGAAAAATCAGCGAGACTGAAACTGGGTTGGGGTCTGAAATTTTACATGGTATCAGAGCTGAGTTAAGAGAAGCAGAGATATTTTAGCAAGTCAGAAAGTTGGGACAACAGTCACTTCACACGATAGATTTTTGAATTTTTCATTTTCAGCAGAAAGGGGTCAATGGCTACAGTTTTGAGAGTTGAGGACAGACTTGATGGGGCAACAAGTTTTGGTGCTTGGAAGGAGAGGATGATTTTGCTGTTGCAAGAAAATGAGTTGTGGGACATTGTGGAAAATATTGCAACTCATCCTGTGGTGGTACCTACTGATGCTACTCTTCTTGCAACTTACATTGAGAAGAGTATCAAGGATAAGAGGATTATTCTTGATGCCATCAAGGACCATTTGATTCCTCACTTGACGGGGAAGACAAATGCTTATGAGATGTGGGAGTCTTTGACTAAATTGTATCAGAGTACAAATGAGAACTGAAAAATGGTTTTGAGGGAAAAACTAAAGAGCATAAAAGTGACCAAGGCTGAAAATGTGGTCACATACCTTACTAGATTGACACAGGTGAGAGATGAGCTTGGAGCTATGGGGGAGGCCATAGTTGACAGTGAGCTTGTGAGAACAACATTGAATGGAGTTTCCAAACAATGGGCTGTTTTTGTGGAGGGCATTGTTGCTAGTGAGAAGCTTCGAAACTTTGAACGTCTTTGGGATGACTTTATTCAGGAGGAGACTCAGAGAGGTTATGTACATGGCAGTTCATATACAGGTCATGAGGAGGAGAATGTTATTCTTGCTGCCAACAACAAGAATAAGTTCAAAAAGGGTCCAAAGGGAGGAAACAAGCCCAAGGGTGAAGGGAAGAAAGACATGAGCAAAGTTAAGTGCTTTGCATGTGTTAAATTTACATGCAGTAGCGAGAGCCATTCTCCTGGAGGATGGCTAAGACCCTAGACAAAATCTAGGGCCCCCAGTGCACTCCTGGGGTATGTGGTCTGGGACCAAATTGATAAAGACCCTAGACGAATCTCTAGGGCCCCTGGACTGGGTCCAGGGTAACCATGCATGGGGCATGGGAGTTTTGGTCTGGGACCAAGCATTTGAAGACCCTAGATATCTCTAGGGCCCCTGGCCTGGATCCAGGGTAACCATGCCTGGGGCATGGAAGTCTTGGTCTGGGACCAAGCATTTAAAGACCCTAGATATGTCTAGGGCCCCTGGACTGGATCCAGGGTAACCATGCCTGGGGCATGGAAGTCTTGGTCTGGGACCAAGCATTTGAAGACCCTAGATATCTCTAGGGCCCCTGGACTGCAGCCAGGGTACCCATGCCTGGAGCATGGAAGTCTTGGTCTAGGACCAAGCATTTAAAGACCCTAGATATATCTAGGGCCCCTGGGCTGGGTCCAGGGTAACCATGCCTGGGGCATGGAAGTCTTGGTCTGGGACCAAGCATTTAAAGACCCTAGATATATCTAGGGCCCCTGGACTGGGTCCAGGGTAACTATGCCTGGGGCATGGAAGTCTTGGTCTGGGACCAAGCATTTAAAGACTCTAGATATATCTAGGGCCCCTGGATTGGGTCCAGGGTGCTCATGCCTGGGGCATGGGTTGATCCTTGGTCTCTGACCTTGGTGTAAAACTTGATGGTACATGACCTTCCTTGAAGAAGGACATAACCACAAGAGGGATAAAGT
>ML777344.1:1348763-1360919 GCA_009831015.1 Picea engelmannii
TGTCTTTTGGTTGTGGGCTTTGTTTTATTGATTATGGGCCTTTTGTTTTACTTTTGGGTTATAATCCTTGTCACATGCTTAAATTTATAATTTAAGCATGTGACATTTATGGTAACTTAAACTTAACCCTACTTACCCTAGCGTGCCCTAATCTAGCCCCAACCCTTACCCTAACTACTATTTAAGAGATCCTACTCTACTCCTACCTCATATAACATTCACACATATTCTATTGTTGGAGCGTTGGAGCCTTCTCAAGCTTGCGGCCTTAGTTCTAGGTTGCTAAATGTGTGTTGCAGACCTGTTTGGTGGAGGATCTTAGTTGCTGTCCTATCTTCTTCTACTGTAGCAAACCCTTGAAGGCTGCGTCCCCTCATTTGCTGTTTTGATTGTGCTAAGAAGTGTCGCTCCTTGTTGTAAGGGTGCCGCTGCCAGTGTAAGAGTGCCGCTGCCTGTTGTGGAGGTGCTTCCTGTGGCTGTTATACTTCTTTGAGGCTGCCACATCCTTCTTGTTGATTGCTGTGGTCTGCTGTAACTCTCATATGAGGGTTGAGGGGTGCTACGGTCTCAATTCTATTGAGGGATTCTTTGCTGAGGGTGCCGATTAGTCATCTACTGTGTGTGCTGTGTCTACCTTAGCCGTGGGGTCTTCTATGTGTGATAAACTGAGCTGAGTTTCCCTTGCCTATCTCAGCCGTGGGGTTTCTGTTAGGGTTTGAGTTCTTGTATGGTTCCAGTAACCCTAACTGTGGTGGCATGAAATTTCCTTCTCTTCTTTGGCATAACAAGATCAGTTATTGATCCATGAACTGAACCTTTAACTGAGCATAACATTCAGGATTGATCTCTTCTGTGGCCTTGTTCTATCTTCTAAGGTAAGGCAGGTACCGGGTATGTGTTTCTTACCTTTTCCTCCTAATGTTCAGATCTGAGTTATTTACAGCTTGAGCACATCATATAGAAACATCCATGTATTATTGTTTTGTTTCAGAACTTAGATCTACAGATCTGCTGTTGATTAGAGGAGTTATGTATCATTGTTTCTGATCTAGTTTTAGCATATGATCTGAGTTCTCTTCTGTCTGAAATATAGATCTGCTGTTACATTTGGAAGAGTCCTTGTATTATTGTTTGCTCAATTAGAGAACTGCTGTTATACATTTAGAGGGTTTTAATATCACTCTTTGGGATCTGAGTTTTGTCTCTTATAGATTGGAGTTTACTATAGTATTGAATCAGCATTGTAAAATCTACTTTAAGATTTGAGATTTATCATTGCTTTCTATAGATCTAGTTATATATGCTGTCTATGCTTCAGATCTAAAGTGTTTTTGCTTTGAAAATTAAACGTGACTGCTGTTTTCAACTTACCCTAAAAATCTAACAGCATGCCACAAGTTTGGGCACTATGCAGGTCAGTGTCTTAACAAGAAGAAGAAACAAACATCAGCTTCAACAACGATGGAAGAGTTTTCCACCAAGTTTGACAAGGAGTTTTCCTTGGTTGTGTGTCTATCCACGAGGACCACTCATTCAGATACGTAGTATATTGACAGTGGTGCCTCTCGCCATATGACAGGGGTTCGTGAGCACTTGACAAACCTCACACAGATTGGAGATGTTGAGGTAGTGCTTGGAGATGACCGGGTGGTCAAGGCAGCTGGTTGCGAGACTGTATCATTTCAGAGGGAGTCTTTGCCTCCCATGTCTTTGACAGAGGTTCTATATGTTCCGGGGTTGAAGAAGAACTTAGTGTCAGTTTCTGCTATTGACGAGAGGGGCTATGAGGTCTTGTTTCGTGATGGGCAGGTGCTCCTTTTCCCAAAGGGGTCTAGCATCACTTCGGCCAAAGTGATTGGGACTAGACATGAGAAGCTGTACAAGCTTTTGTTCCAGTCAGCGAGAGCATTGATTCATACTACCAGCAACAGTGACCTATGTGAGCTATGGCACAAGAGGATGGCACATTTGCACCATGGGGCTTTGAGAGTTCTGAGGGAGATGGTGACAGGAGCTCCAGATTTCAGTTCAGAGCACCATGAGTTGTGCAAGGGGTGTGCTTTGGGAAAGTACACCAAGACTACTTTTCAGAGCAGTGACAGTAGAGCAACATGGATTCTTGATCTTATACATTCAGATGTATGTGGCCCGATGTCTTTGGTATCGTTGACTGGTTTTTTATATTATGTTGTATTTATTGATGACTTCTCACGGAAGTCTTGGATTTTCTTTATGAAGACCAAAGGACAGGTCTTCAGTCGGTTCCAAGGAGTTCATGGACTTTTGTGCAGGAGAGGGCATCAGAGAGTTGACTGTTCCTTACAACCCATAGCAGAATGGGGTTGCAGAGAGGAAGAATAGGGCCATTGTTGGGGCTGCGAGAGCCTACATGATTAGGGGCTGCCACTATTTCTATGGGCTGAGGCATGCTACATTGTAGTTTATCTGCAGAACAGGAGTCCTCACAAGGCTGTGGGGAGCATGACTCCTTAGGAGGCTTTTTCTGGGAAGAAGCCTGAGGTGGGGCACTTTCGGATTTTTGGGTGCATCACTTATTCACATGTCCCTTCGGAGAAGAGGATAGAGCTGGAGCCCACGACAGAGAGAGGGATCTTTGTTGGGTACAGTGAGACTTCAAAGGCTTTCGGTATTTACCTTCCTTCCGTGAGGAAGGCTGTCTTGAGGAGGGATGTCAGATTTGACGAGGACGGAGCCTTTAGGAAGTCTAGGGGGACAGAGAAGGGTAAGCAGTCTTCACCTTAGATTCAGGTGAATCCGCAACAGACCACAGTGACACAGAGTTCGGGGCCACCAGTTTCGGTGACGACAGGTTCACAGGGTTCAGGTTCCTAGGCTACTGGTCCACAGGTTTCAGGATCGGGTACTCCAGAGTCTACTTCAGGATCATTGTCTTCAGGAGACGGGGTTGAGCAAGGAGAGTCCCCTCCACGGGACACTACTTTAGAGAGGAGGAAGCCCAAGTGGCATTAAGATACTTTGAGGGAGGCACAAGGTTCAGTGGGGAATCCCAGATAGGCAGTGAGGGAGTATAAACCTCCCGAGAGGTTTTGCAGCTACATCGTGATGGTGAGCAGTATTCGGGAGTTTGAGCCTTTCACTTTTGAGGAGTCTTCTAGTAGACAGGTTTCGAGAGATGCCATGATGGAAGAGTACAATTCGTTCATGAAGAACGATGTCTGGGAAGTTGTTCCTAGACCTGAGGGGAAGTCGATGGTGACTTCCAGGTGGCTCTATAAACTCAAGCATGCTGCAGATGGCGGCATTGAGAAGTACAAAGCTCGCTTTGTGGCTCGGGGGTTTTCACAGGTTGAGGGAGTTGACTATGATGAAACCTTTGCGCTGGTTGCTAGATATACTTCGATCAGGGCAGTGATATCCATTGCAGCAAAGATGGGTTGGAAGATCCACCAGATGGATGTGAAGACCACATTTTTGAATGGTCTTATACAGGAGGAGGTATATATTGAGCAACCATTGGGCTTTGAGGTGCATGGGAGAGAATCTCATGTGTGTAGACTGAAGAAGGCATTGTATGGGTTGAAACAAGCTCCCAGAGCTTGGTATTTGAGGATAGATGCCTACTTGCAGCAGTTGGGCTTTGAGATTGTGGTTGGAGAGGATCCTCTCATTCTCTTGCTATATGTGGATGATCTTTTCATTACAGGGGCAGAGAGACTCATCAGCAGCTGCAAGGAGAGCCTTGCTTCAGAGTTCGAGATGACTGATATCGGACTGATGCATTACGTTTTGGGATTGGAGGTTTGGCAGGAGCCTGAACACATCTTCCTGGGACAGGGGAAGTATGTGTGTGAAATTCTGAGCAGATTTCAGATGGAGGATTGTAGGCCCATGACCACTCCTATGATTGCCAATTGGAAGAAGCTTCATGCTTCTGAGTCACAGTTGGTGGATTCCACTTTGTATCGTCAGTTGATTGGGTCATTGATGTATTTGGTCAATACCAGGACAGATATTTGTTTTGCTGTCAACACTCTCAGTCAGTTCATGGTGGAGCCTAGGAGAGTGCATTGGGTGGCAGCAAAACATGTGCTCATGTATCTTTGTGGTACGGTAGACTATGGTCTGGACTATCAGAGAGGAGATGGAGTTCGTCTGGTTGTCTATACATATTCAGATTGGGCAGGATGTGTCTATGACAAGAAGAGTACTTCAGGGTGCTGTTTCGGATTGGGCTCAACAGTTGTGTCTTGGTTCAGTCGGAAGCAAAAGTCAGTGGCTTTGAGTTCCGTAGAGGCTGAGTATATGGCGGCCAGTTAGGCCAGTTGTGAGGCTTTTTGGCTTCGCAAGTTGCTAGTGGGATTGTTCGGTGTGCAATTGAGGCCTACCATGATTTACTAGGATAATCAGAGTTGCATTAAACTCTCGGAGAATCTAGTTTTTCATGACCGGTCTAAGCATGTCGAGATTCGTTATCACTTCATCCATGACTATGTTCAGAGAGGAGCTGTGGAGCTACAATACATATCTTTAGAGGAGCAGGTTGCAGACATACCAAGGCATTGGGCAAAGGCAAGTTTGTATTTTTCAGGGACAAGCTTGGAGTGGTGAGTAACACTTTCCTCGATAAGAGGGAGTGTTAAAACTTTAATTAAAAAGTACCTAGGCAAGTGTTTTTCATCACCTAAGCGCCTAAGGGGTGAGAAAGTGCCTAATGTGGACCCTAGTCATTTAATTTGTGAGATGCAAATTAAAAGGTGACTTTTTGAGACTTAGGGAAAGTGGGTAAGTAAAGTGATTTTATCCCCACCGTTGATCTCGTTTAATCTCAACTGTTAGATGAGATGACCCTCGAGCTTCCTTCATGAGGTCGATTAGGGTAAGGAGGGCGCACCATTCTTTGGTTGTTGAGACATTTTTGAGAGAGAGCAAGAGAGAGCATTTTCGAGCTTGAGAAGAGGCCATTTTTGCAGAGCTAGGGCACGCATTCCAAGGTAGCCAGCTAGCAGAAAAATCGAGGCAACAAGTACAGCATTTAAAGAAGGCCGTACTGTACGGATTGAGCAGGCCATACAACAAGTAGAGCAGGCACAAAAATCAAGGGAAGGTATAGTCCAGCAGAGAGGCCGTACTGTACGGATTTTTGAATTCCGTACAGTAGGAAAAAGGCACTGAAACTGAGGCAGAAAAGTACAGTCCGTACTGTATGGATTCCGTACAGTCTGTACGACTGTTATTTTGGCACAGAAATCGAGGTGAAGGTTGTGTTGTTTTTCTGGAAGTTTTGCCATGTTTCCCAAGGCAGCCGTACATCATTTATTGTTCTGTTTTGGGCTATGACTATTGGCATGAATTTCAAGGTGACCGTACAACATTTTGGAGGCACAGAAATTAAGGAGCAGACCTGTAATTAATTGCAGAAAATTCTGGAAAGAGTTTTGTGGAGTTTCACTCATTTTCCTGTGTGAAGACTTGGCACGGTTATCGAGATAAGTTTGTCATTTAAATTTCTGAAGATGAACATGCTGTAACAGAATTTCTCTAAAGCTCCTAAATAATAAAAATCTCCCTCTCTCACTGGTTTTCCCCTTGTGGCTTTTTCCAGGGTCGCTGTTAAAACCGAAACTCACTGTGTTAATTTTTTTTCTGAGTTTATGTGCTGCTGATATTTTATTTCTGCATTATAAACGATGTTCAGAATCCTCATGTTTCAGTTCTGAAATTATTTTCTGCTGTATTTAATTGGCTGTTATAATTCTGGGTTTGGGCATTAAACATTGGCTGAAAAATCAGCGAGACTGAAACTGGGTTGGGGTCTGAAATTTTACATTATCATTCTTAGGTGTTAATGATTAAATATGCATTTGATTATCAGATTAGTTAGTTTTGTGCTATAGAACTTCAATTTCTATTAGCTCTCTATTATATTTCAACAATGTAACTCAATCTGGTTTCCTATTCATTGTTGTTTAGTTATATATCTGATTTTGATATTACTTTTGAGTTATTATCTGTTTTCATTTAAGCCATTGATGTGAACTCACTTGTTCAAAAGGTTGTGTATGTGTGTATATTTATAACATTACAAAGTTGGTACCAAATTTAAGTCCAACAAGGATTTGACTGGGAATGTGAGATGTATTGGGCCTTGGTGCTGGAACAAATTGAGTGGGTGTGTCTTTGTGGCCGCATTCCAGTGGGACATCTCCCAAGCGAGGAGTAGGGTGTGGTTTGTCTCACCAACTTAATGTCCTTTGCATCCTTTGTTGGGTTATTTGCATGAGGCTTAATGCCTCCATTCATCGAGATATGTTGAAAGAAAGAAGTTATGAACCTAGTGGATCTCAGTCTCTTGTGGATGGCACAACTAAGAAATCCTATCTAGTCGTGAGATGTGGTGATTTGCCTCAACACATATTAGAAGATAAGATAAGATAGTTTTATTAGTGTCCAACAAATGACCACAAAAGTAGGTCAATGGGACTAAAAAGTACATCTAGTGTGAATACATTGTGGGATGCCATAAGCAGATCCTATAGCTATGCTAGCAACAAAAGAAAAAGAGTAACTACATAGATAAAAGAATTACAAAATGAGTGCAGAAATGAGGTTATAGCAAGAACATGTCAAAGCATGCTTGAACTAGAAGCTGAGGCTGGAAGAGGGGGGAGAGAAGAAGGCTCCTCAACAGAGTCATGAATCATCAGGAAGTGGTTTGAGAACATACATGCAATTGGTTGACCGAGTAGGACCTTGAGGCTGTGTGACTATTGATGGTGAGGTTGACCATCAGTTTTAAAAAGTGATTGGAGTAGAAGGCCATCATAGGGCCAAGAGGCTGTGGGGGGGAGATCTAAGTAACTCGAATAAACTGCCAGTACATGCCTTCTCTAACTCCCTTATTGATTTCCTCTTTTCGATAGAGGAGGTGGCTAGGGGCATCAAGAGAATACTTGAAGGGGAGTAGGTGTTAAGTTTTTGGTATCTTGGGAAGTAGTATTAGTGTTATTGATGTGCCTAACACTAAAGGGGAATAAGTACCCTCCCTCACTTTACTTTATGTTATAAAGTCAAAGTGACTTTATGAGCTCATTTAATGATAAAGTGACTTAGGGAACTTAAGTGAAGGGAGAGATTTATTCTCCACCCTTGATCTTGGAAAGCTAAGATCTGATCTTAGCCATTGATTTCTAGGTCTAGTGAATGAGAAGACAAAAGGCAAATGGAGAGGCAAAGGGGGGCACATTGTTCATCTTGAGAGGAGGTGAGGAGAAGAGGAGAAAAGAAGTGTTGGAGAAGAGGATGAGAGGGCGCGCACTTTGAGAAGAAGGGTGCACAAGTTGAAGAGGGTGCACTTGAGAAGAGGGCGCACTTGCCAAGTGAGGAGAGGAGAAAAGAAGTGTCGGAGAAGAGGATGAGAGGGCACGCACTTTGAGAAGAAGGGTGCACAAGTTTAAGAGGGTGCACTTGAGAAGAGGGCGCACTTGCCAAGTGAGGAAGAGGGTGGCACAGTTCAAGGAGAAAGGCGCACTTCAAGAGGAAAGGGTGCACTTGATCTTGAGGAAGGGGCGCACAAGAAGGGTGCGTTTTTCAAGGACCTGCTGGCACAGATTCCAAGGGGATTGGACTGCTAAACTTGAGATCAGTTGGCTGTAGCTAACTTGTTATCTCTGCTGTGATGTTTTTGCTCAAGCTCCATAATAAATTTCCTCTTCACTGGTTTTTCCCTTGGGGGTTTTTCCAGGGTCATGTTGACCAAAAATCATTGAGTACATTTCTGTGGTTTGCATGTTTTATTATCAGCAAATTTAAGTGTAAAACATCTGAGGGTATTTCCTGTTTTAATGGCTGTTAGAAGAATTAATTTAGACAGCAGTTTTTTCTTAAATTAACCTTTTATACAGCAGTATTAAATGAGCAGCAAATCAGTTCTGAAGGCAGCTGTTAGTGACATTCTAACAGCACAAAAAAGGACCTGTTAGTGACTTTGAAACCGTCCTAAGACAGACCTGTTGTAGACAGCCTAAAGAGCCTCAAAAATTCTTCAGTAGGTGCTTGAGGAATCCATGAGAACTAGCATTGCCTATGCCCTGGGAGGTCCAAGGAGGCAATCTCCTTTGAAGAACAAAGGGCCAAGTAGAGATGTCTCTCCTGTTCTGCTATTCCAAGGTGCATATTCTATGAAGGAAGGTAAACTATACTTCACAACAGCACACTTAGTGATGCATATATCCTGTGAAGAAATAAAGAACACTAGACTTCACAACATGATATTTAGTGACACATAAGGGGATAAAAGCACAGATCTTTCTAGACACAAGACCCCACATATACTGCAATCTCTTGAGATGGAATTCAGCTATCACCAAAGACCTAACGAAGAGAACTCTCAGACTTCTTCACAGCCACATATGATTGTACTGCTATGGATATTTTTCACTAGGTTTTTGGTGACTTTGATGCCATAGATGATTGCTAAATGTAAGCACCTTAGTTAATTTCCTATGATCTAAGTTATGTGAAGTTACCTGGCCTTTGTTCAGTACTAGTCCCCACTTAGTGTGCTTTATGGAGTACACCATAGTAATTGACAGCTGTTTTTGCTTCTTTGTTTTAGTGGTATAGTTTAGTTGGTTTCTTTCTCTAATTTCCTCTTTTCATTTTCTACTTTATGATTAAACTTTGCTAGATACATTTTTATCCAGAGATGCATCCAACACTCCTTATTGGTTGTACCTTACATGCTGATTTGTCTTTCAGTCCTATTGACCATTTCCAATCACCTGTGCACATTTTTTTTTCAAATAGAATTTATTGATAAGATTCCTTGAGATGCTGTCTTCAGTGTTCTGTAACCTAATTCTGCCCACACTTTCTTCATATATGTTAGAGGTGCACATTTTTTTTTTCAATTACAATTTATTGATAAGACTCTTTGAGATGCTGTCTTCAGTGTTCTGTAACCTAATTCTGCCCACACTTTCTTCATATATGTTAGAGGTGATTTATAAATCCATAACAGAAGTGAGTTTGACAACTTTTGGCTGTTTTATTTCCATATAAAGTGTTGATATTAAACTATTGAAAGTATATGGTAAAGAAAGCTAACATCTTTTATTGAGTGGTGAATTTCAGTTGAAGATATTAATTGGGGGGTGAAAATTGTACAGGCTTGGCGCTTATAACGAGGAATGAAGCTCTGCTTTGGACTGATGGTCGCTATTTTTTACAAGCAACTCAGCAGTTGAGTGAACGCTGGAAGCTAATGCGCATTGGTGAAGACCCATTGGTGGAAACTTGGATAGCTGATGTGAGATCCAATTCAGTGTTCAATCCATACAGATTACATTTGCTTTGTGGAAGGACTAACTACATGAACTGATTCATGACTAGAAAATCCATTTTTATTTTAATAGATTATGTTCCATTTGAATCCAAGTTTGTCTACGTAGATTTGTTTTAGAAAACACAAAATGAATTGTAGTAATAATGTGAGGTGAAAAAAAAGAATATATATTAAATCTCAAGTTTTTGATGTCAATGACATGGCCACTATGGTTTGAAGCTGTGCAGCATCACATAATTTGGTATTGGCAGTTTTGATGTCCAAGGAGTTTGAGTTCAATCTCCATGCTGTCTGTTATTAATTATATATTCTGAGGTCCACATCTTCTGCAATGGATGAATGGGAGGATCTCTATTGAAAACAAGTGTTTGTACATAGATATGAAGAGATTTTGGGGATGCATCGACTAATGTAAATGTTTCATTTTGGTGATAGAATTTGGATAAGGATGCAGCAATAGGTGTGGATCCATGGTGTATATCAGTAGATACTGCACATAGATGGAAGCAAGCCTTCTTGAAGAAGGGGCAAAAGATTATTCAATTAGAGAAAAACCTGGTAGATGAAGTTTGGAAGGACAGGCCATTGCCTGAAGCATCTCCTATTTCCATACATCCTTTGGAATTGACAGGGCGTTCTGTCAAAGAAAAATTAGATGATTTGAGGGGAAAACTTGCTCAACAGAAAGCCGAGGCTATAATCATTACTGCACTTGATGAGGTAGACACATAACTTCCTTTCATTTTTATTACATCCATGAGATTCATGAACTTACTTGTCACCTTATTCTAGATGATTGTGGTTGTCTTCTTGTACAGGTTGCTTGGCTGTACAACATTCGTGGATCTGATATAGCATATAATCCAGTGGTCCAAGCATATGTAATTGTGACTAGAGCTTCTGCTTTCTGTTACGTGGACAAGATAAAAGTAACTTCTGAGGTTGGTCAAGTTGCTTAAACTTCATCTCTAATTTGTTTCTGTGATTGTTGGGTGACTTTTTGAAGTTTGTGTGGCATGCCCTAAAAATGAGCTACTTTTACTTTACTCATCTAGAACTTTTTTACTGATCTATATTTCCATTTGTATTTTGATATAACTGCCCTCGTTTTGGACCGAATGGTTACGTAGTGTCTTTGATTTTCTTTATGCTTGAAGCTGATTTAGTTTTCACGGAGGATGCAACTGATCTAAATAAAATGAATTGAATGGAATTTTATTGTAGGTAACAAAACTGCTAGTACTCGTTTCATTGATTTCTGGGTACTTACTTCTAAATGAGAAGTACCTTACTAAATCATCATATGAGTAATTGCATTCTTAGGACTCATTGTTCAATATCCTTTCTTGGAAAATTCAAAAGAAATCATATACCTTGTTTAGCAAGTCATAATAAGAAAATGAACATCTTGATATAGTGCAGGCAATGTTTCCTTAAGTTTCTTGAATAAAAATATTTTGCATTTTTGTTGTTTTTTGCTTGGATCATTCTTGTACAACAAAGTCGATGTACATCTCTCTAAGGTTTCTATTTGAAAATTGTTGGAACGATGTTGTAGCAACACTCAATGTTTGAGACAACTAGTTTTCAACATTTAAACAGGAGGATGCTAATGTTTAATTATTGGTTGGCTTTTAATGCTCATTTATAGAGAAGGACGCTACTTTGACAACGGTTGGGAGGAGGTGATTTTTAGGAAACAAATTAAACCAACAATGAGTTAAACTGACAAGGTGGTAAACTTGTAGTTAATTTTTTGGATAACATGATCACCAAGAACACACATCTCTTGATTTGGAATGTGATGTTTTTCTTCTCTTAAGATGTTTCCTGAATATTGTAGAGGTGAGCATCCATCACCTGTCAAGAGGTGGGATGCTGCTTACACTATACAACTACCCGATTTAATGAACAATAGTTCATATATAGGAAAATACCCAACATAAGAAGGACAAAGAGTTGAAATCCATGTAGGATATGAATTTATTATAATTGATAATGAATGAATGAGATGATAGATCGAGCCTCGTGATTGTATACTTATATGCATTGACTAGTCATGAAGGGGAAGGACCGTGTCACTTAGTTTGTTTAATAATATTAATTTTAATTATTATGTGATGTTTATTTATATGTTCTATATTCATTACATTGCCTCGCCCTTCAAGGATGCTTTGTCCTCAAAATATTTTATGGAAAAGTTATGTATTCGTTCTAGCCTTCTCATGATTCTCTGTTCTTGAAGTTGTGATGGTTGAAGACACAAGACAATATGAGTTACGAAGCGCTGAGAAGAATTCTCGTTTTGTGAAAAGATTAGACCACCCTAATTCGATTTTATGTGGCATTGTGTGGTAACGATTGTTGTGATTTAAAGGATGATAAGATTCCACAATTGAGCATCCTTCCAATATACTAGGATCAACACTTAGTTGTTCATATTGATTTTGTCTTTGGTTAGTTCATTGAATAGTATACGACTATTATAATTAAGATGATGATAAGACATCCTTGCATCTTGTGTCTTGTTTTTGGAACATTCACCTTTCGATACTTGGTGATTTGTTGATTGATAACTGTTATCCCCGATATCTAGGGATAACTAGGAGATCATGTCTCGAGGCCCACATGGTCCTAGACATGAAGTACCAAGAGTAGGAGTGACTTGAGCATGGCCCCGGAGGGCCTATCTTTCTTCTTCTCAGCCAGACTTGTCCTGTCAGCAGTAGCAGCTTCCATCACCACCGGCCTGGGCTTGCATCAGAGAGGGCTCTTGCTCCATGAGGTAATTGGTCCGAGGTATCATGGTATGTGTCATATTTGATCGTTAT
>ML777344.1:1363338-1374959 GCA_009831015.1 Picea engelmannii
CGTCCACCTCTTTGACTAGCTAACCCTAACCCTAAAAACAACAACAATATAGGTGACGTCACACTTCTTTTGATCTTTGTTTGGCTTAAAACGTTGTGATATTTGTCACCTTGTTTAATAGACTTTGAGTTGTTAATTGCATCTACAAGCTTATTTGACAAAACATCCTACTCATTGTCCTCAATTTTGACCTATCACTAGGGCTGACGTCACCCTATTTCTGCAATAGTGACGCAGCAACAATATTTATATGAGCAGATTTGCATTGTGATAATACAAGGATTTGATCTTACACATTGAATGCCTATATCTCCTGTGTATTTATTGAAGAAGTGACATAAAATATAAGCTTTATTGCAATCATTGACTTCGTCAATAATTACACTCATTATTGCTCATATATGTTAAAGATAGTCATCAATACTTTGAAGTACTAACCACTGCAACACATCTTCTAGCTTTATTTGTCTTGTCTCGCAAACAGGTGCCATTCAGTGGAAGATTTTCTCCTTGACTATCTCTCTTGGCAGTAATCTGTGAAAGGAAACCCTTATCTTGATCCTAAAAGACCTTTAGACCTTTTAGAACCCCAGATTACTAGGGACGTCTCCCTTGGGATTAGCCACCCTAAATAGAAAGAGCTCCCCATCGAGGTGACAGTGGGTGGGGAAGCTCCTGTTACGCCAGTTTGAAGCCTTGACTCAAGCTACCTAAACCCTTCCTACAAACTGTGAGATAACAATAACATTTCAATATAAACATCTTTGTGATTTTTGATGTATGGATCTGTTTTTTAATCTTCGACGACTTCTCTTTTTCTACTGGGTTGGTCATTGTTTCTTTGTTGATCACTAATTCCTTGCTAGTAAGTTCTAACTTTTCTTCTTGTGACTTCTTCTTGTACTTCATCTTCTTTATTTGTGCAATCAAGCTTTGATTATGGTTCTTTAAACCTGGATTTTCTTCATCTTTCCCTGAGAATTCCTTGTCAACCTTCCTTTACTTTATAAATCAAGCTTCTCTTATTGTAGTTTTTTTAGAGTAAAGGTATTTAACCTTGTGATTAGGGCCTAATGATGATATTTTTTTTTTTCACTTTTGACTATAATTCTATAATATAATCCTGTTATTATAACCTTGTTAGGGTAAGGGTATGGAGATGCACTTTTTATGTCAATGTCAATTTATTAATGTCTCACTATCCTTTGGTTGGTATGATTTCATTCAACTGCGATTCCGCTAACTAGCTTTTTATGATACGAATTGGGGGTCAATACTACCCTTCATTTTGACCATCGTGGTAATAACTCTCTTATGGTGGCTCACAATAACTCTCCACCAAAACTCGATACTCTATTTCGGTGGTGGTGAGCAGTTCAAATGGTGGCATTATAACATGTTTCAAAGCTTCCGTGATGTGGAACAATCACTTCATATTCTCTAATAAATTCTTTTTTTATATTATTATTTTTTTGATCGATAATGGTCGTAGTGTATTGAGGGTGAAATTTTCTATTTCTCTCGGTGCAACAAGACAAAAGTTGGAAGTTTCAGGTTACACATGAGTGCAGAGGTTAAGGTCAACTATGTTGTTCCATGCCTTTTAATGCAACTTAATTTTTTTGTTGTTGTTGTGTGCAATGATTATTTCTAGTGATGTTTTTTAAAATTCTTTGATATGGGGGTGATTGGAGGCAGTGTTGTAGGAAGCTCCCCCCCCTTCTCCGAGCGAGTGCATCTAGGCAACTCTCCTGGAAGTGCTCTCCAAAATTCTGAAGCGCGCTTCAGAGCAAATTTGGACGCTTCCTGGTCTTTTCGGAGCGCCATGCTTCGAAGCGCGCTTCAGAGCAAATTTGGACCATTTGGTCTTTTCGGAGCGCCATGCTCCAAAGCGTGCTTCGGAATTTTGGAGCGAGCTTCCAGGGGTGCTCCGTATGCTTCCTAAGACGCATCCGTACGCTTTCTTTTTCATTACTTTATATGTCATAGTCTATAGATGATAGATTCATAGTATTTAGCAACTAGCTCAGTTTAAATTTTATTGTTTCGGTCTTCATACTTCAGTGTAGATGGCCTATTTTGTAAACATAAGTATTTGGTCATGACGCATGTTATTGTTGACAGTTGTTGGATATCTGATTTCATTTCATAAGTTTATGACCTACTTTCTATTATATCAATATGGATTAAAAATTTGCATGTTGGTTTGTAAGTTTGTGATTGCTAGAATCTAGATGGTTGATGCTCGAATGATTAATCATTGATGTACTATGGATGCCATTTCTATCTATATGGATGTACAAATATGCATGTTTTCATATATTCTGCATATATATATATATATATATATATATATATATATATATATATATATATATATATATATAGATGCTCCCGGGATGCTCCGCTTTCGAGGATTTTTGGAAAATGACATTTTCGACGCTCCCGCTTCATGCAACATTGATTGGACGAAATAATGATTGCTTTTGTGTTACGCTGTTATTCTTGCAACAACTCGACAGTAATTCCTTGCTACGATTTTTTTCCTTGATTCATTGAGACAATGCTTTTTAAATGTTTAGGGGCGAATTGATATTCTATGTTTCTTTTTCTTATTATTTATGTTGCTTCTTTAACTGTTTGGTCATGAAAAAAAATGTCTTCGGTGTAAACGATAAAATGTCCAAAGGTAAAGTCATGGCTAAAAGTTGAGATTAGAGAAGCTTTGAAAAATTGTGTGGCCGAAGGACAGTGGTGTTGTTGCCAAGGGTGATGAAAATTTGACCAAAGGTCTAGTGGGAGTGCCCCACAATATTGGCCCAAGTTGGGCTTTGATATCGATTTAATGAACAATTATTCATATTGTTGGTGTTTAGTAACATTGAATAGGTACTTCCACATAGGTTTAAGTGTTTAAGTGAGGTGAAGGACTTCCATCTAGAGATCAAGCTAGAGAGAAGACATAATAGAGGCGGTCGCAAGTGGGTTTCAATTGATTGGAGCTGTAGCAATAGGGTCGCATCGTAGGGACTTCTGTACAACCTTTGAGTGCGTGTATGCAGGTCTTAGTGGGGATCGACACATATACGCGGGTTTGCTTAAAGAAATCTACGTACATCTCGGGAAGCGTGAAAGTACAAGGTCGTACATCAACACAGGAGATTGCTAGGTTTGCAGGTACTGTCTGAGGTTTTCTGTATTTCTTGTGGGCCATTATCCCAAGTACGAGAGCCCTTGTAAGCTTTGAAGTTAATTGAATGATAAACTTAGTTGATGGGCAAAACATCTTTGTGTATTGTGCATGAGATTTTTGGTTTCCGTATTGCTTCCACTATCTTTATTTGAGTTGAATATTCCAGCAAGTGTATGTTGTTTGTGAGTTGCTAATTTGATTTACAACAAGGAAATCACTAGATAACAAGAGACCTAGGGCAGGAGTAAGGGGATTTCAACATCGTATCAAGGCAGTCGTTTTGAGAGGAAGCTAGGTCCCAGAGCCATAACAGGAGATAGCAGATCTATTAGATCTGTAGGAGATCTTAGCAGATCCATAACCAGCAGGCATAAATCAAGTGTTGGATTTCAACGAAACAAACGTACTGAGGTAGAACTAGGGTTTTTGCAGTCGTATGGAGTTGTACACAGGTTGCAAGAGGAACAATCGCGTACATACATGGGTTTCTTTGGAGATAGTCATGTATATGCGAGTTGCAATAAGCATAGGCACGTACATACGCGAGTTTCAGTGAGGAAAGTCACGTACATACGCAGGTTTCAACGATGACAGACACGTACAAGTTCATACAGGTCGGTACAGGGGCAGTTTCAACAATAGGTTATTTCCAGGGCAGTTTATCAGGTTTAAGGGATGGCATCAACACGTTTGAGAGTTGAAGATAGATTGGATGGAGCATCCAACATCCTATCTTGGAAATCGAGAGTGACTTTGGCCTTGAAGGAATATGACCTTTGGGAGTTTGTGGACAAAGTAGTTGTTCCACCAACAAATCCGACAACTTTGGCAGATCACGAGAAGGAGATCAAAGCTGAGAGGGTCAACTTGGATTCAGTGAAGGATCATCTAATTCCTCACTTATCTAAGAAGAAGATGACAAAATAGATGTTTGATGCCTTGGTAGGTTTATTCAAGAGCACTAACATGAATAGGAAGATGGTCTTAAGAAATAAAATCAGATCTGGGTAGATGTATAGATTTGACAATGTTACCATCTATTTCATAAGGATCACTTAGGTACGTGATTAGCTTACAACCATAGGGGAGAAAACAGAGGACGCAGAATTCGTGAATGTGGCATTGAATGGTTTTTCCAAGTTTTGCGAACCATTTGTTCAGGGAGTCTACGCTCGGGAACATCTCCCAGATTGGTAGAGACTTTGGGATGATTGCATCCAGGAAGAGACTTAGGAGAGTCCAAGAGCAACAAGCAGGGAAGTAGTGATGAGAACTCGGCTTGTCAGTAAGACAAAGAAGGGCAAAGGAAAGAGTTCCAACAAGAAGGGCAAAGGAAAGACGCAGACAACAACTTCAACAGAGACACAACTAGATGAGTTTGCAACGAAGTTTGAGAAGGATTTCTCACTAGTTTCTTTCCTTTCTACCAGCACACCCACTAAGAGTGCGTGGTATTTGGACAGTGGTGTGTCTCGTCATATGACAAAAGCACGAGAGCTATTTAGCAGTTTGACGGAGAGGGACTTAGATGTTCACATGCAACTTGGTGATGATGCCAAGTATGCAGTGAAGGGAGAGGGAACAATTACGTTCCAACTTGAGTCAGGAGGTTCGTTGGAGGCCCAAGACATGCTTTATGTACACCAGGATCGAAGAAGAATTGTCTCTCAGTCTTAGCTAGCTTTTTTCGTTACTTTTCAGAGAGGGAAAGTACTCATACGTTAAGAGAAAGCTATCCCAGACACAACAATGGTCGTTGGGGTTAGAGAGGGCACTTTATACACGTTGTGGGGCAAGCTTGTTCAGGATTTGGTACATGATAGTGACAACCTATGTGAGCTATGGCACAGGAGCTTGGGACACCTACACTACAGGGCATTGCTAATTCTGAGGGGGATTGTTACAGGTCTTCCAGAGTTTAGTATTGAGCAACAGGGAGTGTGTAGAGGGTGTGCACTTGGAAAGAATGCCAAGGATGCTTTTCCAAGCAACAAGAGTAGGTCCAAGGGGATCTTGGATCTTATACATTTAGATGTGAGTGGGTCGATGCTAGTAGCATCAATGCAAGGATTGTCATACTATGTGACATTCATTGATGACTTTTCCAGGAAAACTTGGATCTTCTTTATGAAGACAAAGGATGATGTTTTCGGTCAATTTTAGGAGTTTAGAGCTCAGGTGGAGAACCAAACAAGGAAGAAGATCAAGGTCTTGAGGTTGGATAATGGGGGAGAGTACACCTCCAATGACTTCAAGGATTTCTGCTAGGAGGAAAGAATAAAGAGGGAGCTAACAGTCTCATACAACCCTCAACAAAATGGGGTTGCGAAGAGAGAAGCGGTCCATCATCGGTTCTGCCAGGGCTATGAGACATGACCAAGAGTTGCCTATGTTTCTTTGGGCAGAGGCGTGCAACATGACAGTGTATGTGCAAAATTGGAGTCCTCACAGGAGATTGGTGGACAAGACTCCGAAGGAGGCATTCTTAGGAGTGAAGGCAAAGATAGGACATATGAGGATATTTGGTTGTTCAATTTACATCCATGTGTCGATGGAGAAGAGGACAAAGTTGGAGCCTTCAGGACAAAATGGTATATTTGTTGGGTACGACAAGACCTCAAAGGCTTATAGGGTCTTCATACTAGTGTAGCGAAAGATAGTTGTGAGAAAATATTTTAAGTTCAAGGAGAACTTGGCATCTAGGAGATCTCAGGAGTCATCAATAGTGACAGAGGACAAGGAACAACAGGCTCCGAAAGATGAGCAACAATTAGCAGCTCAAACTTCAGGTGGGGAGGAGGAGTTAACCCCTCCCAGTTCTTTCAGGAGACCCAGGTGGCTATTACAGACATCGAGGGATGCTGGTGAGGCTCCTAGGAGTGTGGTCAGAGAATTTAGGCCTTCGGGGAAGTTTCTGAACTATATGGTGCTTATGAGTAGCATCATTGATGCCGAGCCTTCTAGTTTCGAGGAAACGACAAATCAACAAGTTTGGCGAGATCCAACCTTCAGAGTATGGGCTTTACCAAGAGTAAGGCGGATCCTAACTTGTACTTCATACTTGTTGGGGCGGATCCACTCATCTTGGTTATATACGTGGATGATTTGTTTGTCACAGGTGCAAAGGAGCTTATTGCAGGGTGCAAAGCAGATTTGGCTACTGAGTTTGAGATTAAGGACATTGGCTTGATGCATTATTTCTTGGGGTTAGAGGTATGGCAAGTATCGGGAGAGATCTTCTTTGGTCAAGGGAAGTACATTGTTGAGATCGTGAGAGATTCAAGATGGAGGACTGTAGATCGATGGCTATGGTTACCAATCTGAAGAAGGTTATCACTTCAGATTCAGAGTTGGTGGATCCTAGGATATATAGGTAACTGATAGGGTCCTTGATGTATTTGGTCAACACCAGGCCAGATATATGTTTTGCTATCCGTTAGCACTCCAAGAGTCACTCCTAGACTGCAAATGAGAGTAAGCTTGGTAACATAGAAATAAAAATGCTTGATTGGTTTTGTGGATTAAGAAGAACAAAACAAGGAAGGGGAAGGACAGTAAGCTGCTATAAATCAATGATGGACCATTGGGCTATGGAGTCAAGCAAACACCCTGCTCATTAAATGCAATCAATATGCATATCAGATAAAGGTTTATTGAATAGAGGAAGAAAAATATAACACAAAGAAGAACATCCATAAGGCAAAGATCCTCTCTGCATAAATGAATTCAAGGTACTTGAATATAAATAGTGACTAATAGGCAAAATACATCAGATCCTCAGATGCTCAAGAATCCATTAATCAAAGGAAACCATGATCCTCAAGGTGTACAATTCATTCAAGTAAGAAGACAAATTGGGAAAGAAAACAAGAGATACAATCTGATAACACATATATCATGAACCTTTAATAACATAAATGTTTACAAAAACAAAAGCCCCTCAGGGTTACAACGATCACAGGCAAAGTGCCTCCTACAACTCTCTCATCTCTCTTGCTCATGAATCCAACCCTTCTCCAAGAGATCTCTCCTTCCTTAAATAGAAAATAACATCCAAATAACCTTAGGAGGTCGAATCCCATCTTCTCCAATGGATTCTAAGCCTAGGAGATAGGTGGAAACAATCAAAGAGACAAAAATCCAACCAACTGCTGATTTTCAAGAATTTGTTGGAAGTCATTAATAAATTGTTTCCACCTCATGCATGAAGCCTTTGCTGGAGCTAAATCTTAGGTGCAGGTGTCCCTTGATATCTAACTGATCCTTGAGAATCCATTCGAACTCTCCTTGACATGTGGCAACCTTCCAACAAGGCGAATATCAAAACCGTGACCGCTACAGGAAATTAGGCAGCGCCGCTGTGCAGAGTATGTAGCGCCACTGTGCAGAGTATGCAGTGCCACTTATATATCCAATATCTCTCAAACCAAAACACATTTTGAAAAACTGAGAGAGGTTTTTGTTATTTGGAATGTTATGAACAAAAACATCCTCCAGTTTTCAAAAAATACATTCTCAACTGCTCATAACCCAAGTTTTAAATTAGTGACTCAAAACTGGCAGAATAACTCTGCACAATTTAGCCTTTGCCAGAATATTATGCAACGCCTGTAGGTAGCGCCCGACTGTGTTTCTGCTTGCATTTCGATAGCATAAATCCATGGGTGCTTTGATTTTTGAAAACTTGGAGATTGGGAATAACTCATTTTCCCCAAAATAAAAATCCCATAACAATTGTATTCATTTGCCAAAATGAATAATGAAATGCAGATTCTGTTCTCTGTGAAATATTAGGTAGCGCCACTTATGCAACGCTAAGGCATAAACCAATCTTGTGCTAACACTATGAACACCTTGATTCAGTTCATGGTGGAGCCGAGGCAAGTTTATTTCAAACAACAAAGCATGTGCTTAGGTACTTGAGAGGTACAATGGAGTATGGACTGAGGTATCTTGGAGGAGATGGAGTGGAGTTGCATGGATATACAGACTTAGATTGGGTAGGGAGTGCAGTAGACAAAAAGAGCACCTCGGGGTGCTGCTTTAGCTTGGGATCAACAATGATTACATCGTTTAGCAGGAAGCAAACTTCTGTAACAATCAATTCAGTAGAGGCAGAGTATATGGCAACGAGTATGGCTAGTTGTGAAACCATTTGGCTTCGCAAATTGCTAACAAGGTTATTTGATTAGGAGTTGGAGCCTACGGTGATATATTGCAATAATCAGAGTTGTATCAAACTCTCAGAAAATCCAGTATTCCATGATAGGTCCAAGCATATTGAGATCGAATATCACCTCATTCAAGATAGGATCCAGAAGGGAGCATTAAAGCTTCAATATATATCCACAGATGAGCAGGTTGTAGATATTTTGACCAAACCCTTGGTGAAAAGGAAGTTTGTGTTATTCAGAGACCAACTTGGAGTGATGCAGAATACCTTCCTCGCTAAGAGGGACTGTTGATGTTTAGTAGCATCGGACAAGTACTTTCGCATAGGTCTAAGTGTCTAAACATGTGGAAGTCTTCCAAAGCCTTCTACCTTGAGATTTTACTTTTTAATTAATAGAATTATTAAAGTAAAGTGTTTTTATTAGAGAGTTGAGTTTTTATTTAAAGAAATGATTTAATTAACATTAGTGAACTAAATAATAGCCATTGATCTCAAGTGAGGTGAGAAGTAATCTCAACCTTCAATCACTTTAGAGATTAGGGTTAGGTCATAACTTAATCTTATTAAAGCAAGGCTAGGGTGAAGGAGAAGACACGACATTGATATTGAGTAGAGAAGGAATTTTGCTAAGAGGATTGGATCACGAAGGACCGTGATTCAAGGTGATCTTGGATAGGTGGAGAAGGACTTCCATCTAGAGATCAGGGTAGGGAGAAGACAAAAACATAGGCAGTTGCAAGTGGGTTTCAACTGATTGGAGCCACAACAACAGGGTCGCGCCGTAGGGAGTTCTGTACAGTCTTTGAGTGCGTGTACGCGGGTCTAAATGGAGGCAGGTGCGTATACGTAGGTTTTCTTGAGGAAAGATGTGTACATCTTGGGAAGCGTGAAAGTATGTCGTACAACAACACAGGAGATTGCTAGGTTTGCATGTACTATCTGAGCTTTTTTGTATTTCTCTCTGGGCCATTATCCTAGGTTATTTTGCTGTTTTGTGTTATTCCTCTGGTGGGCCATTATCCGAGTATGGGAGCCCAGTTTTTATCTTAATAAAATCATCACAATACTGATTTATCCTTAGGGGTATTTACCCAGAAAATTACGTGTGCAAATGCGTTTGGTTTCCTTCTTGTGATTTCGTTGATTTATTTATTTAGATTGTTGAAACTCAACCATGCTTTTATTCAATAAATTTGCTTAATGAGTTTATCACAACAAGGGTTTACTAGGAAGTAATTGTTGGGTGTTGGGTTGCCGAAATTTAACATGGTATTAGAGTGTGATCTCTGAAAGGAGGAACCAAGTGCACATAACGTGATTTTTTGCAACAAAATTTTTATTTTGCAGGTTTGTGGGTAATTTAAATTTAAAAATAAAAAAAATAAATTTGCAATAGCGTATGCCCACCGTACGACAACGTGAACAACGCAGTAGATTGGGTGTGGAGCTTGAGCTGTAGAGGATGATTGGGCTGACAAGCACGTGAAGAAGTCATGTGGTGAGGCTGAGGAGTGGTCACGACTGAGGAGGGCCAGTTGCTAGCCAACATAGAGGA
Source organism: Picea engelmannii (assembly GCA_009831015.1). Lineage (NCBI taxonomy): Eukaryota > Viridiplantae > Streptophyta > Pinopsida > Pinales > Pinaceae > Picea > Picea engelmannii. The sequence continues at coordinate 1,373,260 of ML777344.1, forward strand.
GTTGATGGTGGTGGTGTTAGTGTTGGCAGAGGAGGTTGGGTTGTAGCAGGGAGCCGCCAACCGCCAACAACCAAGGATCGAGGTGTAGACAACGTCGACAGAAAGTATCGTGGAGTAGTTTGTGGTGTTGGGAGTTGGGAAGATAGGGCTGAAAACAACGGAGAGAATGCAAAGGAGTCGCAGGCTATCAGTACAGCCTCCAACAACAGTAGTCGGGCATGGGCCAACAGTCGTCGACAGGGCCACTAGCCAACCAGTCGGATAGAAGCAAGGCGTGGGCCATAGCCAGCCAAGAACTAAATCCACCATCAGGGCTGCAGGCCAGCAAGCCAACAACTGTCGGGGTATAAGACAATCACAGAGGGCCCAAGAAGCCTTAGGCAGGCCTAGAGAGTTGTCGGGCAACCCAGAGAAGTAGCCAGACAGTGAGTTGAAAGCCCAAGCATCCCTAGACATACCCTGGCAAGACCGTCGAAAGTTCGGGCAGCATCAAAAGGTTGCGAGCAAAGGTATGGGCAACATGCAACAGAGTCTGGGCAACATGCAGGAGGTTCGGGCATAAGGGTCCCAGACATGGAGCCGGGCAACCAAGGATCAATTTTGTGCTTGAAGGATGACGCACAAAATTCTTCAGTTTTCATGCCTGAAGGACCAGGAGCATTTTCAACAGTTTGTGTTCTCGATAATATTTTTTATTTGGAGATGGTCGCAACAGGTTTTAGGTTTGAGGGCAAGCTAGAGGGTGCATCGAACTTCGTCCCCTGGAAGGCGAGGGTCACTTTGGTTCTCATGGAGAATGGTTTGTGGGAGTTTGCTAACACAAAGGTGACCCCGTCGACGGATCCAAAGGACCTCGCCGCCCATGAGTTGAAGGACGTGAAAGCGAGGAGGATCATCTTAGATGTGGTGAAGGATCATTTGATCCCTCACATATCTGAGAAGAAGTCATCCAGGGAGATGTTTGTAGCTTTGATGAATCTTTTTTAGAGCAACAATATGAACAGGAAGATGGTGTTGAGGGAAAAGCTCATAGACACCAAGATGATCATATCCGATACGGTGACCAGTTATCTCACCAAGATCACTCAAGTATGTGATTAGTTGGCAGCTGTTGGGAAAGTTGTCTCAGATGATGAGTTGGTGAGGACGACCCTGAATGGTTTCTCTACGCCATGGGCCCTGTTATCGCACAGTTTGTAGGAAGGGTTTAGGTAGCTTGAGTCAAGGCTTCAAACTGGCGTAACAGGAGCTTCCCCACCCACTGTCACCTCGATGGGGAGCTCTTTCTATTTAGGGTGGCTAGTCCAAGGGAGACATCCCTAGTAATCTGGGTTTCTAAAAGGGCTAAAGGGCTAATGGATCAAGATAAGAATTCCCTTTCACAGATTACTGCCAAGAAGGAGATAGTCAAGGAAGATATTCCACTGATAAGGGCACCTGTTTTGCGAGACAAGACAAATAAAACTAAAATGTGCTGCAGTGGTTAGTACTATAAATATTAATGACTATCATATATATGAGCAATGATCAGATGTAATTATTGACGAAGTCAATGATTACTAGACAAAGACAAATGACTTATATCACTTCTTCAATAAATACAAAATAGATATGGGCATTCAATGTATAAGATCAAATCCATGTATTATATAAAAATGCAATTCATATCATAAATCTGCTCACATAAATATTATTGCTGC
>ML777344.1:1381798-1397882 GCA_009831015.1 Picea engelmannii
CGAGCGCTATGTGCTGGCCCCCTTTGGCACTAACCCCCCGGTCGTATGGCATTTTCATAGGCCCACAGCCTAGCTGTTACAACCGCCCCGTGCCCACTCTATATAAATAACGTCGGTTATATTACATAGCACGCGACCAAGGGCTGGGGCTAGGCCCCGGCCCGGTCGCGGCCCAACCATACCAACATTCCATTTCAAATATAATGTGGAACATACATATAACAAGGAACAAGTCATGGTGTAATGGTTGGACGGACTTTGTTAAGGCGTTGCGTCGGGGGGGAGGTCCATGGTTCAAATCCGGTGGACTCCGCATAAAATTTTATATAACGAGACATTAGCCAATAAAGGGGTGCCATGTGGCAGCCCTTGATTGGGCCACGTGGCACCTTAACCACCAACCATAAACTGACACTTGTCAACCGATGATTGGCCCACGTCTGCCACGTGTCCACTTGCCGTACTGCCTCGTCACCTGCCGCGTCATCATCGTACTGTCCTGTCATTCTGCCACGTCACTTGCTGACGTCACTCGTGCCACGTGTCACCCTTCTAGTGGTGACACATGTCACCTTGGGATTGGCCCAACTGTACGCCCAAAAGTCCAAATCTGCCTGCCATGTGTCACTCCCTAGAGCCGCCATGTGTCACCTGTACGGACCTGCCACGTGTCGTCTGTACGGACCTGCCACGTCAGCGTACAGACATGCCATGTCAGCGTCCGTACGAACTGCACAATCAACAATTTTTTTTGCCTGTTTGACTTTTCGGACAAAATGCGATATCTTCTCCATACGGACTCCGTTTGACAAAGTAAATATACCACCGGAATCAGGAAAACGAGACAGACGCAATGGTGTTGGTTTCGTCGCATTCCGAACACTTTCATTTTTGAGCATTTTTCAAGCCCTGTCAGGCTTCTGGATTCGATTTCGGATCAAGTCTCTTGTCTTTTTGGCACAGATTCCAGTAGTGCCTGGTTCATGGATAGTTGGGCTTCTCGTCACATGATGGGGACACATGAGTTATTTACCAGTTGGACAGAGACAGACTCAGATCTGCATATGGAGCTTGGCACCCATGCCAAGTGTGGTTAGAGGGAGTTGGGACAGTTAAGTTCCAGCTGGAGTCAAGAGGTTCTCTGGAAGTGGCAGATGTGTTGTATGTCCCAGAGCTGAGGAGGAATTTGCTCTCAGTCTCAACTCTGGAGGACAAAGGTTATGTAGTCTTGTTCCAGATTGGACAAGTGTTCATGCATTCAAAGGGAGCTATCCCTAACACAACAATTAGCATTTGTGTCAGGGGGGGTAGGGTATACAGGTTGCAGGGCAAGCCTGTAGGTGGATCCAAGAGGACCTTGGATCATGGATCGATGTCAGTGACAGAGGATAAGGAGTAGAAGGCTCCGAAGGGTGAGTTATTTACCCTTCGGATGTGAAGAAGAATTTAGCCCCTTCTAGTTCTATTAGGAGACCTAGTTGGTACGAGATGATATTGATGGATGCTTAGGAGCAGGAGGAGGCTCCTAGGAGCACATTGAGGGAGAGCAAGCCTTTGACGAAGTTTGCAAATTTCATGGCATTGATATGTAGCATCATCGATTCTGTGACTTCCAGTGTTCAAGGAACAACTGACCAACAGGGTTGGAGGGATGCCAATGTGCAGGATGTGTGCAACATTGTGCCAGGGTCAGAGGGATAACTAGTTCCAGTTGGCTATTCAAGAAGTATCTTCCTCGCTAAGAGGGAGTGTTGATGTTTATACAATCAAACATGTGCTTCCACATCGGTTTTGTGTCTAACATGTGGAAGTCGTTCTTAATGCCTCTTAGGACTTGGGAGATTCACTTTAATAAAGTGATTATTAAAGTGAATGTACTTTTATAATTAACGGAGATTAATTTAAGTCAAATGCCTAAGTATTTGACATTAGTGAGTTAAATTAAAGCCTAGCCATTAGATCATAAAGTGAAGGTGAGATCTAATCTTATTTTTTAACATGAAATACAATTTTTTATTTTTACCCTCCTTAATACAAATGCCAAAGATCAAAAGTTTTGATGATAAAATGATTTAAAAGGATGTTTACAAAAACTTGATAATGACTTTGAAAGTTCCAATTACTGTTTGCTACTCACCTCCAATTGATCTAGAACTTGAAGGTGCTCCATCATGTTGCATCACCCTCGTAAAGTTAGAATTTGTCAATGCCATAGAATTCTCGTAGAGCACCATCCATTGTAGCAAACCTTCTATTGTTTCCTTTATCTTGGAGACCCAACCATTCAAAATAAGAAATCATCGTCGTTAATTTTGTCACCATCATCCTCATCCTTCTTATCAATAGAATTATCAATAACAATATTGTTCCTTTCTTTCTTATCTTTAACCTTTTCTTTGAGAAGATCAATGACCTTGACTTTATAATTCTAAGCTATGTGGCCCGATTTTCCATAGTGATAGTAGCTTGATTATTCCTTTGTTGTTGACCTTGCTTTTACTTATTTTTTGCTTGTTTGTTTTTAACAAGAAGATAATTTTCTTCAGTATTTTCTTTTTCACTCAATCATTTTATTTAACCATAAGAGATGATATCCATCTCCAAGAATTGTGAAGGCAATTGATGGAGTGTGAATGCCACATTACTATAATTCAGAGTCAAATTGCTTAATAATATGACTTTTTTGTCTTCTTCAACCTTTATACCTACCTCTGTTAGATGTTTTATTTGGCATCTTAGGTCATTGGTTAGATTTGACATGGTAACTGCATTAGCCATTTTGATCCTAAAAAAATGTTGCTTCAAGGAGAATTTGGCTTTCAACACCTTTGACCCAATCAATCCATTCATTTCTTCCCAAGTTTTGTTTGATTGTTTTGAGAGGTCAAGTTGGTGCAACTTAGAGTCAACTATAGCAAGCCTTATAAAAAATTTAGCTTTATCATCTCAATTTTGCTATTCTATGATTTTGTTTCGCTGCATGGTTTCAGTGTTAGTCCCATTGACTATCCTCCAACGTTTTTATGCACTAAATGCAATTGGGTTTTCACCTTCCATGTCTACATGTTTTGACCAATGTTATCATGATCAGATTACAAGCGACTAAATTGCCCTGTCAAACCAATGCTGGGTTTTTTTGGGTGAAGTTGGTCCCTTAGATAAAAAATGATTAGGATTTCTCTTAACTGGTCATAATCGGCTGGTTAAAGCCAAGGTTGACCATTTTTTTTTGTTGGTGCTCCTTCAGCGAAAAATACCAAAATTATAATTAAAAACACAAAAACCAAAAAGCCACAAGTACCCTAAAACCTATTTTGATCTATTTAATGATGCTCCCTTTCTATCCTGAATGGACTTATCTTGGACGACTTGCAACCACTTCCACAACCACAAGATAAGGACATTGGTGTTGGACCTTCAAGGGCACTGAGTCAATATGTAGAGCATACCCATGCAGAGAATGTAGAGGATATGGATTCGTATGGTTATGTAGTTGTATTTGATTGTAGACTATAGTATGCTAATTTTTGGACTTTGTCGACCATTTTGGAGCCTTAATGTTAATGTATTTTGGTTTAGATAGGTATTGCACTTAATGCCATTTTTTATACACACCCTTACAATGATAGATACATGAGAAAACTTTGCATATTTGGTGTCTTATGGTTTGGATTTACATGGATGTACATGAACTTCATATATTTTTTAAATCAAAATTTGAATTTTATGTATTTCTTGGTTGATAGGTTTTGTGCCATTTTTTTAACTGGTTCTAGTTTGGGTTGGATTTACATGGATCTACACGAAGATATATTTTGAAATAAAAATTCGAATATTTTATGTATTTCTTGGTCGACCATTTTTATATCCTTTTTTTATTGGTTCTGTGTTGTTTTTGATTTTTTGGGTTGATTGGTTTGATTATTTGTTAGGTTCTAACAATATTAGTTTTTACCATTAAATTTCTCAAGCATGTCTTCTATCATACTTTTTGTAAGTTAACTACTCATCTATTAATACTATACGAAAAAAGAACATTTGATTCGTGTGCGGCTAGTAATCCAGGGAGTTTAGATAATATTTGATATTACTACTAGAGGGGTTGTTCATACTTTAGTCTCTTCTCCAGGTATACAACAAATCTTAAGAAAAAATCAGAGGCAACCATTTTTCTATTATAGCATCTTTTACTATACTTGCTAACATATGATTCAACCATTACAAGATAATTAAAAAAAAGGATAGGCATGATTGTGGGACCTGGCAGTGCTGCTTCTAATCCTCACCTTTTGATTTTGAATCCACATAGATGTAGAACGATGAAGTGGCCATATGCGCTTCAGCATTGGCTTTGGTTGCCCATGCCTTTGCCGCTAGTGTTTGTCATCCCTTGTCTGGCTCCTCATTCACTGCTTCAATTCCCCAGATAGGTTTAATAAGAGCTTCATATTTTTGGTCCATGAAGTGCAATTTATCTAGAATTTCTTGCTACTTAATTCCTTTCTCTTCCACTACTTAGGCAATGAAAGACTTGTTGTGCCAATATAACTCTACTAGGTTTAGGTATTTGGTGTCCCTACTTCTAGATAATCCAGTGTCTGGGATCCAATTCAGTAATTCTACATATATTTACTTCGTAAAAGTGTTTCCTCTCTTCTCTTGAACTAGGTTCTCAATTCTTTCAACTTCCTCCTTTACCGGACCAACAAATCTACTATTGTATTTGTTTTTTACTGCAATGGATTCCGCTTGAGCTCTAGTCATTTTTTTCTCTTACTCAGGTGCTCTTGGATTCTTGCATGCTCGTGGTTTTCTTCGCCTCACTCAATTCCTCCTTCCTTCTCTCTAAGTCTCGACTCCCTTGTCCTTCTTGCTCTCCATCTCTATTATCATGCTTCCTAAAAGTAGACTACCCACCACCTATTTGGTCAACACTTGCAATTTCGAGGAATTAGACAACAAACCACAATTAGTGGCGTTGAGTCTTAAAGTGGTCAGAACCCCTTGTTTAGTTAGATGTAGACCGCCCAACAATGGATTGACAATGCACTATGACTAATGCTTGATATCCAATCTATACTAAGCCACAAGCTACACCCAAGAGACATATAGGTCATATGCTAAACAAATAAGATGAACTAGAGGACCTCTCTCCATAGCTTGCCAGGAGAGCCACCATTTACATTCTTAGTTTTTCCTGTAGCAAAACTCCATAGTGCTTGCATGTCAATTTCAAGCCGGAGACCAATTGTTGCCATAATTCTCCCATTGGCAGGTTAATGTTGAAATGAGGTGAAATTTTATGCATAAGATATGGGAGTCGAGCTATGATGGCTCCAGGATTCTTTTTTGTCCTCCCATGTACCTTGATATGATGGGATGACATCTACCTTGATATGATGGGATGGCATCTACAACTATCCCTCGACTAGACAAGTGCCCCCATTACCATCTTGCATCCTTGACACCCCATATAGGGGAAGAGGGTCTTTTATGTCAATAGATTGAAAATTTAAATTATCTATTGATTCTCACAAAGAAGTAAAAAACGTGAAGAAATACCTACTATATGTAGACATTTTTTGAATGTTGAATGTCCGCCATAGCAATCACTATTTGCCTAAACCCAATGTCTTTTTTTCAAACCATGTAAGACATAACTTATCGAATTGTTTGGTGAAAAATCGTATTTATAAAAAAATGATATCATTTACCTTAGGAGATAACCCATTTATTTCTTGTTATTGCATTTAAATTTTGGTGAGAACACCATTACACTAGTGTCATGTGTATCACAGACAAAAAATAACAAGGAAACTCATAGTAGAATATTTAGAGGAAAAATAAAACTTCCATATAAATTAGAGAGAACTTACAACAAAAGGCAATGGTAATGGAATATATCTTTAGAAATACATGGAAAATTTTCTAGACACCAATATATAACATGATATACCATCTACATGTTAAAATATGTCAACAAAAGAAGATAAGTAAGGTATTAAAAACATTTATTTTCAATACAAATATTTACAAGACTTGAATTCAAAATTTATTGTATTCCCAAGAGTATCCATTATCTCTTAAACATCAATATGTAGTGAATATTCCCTAAAATTTGAGATGCACAATCATGGAATTGGAGAAAATATTGAGAAAACCTATATCATGTATTCATTTAAAAATTTTAAATTTAGGCGAAAATTATAAACTTGTGTGTAACTATAGTCATAAATTAGGTGACTAAAATTTTATTTTTAATATAAAAATGAAAACAGTTTCGCCTAAATTTCTTAATTTTTAAAAATTTAGCCAAATTGCTGAAATTTCAATTCAAAAAACATTGCCTACACTTGCTGCTGTCTTACTTGAAAACGATCACAAATATTGCTCTCACCGCATTGAGAAAAATAGAATTTTGTTTACATGAACTTTTTGCTCATAAATTTTAGTTATGTTTAACATGGATATTGCTTTTGTGTAGAGTTTGCTTTGTTTACATGACATGCCTCATGCCTTCTTCTCCCAAAAAATGATGTTCGCTTATACACTCAATTGAGGGTAGAAACAAATTTTCTTTGAAAAATACTATCATGCCTCAAATTTGGTAATGAATTAAATCTAAGCTATTTTGTAGCCATTTTTTTACAAGTAACATCTCATCCTATCCTCAAGCCTATAAGCGAGAATGAGATAGCTAGTACCTTGCCAGTGCCAATCAACAATTGGCTCAAGAAGAGCAAACATTTCACAAGTTGGATTTGAAGTTGGGCGTGGAGGATAACATTTCTCCTCTCAATTGCCCAAGCTAGACCCAATTGACAAGCTATTTTGTATCCTTGGAATATCAATCTTTTGATTCAAGACTTCTAAATTAAAATATGTGTCTTGCATTTTGTATTTTTTTTCTCCCTCTTTGGTTGCTAGGCCATACAATTTCTTTCCTCTATTTGGATTTCCAACCACAAGCTTCGAGGGCTCCCTTTTGATACCATTGTTGGCAATTAGAGATGCATGATCACGAGAGAGAAACAAATATATGGAAAACATATCATTTTTTTAAAAATCCATTGAATACATCAACATGGGCTTCTTTTATGCACCATGTAATAAGTTATTCAACTACTTTCTCAACTAACCTATAGTTATTGAGGGTCATTAACATTAGTTATAAACCTTTTAATAGTAGGCCTTTGAACAATACTTTATTGAATGTGATCACCCTCCACTACACAAATTTCAATTTGTTTCCTCTTTTGGTTGTTCACAATGACTTGGATATTTATTAGAGACTTTGTTCATTCAACTCTGATGAAAAAGTCAATTATAGAAATATCTATATCTCTAGAGTTTATCTGGCTTTGATTATCATGAGATACATGATTTAACTAATTTTATGCTAAATATTGCAAAGGTGCTAGACAAAATCAAATCTCGAGTCACGGGCAATTGAGAAATTTTAGGAATTGGTGGCAAATATGTCTTATAATCCATCAAAAGTAAATAAGATCGAATTGCTTGACATTGTAAATCTTATAAACTATGATGACAAAGCAAATACAATAACTATCTCGTGGATTGAGGCAAACCCTTGTCTAAGTAGTTGCATAAGAAATGGTTATCAACATTCAAAGAATAGATTAACAAAGATATTTTGTATGATTGGGCATGAATATTAACCTAAGGCCCGAGAATTACTTAAATCAAAAACATTTGCACAACACAAACCAGTTCCTTACTTTCTACAAAACAATGTGGAATGTGATTGGTCCAGATTACTTGAAAAGGAGTTGTGAAACCATTAGAGTAGGAAAGATGTAAGAGTCATTGTGGGTCCCATCAAGCTCATTCCCAAGGTCTCCAAAAAGGAATTGGTTGGAAGTTGGTAGCCCATTACACTCCTTAATCTTTCTTACAAAATCTTAGCAAAGCCCCTAACTAGAAAAACAAACTTCTTGTTTTGATCGTAGTTTGGCTAGAGCAAACATGTTTTATACAAGGAAGATTTATTCTTATCTCATCAAGCCTCGGGAGAGCATTGGTTGGGCTTGTGAATTTGGGAAAAAAGTCCTTTCTTAAAGATAAATTTTGATAAGGCATATGGCAAGATTGAATGGGATTTCATTCTATATCTATTGGATTGGTTACACTTTAGGTGTTTTTTCACTAGGGATGCGGCAACTCTTTTTAGCACTCTTCAACTAGAGTTTGTGTGAATGGACCTTGCTTTGAACCAACCATCTTTGGAGATTTATTCGTCAAGGCTATCGCTTAGCCCCTTACTTGTATGTAGTGTTACATAGGGATGTGGTCCCCTGGGTAGGGTGCCTACCCCCCACACTTCATAGGTTTCCAAGGAAGAGAACCTCAGTGGGTAACATTCCCCACGTCCTTCTTTTGGGGAAACTTGGGGAAACCCAGGTGGGACATTTTCCAAGAAATGGGGGATGTTTCCCTTTGTGGGGGAGTCCTAGACGCCCCCCCATGATTTTTGTCCAACGACCATAGAGAAAGTAACAAAAAATACACAAAAAATAAAAACTCTAAAGTGAATGTGAATATTTATTTTATGCTTTCATTCTTCATGTTTGTGACTTATCATTGTTTCACATATATTTAAATTTTACTTTTTAGGATTTTGGATGTGGTTTTCAACACCTTTCCCATGATATTTCCTAAATTTTGGGGGGTGTGTCCACAGGTCCCTAGGATGTGTTTCCCCATTCCTGCGTCCCCACATCCCCGAACTTGGTGGAACATTGCATTGTATGTGATCGTTGTAGATCCTCTTGGTTATTTATTAGAAGGAGTTAGAATGTTTGATGCAAATTAAAGTGATTTCTTGACATGAAGTTGGCCAATTAGTTAATGTGTATTTTGAAGACGATTCAATTTAACACTTGAACTTTTCCAACACTTTTTTGGAGGTGCTATGATGTGAGTGTGGCCTTGGAAGCCTCAGGATCGATGGTGAGTGATGATAAGACATAGGCATTTCTTATTGGCTAGGATGAACTACCTAGTTGGATGAACAAAAAGTGGAGAATAATAAGGTTGGGCAAGATTTTTAAGGTATTTGGGTATTCCTTTTGTCATTGATATTTCCTTAGCAGAAGAAGAGGTGGGTAGTGGTTAAGTTTGAAAAGAAGATCTAGGCACGGAATAAACAAGATCTTCCTTTATGAGGGAAACTCATGATAATCAACAAAACTCTAGCTGCAAAGCATATTTATTACTTGGCTTGTCTTTTTCCCTCAAATGTAGGATTTGGATGACTATAAGTAGTTTTGCAAAGTATTCTTTTGGGAAAGAAAGGGCGGGGGTGTAAAAGTGCTAGCCTTGGTGGCTTGTGACATTTGCACTCTTCCTAAAGAAAAAAGGGTATTTTAGGCATTATTGATGTTAGAGCTTAGGGCACAATCCTTGCAGGCAAATTAATGATTTTGGTAGTGGTTGGAGAAACTCTGTGGCAAATTCTAGCTAGACATCATGTATTATTAACTCATCATATTCAAGGCATTAGGCGCCTTTTGTGGTATACTTGGGAATGTGAAAGTCTCAAAATCTTAAGATCGATAAATTTTGAGCGAATTTGTGCTTCCTAGCAATTGTCACAAACTACTTGCACTAGTAAATTCAGGGCCCAAGTGATGCATGGTATTTGACATTGTTATCCCCATTTCTTAGGGATAACTAAGGAAATTATGTCTTGAGGCCCTCAGGTTGTAGACATGGAGTATCGAGAGGCAAATGGCTGACAACATCCACTTGCTCAGACAAAGACCCACCTCACCACCACAAGTCTTAGGTTCATCATGAGGGTATCCACCATATTAGCTAGCTTTCAGAAGACATTGGGTCTTGCTCCATGAGGTACAAATCAGGTATTATGGTGAGTATCATTTCAATATTAGAGGCATTTGCATTTGTTGCATTTAACGCTGCTTTTGATTATGTAACGTCTCCTTGGAAATTATGCTCTTTGTCCTGTTTCACCTTGGTGGTTGACATTGCGCCCTATTAAGTGGTCACCCTTAGGGGTAGGTTTGCTACTGGGAGGTTTCCTTGACAGGGCATTGCGCTGTTCCTGACCATACTTACCACTTTCCACACTTCATCCCCTCGTCTCCATATCTTTTGGGATTTTCGGGTCTACTGACCCAAGAAGGGATTGTCCCTCATTTCATGAGAAGAAGGGGCTGAAGGCCCAAAGGCTTGTAGCTGGAAAAAGATAAAATCCAATCATGAACCTTGTAGATGCTCGCCTAGGGATCCCGAAGACAATGAAATGTCTCTCATAAGAAACTGATGGGTACTGTGAAAAATAATTAATACAAAATGCCAACCAAGGTGGAGTGTGTGTGGGCAATGTTTTTCATGCTTAGGTAGAAGCCCCACACACTGTCTTCAACTTGGGGAAGCATAATGTGACCAGAGTAGAGTCAAGGTGGGCATTGTTTTTCATGCTTAGGTAGAAGCCCCACCTTGGCTTCAACCTGGAAACATCTTAAACGAATAAAAGGAAATCAATGGGCTTGGAAAACACGTAATAACCCTAGGGTTTCTAAGGGCCTAAGCCAACCAGTAAACAATTGAATTTGTGCAATTTTTCCATACAGTTCTTTACCATAGCTAGTCTTGAATAACACCAGTAATTGTTGCACAATAACAATAGTAGAAGAGATACCAACCTTCAATGATATTTAAACTAGCAAGGACAATATCCAAAAGTAGTCTCTAAAACCAATAGTAACAATATCCAAATAGTATCTATACTAGCAGTAAACAATGTTCCAAAAACCAATAACCAACATTATCCAATTCGATAGTAACAATATCCAAACTAGCAAAAAACCCTCTTAAGAGGTTGTTGTCCAAATTTATCATACCAGTAATACCAATCACCAATAATTTGCAGCAAGAGTTTTTATGTCAGAAGTGTATCTAAGTTAACCCTAGCCTCTACCATAGCATTGAATGATTAAACATGTGCTTAGAAGACTCATGGCTAAGCTCCAACTCTCCCAAAATTCTCTTGTTGTTCTCCTGTCAGCTCTAATGGTCCTCGGTTTGCACTTTCCACTCTGTTATAGGGTTGGGCCCTTTCTATAGCTGTTGGGAAAAGCCTGTAACAGATGGTGGCAACCTTCTTGCAGTTGTAGCCTTCTCCACAACTCCTCTACCATATTTCCCCACACGTGCACCTTTGGTAATTGACTTGCTATAGCCGGTAACGAGTAGAGGTTGAGCTAGGGTGAGGTTTCAACCCATCGAAATTCTACAGAGAAGTGTTTAAACAACCCTTAAAGGATTGAGGCAGTCGCCTCCCAAACCCAAGACAAAAAAACACCTTAATCCTTCCCAACAGTTTTGTCCCTCAGCGGCTATGCTTCTGGTGCAAGAGTGAACAAGGGTTGAGCTAGGGTGAGCCCTAGGCCACACTAAAACTCAACAGAGAGGAGGAGGGTTTTCCCACCCTCTAAGGGACTGAGGCAATTGGCTCCAAAAACTGAAGAGAGACTCCCAAAATAATCCTTCTGCCTTTTCAAATGAGCCTCCATCTCCTTATATAAACCTTCTCTTTTGCTTGCTTCCTTGTTTTAGGTGGCTTACCCCTCAAGTTAAGGTCTTTTTACCCTTTTCTTCACCCAATGGTAGCTTACCCCTTAAGTTAGGGTCTTTTACCCCCCTTGCTTTTGCCCCATGAACACATTTAAACCAACCACTTTCCTCTTTGTGTCCATTAAGGCCCTATGACTCCCCTTTGGTTGGGGACTATGGCCTACATGCAGCCCCTTAAGCCACTATGTCCCTCCTCCGGTGGGATCAAAGGGGAGGGGACATGACAAAAAGGTTGCATTGAAAATGAAGGTGCAACACACCCTCTACAAAGGCACCCATAAATGAGACACCACTATCCCTTGTATGTCTTGAACCCCATGCCCAAAGGTCTTGCCCCCATCCATGTCACTTTATCCACATGATCTAGTTAGGGGTCCACTCGGGAAACACTCCTAAACTTGAGGTACGATCCACCCAATAGGTCGCCTTGTCAACCCTCCCATACCCAAACTTGGCAAATTGCATAGGGTCTTTGAGCACTTGTTTAGTTTGATGAGGTGGGTTTTGATGCACATGCTTGGGTGGCTCTTTTATTGACTTGATTTACTTATCATGATGCATTTGACTTGAGATCCTTCGAGGGCGTATTCATTGTCTTTGCAAGACCTAGTTGGTGGACAGTTTTGGAAGAACAAGCCTAGCTTGGGCTTCCTTGGGGCATGAAGCCCACAGGATGGATACCATGGCCCACACATCGGACGATGATGATAGCCTTTGGAGACTTGAGAGACACCTCAGAGAATCTATCCTAGCCCATTGCCAACCCAATGTTTTTCCCTCGAGACCAAAACATCACACTTGAGGAGCTTGACGTTACCCTAGGGCTAGGGTTTTGGTGGTGAAGGCTTTGACAATGGACACTTGGCACATTTTGATGGGAGAAGTCTTAGCTTGAAGGAGCAAGCCCTATCGCATGAGAGGAAGGCCCGAGAAGGCCCAAGGACTGTTAGGGACCTTTCCTCCCTAACCCCTCATGTAGGTAGAATAATATGTTTTCCATGTAATAAAGGCCGACATTAGTTTATAAGGCCTATTTAATAATTGAGAACAAGTCAATGTAAGAAGACCTAATAGAAGCTTCTGCTTCTAGAAAGATCTTTTGCTAGAAGGTTCTTTAGAATATAATTAGTATAAATAAGAATAGGAGGCATGAAAAGTTTTGTCTGGAGAATTATTGTAATAGAGCTCTTCTCTACTCGAGGTTGCCCCCTCGAAGAGGCAAGTGAACATTGTTTCCTATCAATAAAGGTATTATTTTGGTGTTGTGGTTTCATATATTGTCTTGTTCCATTGTTATTCTCTACAATATTTCTGCTTTTAGCTACTATAATAGATTTGGTGCCTTACAAGTGGTATCAGAGCTTTTTCCTTGGCATAAAATCGTGGGTTATTTTTTTCAGGGTAGAGATGTATTTCGACGTCTTAAAGCTATAGAGTTTTTTCGTTAAGCGCATAAATCTACAATCGGGGAAGCATAGACGCATGAACTCCAAGTGGTACTTAAGAGCACATTGTTGGACACCCTTGTAACCCCTGTTGGTACCCCTTCGAGTGGTAGCGCATCAGAGACTACCTGTATACGGATCGGCCTAGATATCCTGATGCCTCCGTAGATAGTAGATATACCGATCGACCACTGGAATTCTATAGTGCCACCGAGCACAACATTCAGTAAGATACTCTCTAGTACCTGGGTAATCGGGTAGTACGGATAAGGGTACGGTCTAGCCTCTTTAGTTGGTGCCCTGAGATATTGGGCCAAGTACTATTGTTTGACCCTACAAGTATATCAGAGAACTATAGCACATGGAAAACCCTTGTCTGTAGAAACCCTCAACACCCTCACCCTTGGGAAGGAAATAGAACAAAAAAAAGACAAGATCTATTGCCATGCAACCTTGCCTCTTGCATTCGGGTTGCAAAATTCCTACACATTTCTTCCTATTAAGAATTTGGCCATTTCACCACTGCAATATTATTTAGATCGGAGTATAACTCCGTAGGAGTATAGTGGTCTCGTCGACACCCTTATTCGGGACCTATCCCATTGGATTCCCCTTTTTGCCCTGATTGTTGTGGTACCTATCACTTATAAGTCCTATTCTGTGACCCCACCCACACCCTTTCCCTTACAGGCACCCCTCATATCCAAATGGCCACCACTCGCAACCAAGACCTACAAGATTCCATCACTCAGACCAAGGAGTCCCTCAACCAAGTGACTTTTGAGATTGCATCCGCCAATTCCCGCATTGAAAAATTAGAGACCCACGTCCAACAACAATTTGATGCCATGGTTGCCAAATTCATTTGCCCAACATTTACACTCAATGACAAACACAAGTGGAGGATATTGGGAGTGCTCCACTAAAGTCATAGATACCTTTTTCATATTTTCCCACTATTACTCACAGGTGGAGGAATGAGATAAGGGCTTGACTCATGTATTTTGTGTCATTTGCCACCCCATATCTTCCCCTCTTGCTGGTTCATATCTCCCTCATGCTCCTAGCAACATGTCCATTTTTAATTCATTATTTATATTCCAATTTGGATACACGAACTTGGCATGCCAAACTCTAGTCGTGACTCATAACATG
Organism: Picea engelmannii; assembly: GCA_009831015.1. Lineage (NCBI taxonomy): Eukaryota > Viridiplantae > Streptophyta > Pinopsida > Pinales > Pinaceae > Picea > Picea engelmannii. Next base: position 1,396,021 of record ML777344.1, read on the forward strand.
TCAACCTAGGAAAACAACTTCGAAAATGCCACTATGTCTAAGACTTATAATTTTGAAGTCGGGCCTTGCCATTTCACTCCGCTTTATGAATATGTCAGTATTTTAATACCATTTACATCTTGGGTGTGTTTCTAACTTATCCCACATGGTTCAACACAGGACAAATTATCATGTCATTGTTTAGTTAGATAATCAGATCAAATATCTACAGGGGTTGAAACCAAGGTATTACACTTTTAAATTGTGCTCAAATACTAAGTGGAGCTTACAAGTCAATCCTTCTGGACTTATATTGAATGATCCCCCCAAATTTTGTTTCTAAACTCCAAATCCAGGATTTGTGACCCTATTGGAGGGGCTGGAAATGGAGCAACGGGAAGTTCTTCTTTGACTATGACACCAAGGACTTGTACAATAATTTGAGATTTAAGAAACCTATTGCTTTGTGCTTGAATAGGAAGTGGAGGACTTGTGAGTTTGAAGAGGACTTGTGACTTTGAAGAGAGGTGGCAAAAGAGATGCCAGACTCTTTGAAAGATAAGGAGCTCATTTAAATACAAAGTTCTGGTCTGGTTGGTGCTCCATTAGGGTCTGTCGGTTAAAACTTGTTAAATTTTAATGAAGATTTGTACCTTGGACAAGTGTTTCCTATGGGTTTTTTAAACTTTTACCTATGAATGTGGTCCACAACTTAAAAGTGGGTCTTTTTCATAAAGTCACTTTATAAGTGGTAAAGTGAACTTTAAATTAGAAAGTGAAAAGTGACTTAGGAACTTAAAGCACCAAGTGGGTTTTTATTTAAGTTGGGTGAGTGAAATTAAATAAAGTGAATTTAATGGAGCATTTAATTCTCACCATTGATCTTGGGCAATGTGAGCCCTTGGATCAAAAGGGAAACCTAACTGTCACTTAGGGATTCTAAAGGAGGAAAAAGGCCAAATGAGATTTCATTCTTTCTTGGAGAGATTGAGAGATTGAGAGAGAGCAAGAAGAAGGAGAAAGTTTCCATTTTCTGAAGAAGGGTTTTCAGCAAAGAAGTGGCACGATTTCCAAGGCATAGTGAGAGCACAGATTTCGAAGCAGCCAACAGAGTTAATAAATCCGTACGGTACGGATTTGGTACGGCTGGGTTTTTTCTGTACTTGTTCTGCACACAAAACAACACGTTTTTCAAGGCAGAAAGGGCACATTTAAAGGTTTGTACAGTCCGTACAGCCGTCGTACAGTTGCAGTAAAATTTGGGCACGATTTTCCAGAAATCTGTACAGTCCGTACAGTCCGTACGGTACGGCTGTTTGTGCACAGATTTCGAGGTTGCAGCTGTTGGGTTTCTTCCTGTATATTTCAAGCACGGAAATCGAACGGAAGAGATAAGTAAATGCTGTTGGTTTTATTTTTGCTGATATGTAATTTCCAGAATTGAAGAAATAAGAAGAACTCCCTCTCTCTCACTGGTTTTCCCCACATTGGGGTTTTTCCAGGGTCATTTGACCAAAAATCATTGCGTCATTAAATGTGTGCTTGCTGTTATAATTTCTGAGTTTTAAAGACAACCATTGAAAAAGATTATTTATTTCATGTGTTTCAGTCAAATATCATTTTAATATTTAATGCATATTAATGTTTGCAAATTTCATTAAGATTGGGAAAGGGCATTAAACATTTGGAGTGATAAGGAGTGATTGAAACCGGGATTGGGATAAATTGCAGGGTGAGAAAACACAGTAAAATCAACATGGTATCAGAGCTTGGTTGGCTGTAAGTAAAACACTAAAATTTGCAAAAGTTGGTTCGCTGAAAATTCACTGTTTCGGGACAGCAGTAGAGTGAACAGCAGACAAGAGGGCAGAAATTTGTTTTCA
>ML777344.1:1419437-1435306 GCA_009831015.1 Picea engelmannii
GCCCACAACAAATAACCAACAACCCCAAAGGTCCAAAACAATCAACCAAGGGCTTGACAAGGTGGCATTACTCATTCCTTCAAATCATATGGTGAACCTATTACTTTATCATCACTGCATACGGGACTTCATCCCTCTTGTGGTTGTGTCCTTCTTCAAAGAAGGTCATGTACCATCAAGTTTTACACCAAGGTCAGAGACCAAGGATCAACCCATGCCCTAGGCATGGTTACCCTGGTTACAAACCAGGGGGCCCTGGTTACAAACCAGGGGCCCTAGACATATCTAGGGTCTTCAAATGCTTGGTCCTAGACCAAGACTTCCATGCTCCAGGCATGGTTACCCTGGTTACAAACCAGGGGCCCTAGACATATCTAGGGTCTTCAAATGCTTGGTCCTAGACCAAGACTTCCATGTTCCAGGCATGGTTACCCTGGTTACAAACCAGGGGCCCTAGACATATCTAGGGTCTTTAAATGCTTGGTCCTAGACCAAGACTCCCATGCCCCAGGCATGGTTACCCTGGTTACAAACCAGGGGCCCTGGTTACAAACCAGGGGCCCTAGACATATCTAGGGTCTTTAGATGATTGGTCCTAGACCAAGACTCCCATGCCCCAGGCATGGTTACCCTGGTTACAAACCAGGGGCCCTGGTTACAAACCAGGGGCCCTAGACATATCTAGGGTCTTTATGAATATTGATCCCAGATCACATACCCCAGGAGTGCACTGGGGGCCCTAGATCTTGTCTAGGGTCTTAGCCATCCTCCAGGAGAATGGCTCTCGCTGCTGCATGTAAATTTAACACTTGGTTTAAGAACAATGATTTTGGGCATGAAATTCATGTGTACCTGTGTATGATCTAATTGCTAGATTTTCCTTTTCTGCTGTGCTAATGTAGTTAGGCATCTCAATGTGTTTATGTTTACAGTTCAATTGGGTAAATTGTGTATAACTGTGGAAAAAATAGACCAGACCTGAGGTGCAGTAAAATCTAACAGCTCTTTGATGTGGAGCTCTTTGATTTAAATGTTGGCAAATATGTAACAGACATGCATAAGTAAAGATGGCATGAGTACAGGAAGAATGTACAGAGGATTGTTGGCATGTTTTACAAGCAGCGTATAATTGTCATTGATGGCAAGTACAGTAGTGATGATGGCTTGAGTACAACAACGATGATCAGCGGTGCAGTGATAATCGGGGAAGAGCAACAACTGTGTTCGTTGGATCTCTTCCTGAATTCCCGATGGCCGTCAGATCTCAAGAAGAGCGCACTGAAGAGGAGGACAGATCTCAGACGTTAGATCCAAGCGTAGGACCCGACCATCGTTGGATCAAGGAGAACCTGCACGCCTTTTAAAGTATAACAAGGAGAAGCGGGTGTACAAAATTCCGAAAGGAGGAGGACCGTCCATTTACGGGTAGGACACGTGGGGATAGATCGTCTTTTCGTTGACTGGAGAGTCAAAGGAACATGATTCCGTAACCTCTCGAAATCGCGATTTAATCTGAGCTGTCAGATTAAGGTTGAATCTGGACCGTTGATTCCAGACCATGTCGGAGTTTCGGGGATCGAGAGTTGGAGATGTCAAGTAATATCATCCACAAGAATCCCGATTTCGCGATATGCAAAATCACGACTTAATCGCAGTCGTTGAATCAAGATCAGATCTAGACTGTTGATCTAACTCCATATCGACATGGAGAGACAAGAAAACAATGCAACAAGAATTCCGAAATCGCGATTTAATCACAGCCATTGAATCAAGATTGAATCTGGACCGTTGATTCCAGTCCTTATCGGAGTTTCGTGAATCGCAACATCAAGAGGAAAAGAAACAATGCAACAAGAATTCCGAAATCGCGATATGCGAAATCGCGATTTAATCGCAGCCATTGAATTAAAAATGTGATCTGGACCGTTGATACAACTCCATTACGGAGTATCGTGGATCGGGATTTTGAAGTGACAAAAACACTGAACGTCAAGAGTGTCAAAACCGCGATGTGTGAAATCTCGACTGAATCTGAACCGTCAGTTCAAGATGTGATCTGGACCGTTGATCCGACTTCTTTACAGAGTTTCGTGGATCGAGATTTGTAAGTGACAAGAACATTGAACATCAGGAATGTCGAAATCGCGATATGCGAAATCGCGGAATGATCTGAACCGTCAGATCAATTGTTGATCAGAGGGTTACTGTTCTCTCTCACAGTTAACTCCTCAGTTTCGAATCCGTTAGCGAAACGGACTCATGATTGCCGATTAGTTGGCATTTCAGTTGCAGAGATAGTTGTCTTCCTTTTGCCTAAGGAGATGGGAAGTTGAACCGCCGTGAGAGTGCATAAAAGAAAATGAGACAGACAGCGTGAGGTTGGGCTTTCTGCATGAGAAATGAATAAAACTGTAAGAAAGGAAAAATCAGACAGTGTAGAGTGAGATGAAGAATATGCACAGTGTGAGATGAGACTTAGGGAAGAGTAACTGATGATTAAGAAAACTTGAAGCTAAGCAGAATGACAGAAAAAGTTGATGCAGAGAAGACCTGCTGAACAGACAGAGGAAGAAATGAATTGCAGAACAGTTAGAAGATGACCAGATTTACAGAACAAAGAAAGATTGGTAAGAATTGATTTATCTGCGTAGTTGATTGTTTATTTATTCATATATATTCTAGGGAGGTTGGGAGGTGCTCGGGAGGACTGTTGTCCTCAGAGGTTCAAGTGAGAGCTTGAACACAGGAAGTTGTAGCTTCCATCTGGTTGCAGCCAGAGAAACCAGGGTGGCAGGGTGGTGCAAGGGAGTATAAGTGTTCTCTGTTATACAGGTTGGAGCCTGTGTAACTAGAAGTTGGTGCTTCCATCCAGTTGGTGCTGGAACATTAAGGGAGTTGGTGCTTCCTTCTAGTGGGTGCTAGAGAAACTAGAGAGTTGGTGCTCTCAAACAAGTTGCAGCTTGTAAAACAGAGGTAGCAGCCTTACATTGAGTTGGTGCTCAATTATAGATGATGTACAGAACTTAAAAGACTGCCTATCATTTTGAAGAAGAAGAGGTTTTCTCCCTTTATGGGTTTCCTCGTGAAAATCTGTCTCTGTGTATACTTTATGTGTGACTGATGCTCTTTAATTTTACTGTCCATATGCTGTATATTGTTGATGATCACTTGAAGAAAGATTAATAATGTTTTAATAGACTTAAAATTGTTTAAGCTCAATTACAACTGATTCACTCCCCCCTGTCAGTGGTTTTAAGTATTTCCAACATTAAATCCCATTGGAGGGAAACTAACTTCTTCTTTCTTCAATCTTAATGTTGATATTTAGTTGACCAGAAGTGGATAATGAGTGCAACATCTAGAGTCAACCAAGCTCTATCAAGGGTAATGTCCTATAGGTCCAATTTGTTATGTATTAAAGAGTTACTGCCTTACAAGGGATCAATGGTTTTCTGGGGGCTTCAAACTGTAAGGTTGTTCATTCACTTGTCTTTCCCTTTCTCTTCATGTTTTGTCTGCATAACAAGCTTGTGATAGTGGGGGCCTTTTTCTCTTGAACCTCTTGCACCCAAGAGTTGTGTTCATCAACTTGCTTTTGGAGAGATTGTTGGTAAGCCATGGTTTTGTTCTTCATATTCTCATGCTGAAGAAAAATTTCAGTCTTCTTGTTCTTAATGTCGGACAATTCAATTTGAAGAAGTTGAAGCTCTTGGTTGGAGGATTTTGTGTTTATGTTGCTGTGTGTGTTTACAATTTCTGGAGGTTGGCGATCTTCGTCTCCTGTGCTTGGATTTAGCATTTCAGTTGCTAAATGCTGTTTTTTCTAGTCCCATTGACCTATTTTGGCCACTTGTCAAGTTGCTAAATGCTGTTTTTCCTAGTTCCATTGACCTATTTTTGGCACTTGTGAAGTTGCTAAATGCTGTTTTTCCTAGTCCAATTGGCCTATTTTTGTCACTTGTGGACATTAATATAATATAACATAATTTCATTTTCATTTCTGTCACATTACTCTAAAGCTACTGTAATTGACTGGGAACTTCTGTCATGAGTTTTTCCAATTTGGAAACATGCATGATAATCTATGTTATTCAATGCAAGGAGCTTAAAATGTTGTTGTGTAGTGATCTGAAAATACTGCTGCTGACGGTCTCCATGATCCCCAACCACTTGATGTCACAATAAATCAAAATTCCGTGCAATATGGAGCCGCAGCAGGGTCATGAGTGCTGCAGAAAAGTGGAGAGAGCAGAAGGCGGGTCGCTTAGGAAGTCATGCCTTAAAAAATGCAAGAAGCCTCAGAGTTCACCCAGGAACTCTGAGAAATATCCAGGAACTTCGAAACTCCAAACAGCAGAACTTGCTAAATTGCCTGGTAGACATTGTTAATGGTGATCCGCAGGAACCTGTTGTAAAATCAAGGGCTACGAAATTATAGGTACAGGTATTAAAATGTCGTTGTGTCGGGGTTTGAAATGCTGCTGCTGCTGGTCTCCATGAACCCCAACCACTTGAAGCCGGCAGAATTCAAAATTCCCTGCAATACAGAGCTGCAGCAGGCTCATGAGTGCTGCAGAAAAGTGTAGAGAGGAGAAGGTGGGTCGCTTAGGAACTCAGGCCTTAAAAAATGCTAGAAGCCTCTGGGTTCACCCAGGAACTCCGAGACATGTCTGAGAACTTCAAAAACTCCAAAGAGCAGAACTTGTTAATTGCCTAGTAGACATCTTTAACTGTGATTAGCAGCAACCTGTTGGAAAATCAAGGGCTATGAAACTATAGGTTCAGGTTCAGGTTGACAGATGTAAGTGGGCTGACCATGAATTGCAGGTTCATGTTATTGGTTTGGCCTTATTGCTGTATTCTCCTGGCACAATATTGTTTTTCATGTTAGACAGTCTGTATGTGAAAAACTTGTGAAGTGTACAGCGTTTATTAATCCTCTGTATAAAGAGGCAAGATTGTGTGCGATGGCCATAATCATGTTTTTTTTCATCTTGCTATTCTCTACTTGGTGTTTTCTGACATTGCATTAGCTTGTTGGGAATTTTTTCTTGAATAGCACAATCTAGATTAGCAGTGAGAATCAGAAGAATAGAAAGGAAGGCAGTCTACATTCACAATGAATGAGGTCCCTTTGATTCACTATATAATATATATAACCAGAACCTGAACATTACTCTCATCTTCGCTGCATTTAAGTGAAGCACCAAGGAGATTATTGTGACTAAAGAATAGTCCATTTTCACCAAAGCAGAGAATGGCTTGGCCCTTGGGTGAGTAAGAGAAATAAGTTCTGCGACCTGTCTACTATTCTGCACCATTGGGTTCACTTTTGATCATCATGGTTGCAACGTAGGCCAGATTAAGGACCTCCTTTCATTTGTTGTTGGGTAATGGGTATTTTCTCCAAGAAAACTTCATTAGACTTATTGGGCTAATTTGGATTTGGTGGCTCTATGAACAGGAATATACTTGGTCAAATTGTGGAGGATTTTACAATCAGATTCATACCCAGAATTTTATGGGAAGTGGCCATGCATAACACTAGGATAGGAGGTGTGAATGGATTGGCAGAACACATCTCTTGTGTCCGAACAAATAATCTAAGAGAATGTATGCAGTCTCTCAATAAGGTCTTGGATATCATAGATGTATATGGGGCTGGACTTAAAATTGGTAGTATATACTATACACCTCATCAAAGGAGTTGTCAAAGTGAATAACGATGGATTGGCATTGGTGACAAGGCATAGGATCAGGACAAGGATGGTCAATTGGGATTTAAAATGAGATCACTGTATGGTCAGTCAAGGGAGGAGGGGTGGCAAATTCTTGGAGATCATAGATAGCCAAAGCAAAGAACTTATTGGCTGTTGCATAATCCACCACACTAGCTCCCTCTACAAAATGAAAATGGGTATAACCACCAGAGTTAGGAATGCAAAGGTTTCTTGACTTTTGACTCAAGGAACAACATGCAGGGATGGGATAGGTCATGCATAAACACGATTGTAAAGCTAAGTTGAAGGGCTCACAACAAAGAGAGAAGACATCGGATTGGGCTACCGTTGTATGGTTGCATCTGCAATCTATTCAAATGAAGTGATTAGTGTCTAACATCTGACCCAAGCTACATGCGAATGCATTGCATTTGCAAATGAAATAAAATACCTTGCACAAGCTTGAAATGTAGTAGTGATGTCATGGTGATAGTCAGAGCAATAATTCCTGATAAGGATGATGTGCTGTGGGATTGTAAACAAAACAACATAAGCCCTCTTCTTAAAGAGTAAACATAAACAGCTATAGAAGAATGAATCCCTTTCGATCTTGCAGCCACAACTTCAAGTCCTTGCATGAAAGGCCAACACCCAAACCTCAAAGGCACAATACTCATGCAAGGTAGATCTGAAATACAAAGTTTAGTAATGAAACACTTCTATACCAAACAACCCAATAGGGAAATATGATACAATACAATATATATGTTTTGAATTGTAAACATGACATAGTAATCAAAGAACTATAGTTCATAATATTTGTTGTAACCAATCCCTATAGAGATGAGAACAACTGACATCCTACCAGTACCCACACTACAACTAAGAAATATGGTACTATAAGAATGGTTAAAATCTATCCCAACCATATCGATAAAAATCATGGCAGTATTCCTAGATTGCATCCTAATAAATTAAATAATAAGATAAAAACATCTTGAATTGGTAGTAAAACCCAGAAACTACAATTTGCACTCAAGAGCATTACACACCATTCCTGAAACAAACTACAAGTCTGTTAACACCGAATGAAAATATCAATAAAGGTTAGAGTATTAAACTGAAGAAGACCCCTCCATAGGGATGCTCCGATGCACACAATACTTATGGAAAGGTAAATAGCATGATGACAGGTTTTAAATAAGATACCTGTCTGTAATTTGGAAACTATCAACAATAATCAATGCTGCCTTCCCTATTTGTATAGTTCGGTAAACTTTATAATTCATCTACAGTATATATCTCCTCGACCTTTCTTTTGTTGAAGAATATTGAGTCTTGTATTACAAGGGAAACAGTACAATACTTCGTAACAGGACCTTTATGAAACTGCATTTCCCCTTCCAACCCAAGTTAGAAGGGCGAGCATTTCTGAGTGTGCTCAAGTATTTGGAACCTTCTCTCCATTTTGAAGCAATTTCACTTCTAAGTTTATACACAATATTTAATATCTTTTAGGCAAAAATACAATACTTTTCGTATTTCGTCTACATTGATATTCAACTCCAATGAATTGACTTTGGAGATTAATTACTATGTTGCCTTGGGATATTTCTCGATGGGATTGAAATGTGTGCAATATACATTTCCCTTCACTTTTTAAAGTGAGTGGTGATGAACATGCAAAGATGGTGGAACCATAGACTAGTGAGCCAGGACCATTCATGTTTCAGCTACATGAAGAATGGTGATGAATGTCATATGGTGCTGACCATGTCTTTTACAGCATGGAGTGTTTGGTTTTGGGGCATGGTTCATCCCTTTACTGTAGGTTTCCAGTAAAAAGAATGGTCAGCGATTTCCCCTAGAATTGAGTAGTAGGTTGCAATCCATGCTAACTTGCACACAACACACACACACACATAAAGTTCTGGTTGGAGGGTGAAGAGAGACTAATTCATAACATAGTCAGGTGGATTGATGCGCCCATCTAGGATCTGAAGATGTCTGGTTATAGTCCAATTCAGGGGAATGGGGTCAATTTGAGATCCAATTTGATAATGTGCTAATTTGTACTAATTTATACATGATATAACATATACAACCTTCACAGATGTGGTCCCAAAGCTTGAAAGAGATTGTGATACCATATAAAATGTACTTGCAAAATGCCCTGGAAACTGCTAAAGGTGCATAAAATTGTAACAGAAAAAAAGGTTGTGACCGAGACTTGCAAATCACAGCCTTTATGACAAATATGGTACAAGGAAAAGTGAAAATACAGTTACAAAAGAAGCAACCTTTAAGGCCACACATCTTTATAGATTGGAATTTTTGAAGCAATTTTTATCATGTGAATGTATAGTTTTTCAATGTTCAGACGTAGGTAAAATATAAAGAGTTTCAGGAAACCTGCTCTGTCATGCTACAGTTGATGAATCATATAGAGGTGGTCACTGGTAACACCAACGATACAGATATGCATAAGATGTTTGTTTATATATGATAGGAGACGTGATGATCTTCTTTGCTTGAACTCTTCTTGCTGCTGGTAGAATCTCTACTTTGTAAATGAAAAAGTCTGCAGGATTTTTGGATCAACAGAAATTATCCAATCTATATGTATCCTGGCTTAACTTGACTCTATGTACGTCTGTTTTGAAGAAGTTATGAATGTTTTGGTAAACTGTGTAGGATTTTATTAATGGGGATTTGGGCATTGCACTGGTTGATGGGGAAACAACAGAATAGAGATTGAAGATTTTATTTTATTTTGGCTTACTAGTATTGTGCATTTTAATTTTTGCAGAATCCTGTAGAGCTTGATGGCTTAAGAAAGGCCCATATTCGTGATGGTGCTGCTGTTGTGAATTATCTTGCATGGCTTGATAGACAGGTAGGTTCTTAACATGTTCTATTGCATGGTGAGGACAAATCTTGCTGCTTTCACGATTTGTATGATGTATTCTTGTTATGGAAACTTGGATGGAACAAGTTTACTAGCCTTAACTTTATTTTAAAATGCTGCCTGAAAATATTAACTTGGCAAATGGTCAGTCGAACATATAACCTTCAACAGAAGGTATCATCCTTTGTTGACTCCATCAATTCTATTCAATATCACTTCCCATCATTTCTTTTCTGCAAGAGACTCTGGAGAGTGCAGGATATATTGAATATTCAATATAGTAGAGGCTATATGAGCTCAGCTGAGATGTGAGATTTATTTTATTTCAGAAATAGATTTGAAAAACTTCAACCATGGTTGGATTTAAAAAAATTAATTGATGATTTAATTATTTGTGGGAGTGCATTCCAAGTACTGCAAATAATGTCAATGCCATTATTTGTTATTTATTGGCTAGTTGTAGGAACCTTGAAAGCTGTATTATGATGCATATATCTCCGGGCATGTTGTACCCATAGTTACTAGGTGTGAGACATTTTGGTGTCAATACTGGAAAATGATGTTGTTGATTGCAGCTTTTTGAGACATCCTCCAGATCGTTCTCCTCTGGACTGAGTTGAGACATCTGTGTGAGATAGCCCAAGTGTTGGGTGTGCCCATGTGATGGGTGTGCGTTCAACTCTGGATTGAGTTGTGATGACGTGTGGTCTCTTGCTTTGTACTCCTCTGGACTGAGTTGAGTCAGCTTGAGATGGTCTCCTGCCTTGTACTCCTGTGGACTCAATTGAGTCGGCTTGAGATGGTACTCCAGATGATACTCATGTGGACTCAGTTGAGTGATCTGTTGAGTAGGACGTCCATAGTGGCTGAGCACATGTGGACTTGTCCATAGTGGCTGAGCACTAATGGACGTGTGAGATCCTTGCTATATTGTCTGAGAGTAAGATTTACTTGTAACCCTAATTTGTGATGTGTTGTCGTCCTTATACACACCTACTAACATGGAGAAGTCTCCAACCCACTTGGTGTGTCCTTAGAGGCACAAGCCTAAGTCCAAACCCACTGTCACCTCGACTTGAACTTCTTCCGTCTAGGCTCACTCCTAGGGAAGCCAAGGGGGGTAGACCTTACTTAACTAAATTGAGTTGATTAAGTGTTCTGGGAGTTAATTTTAAATCTTGAGTTAGGGGACGCAACCTAAATGACAATCAACAATGCGAATGCAAATCTTTAATGACAAGCAAACCCCTTGATCTAATAAGACTAGTGCCCAAAGATGGGTAAATGGATAAGATTATACAACAAATTACAATTATACAAAAGTGAATGTTGCTATGAGATATCCACAACAAATAAAAGAAATTACTTTACACTTTAAACCAATTATGAATATTTTCTACAAATTGGAAAACACCATGAAATATATATGTACTATGAAATGAAAAACTAAATGATTATACAATTACAAAGTGATATATCTACACAATGGATTAGATAATGAAATGAATATTAACCTTATACGAATGTCTCCAAATGAATAAAGAATACTTATAAAAAAATATAGGTGCTTTAGTATATGTAAATATCCACAATGAGAGAAAGTGACTCAAAACGTAAAATTGCTTGGAAATTAGAATCACATGAAAAAGTAAGTTGCTTGCAGTGTAAATTTGCACAACTTGAAGAAATTGAAATAGCTTTGAGAACTTGAAGTGCAATGTTGTGAAAGTTGTATTGCTTAATTTCAATAAGTTTTAAGTCTCTCTTTGATTAGGGGGCTTAAGCTAATACGTAAGATACAAGCCTAGACTATGTGACTACCCCAAATTGTTATCCCCTCAACCAAAAGGAATTGCTAGGTGCTCAATAACAAGGGAAAACAAGACCCTTCCCTAGCACCACAGGTCAATCCGGAATGCTTGGGCGATCAAGCAAGGAGGACACCTAGTGCCATGAAGCTGTCCCCGACTTATACCCCTTGTAGCCTCCCAAGTCACCGTTTTTGGTGATTGAAGCAATACAAGTTTGGATGCCTAATTACTAAACTCCAAACCTTTGCCCTTTCTTGTCACCAAGGATCCACAAAGTGGTAAGGGGAGAGAATACGGGGCAGAGATGGAGCACAAATATGATTACTTTTGCAATAGTTGAAATGAATTGAAAATTAAATTGCAACCCCACAACAATGGCACAAGTGGAGGACTAGCCTACCGTTTTGGCCAAGGTGGGCGTAATAAAAGAATTTAAATGATAAGAAAGCAAAAACAACCACAACAATGGCACAAGTGGAGGACTAGCCTACCGTTTTGGGCAAGGTGGGTATAATGAAAGAAATGTAAGAAAAATAAATCTAACTCTAGCCTTCACGATTTTGCAAGGATGGCTTAGGCCAATATCTTTGCAAGGTGTGGACAATATTTCCTAAATTATTACAATATCATATTTTTATCTTTTTTGAGAGAAGACAAACCCAAGAGACTCTCTTTGGGTTGCTTACAATATTTTAGAATAGGAAGATAAGAGAGGATTTGATATTAGAATGCCTTTGAAGTGCCTTGGGGGCTCGAAACAAGTAGCACTTCCTCCTTGTTGAAAATCTGCATAAAAATCAACAAGGTATTTTTTGCTAGAAAATGCTACAAACACCAAAGATCTTGTTAACTTTTATTAGCCCAATGAAACACAAATTTAATTAGAGAAATTTGAAAATAAGAGTGAGTTTTTAATGACCACTATAGTGCAAATAAGTGCTTATGAAAGAAAAGAGAATGGTGGATACAAGAGGAGGAAAACGATGGAAACTTTGGTTGATTGAATGAGTGAGTTTTCCACTCTAAAAATCACTCCTTCAATCCTCTAGTGACCTGTAAACATGTATATCTCTTGCTACACAAGACACAAGGAGGTGAGAGCATCTAAAAAAGGATACAAAATACTTTGCAAGCTTGAAAAGAAACTACCACAAAATTAATAGTAATACTACCACTAATTACTCCCAAGCAAAATACTACTTTGCTTGGGCCTCCAAGTTAAACTAGTGAATACAAGAAAATACAAGAAATGAAATGCACAATATCACCTCACAAACACCATGAAGAGCATCAAGAAGACTCCCATTGCACACAATAGATCCTCCAAAGCTTCCTTTATTATCCACAAATGTTGCTACAAATACTTGTAGCAAGATTTACAATGAGAACATGAGAGAGAGAGAGGGGAAAGAATGAGAGAAATTTTGGCATAATAGACTTTCTCTAAGAATTGATGATGAAATGAGGAGAGTCTTTCTTTTATAGATGAGGAAGAGGAGAGACCCCACTTGGATGAGCTCCAAGTGTCATCCATCCATGGGGGGAGGGTCTCTTCAAGGGGGGCACATTTTTAGGGTTAGTGAGTGAATTGAGGGATGAGGGGTGAGTGGGGAAAGGGGAAACCACCTTTCCCACTCATCAAAAGTAAAGTTAGGGTCAATGGGGGGTAAACCCAAAGTTTTGAGGGCCCTCTTGCTATATTTTTAATTTCCCATGAGTTCATGAGCAAGGGGGTTGCCCCTCTTCTTAGAAAATGGTCATCTTGGGTTGTTGGCTTAGCAAGGGGGTGTTTTCTAAGTGGAAAATCATTTTCCCAACTTAGGAAAGACATTAGGAATCCTTTTCCCACTCTTTCTCATGACTTTAGTCACTTTTACAAAATTTGGCTATTTTAATTTAGCCAATTACATGCTGATTTTTGACCGACTTGGACTTCTCATGGGCAATGGCCTAGCAAAACTTGTCCAAATGAGTTGAGACTTAGTCCAAGGGTGTAGGGGTTCATGAACCATTTGATTTGAGTACTCATACCCCTATACAAAATCCCCAAGGACCACTTTTTTATATTTTACTTAAAAAATAATTAGAAATCCCGAGTTTGCGGGAATTTTAATTATTTGAAAAATCCTATGAAAATTTAACGGAATTCCGCAAGACTCTAGGAGATGTCTAGCATGATCATTTACAACACTTTTAGACCTTAGTCACCCCTTGGGCTCGATCATTAGAACGCCTTTCACCACTTTGGAGAATTATTGTGAGTGAAAAACTCAAGGATAATTAAAATTGCAGTTAAGCAAGGTTAATTACCTGAGGAAAAAAAACACTTGAAGAAAGGACTTCCCTAATGATAAATTCCTAGGTAACTAGACAAACGTTGACACACGCTAGCATATTACAATATTGTTCCACGCAGGGGAGCGAAAATTTCGATTACATAGAAAAACGTACCGGGGGCAAAATTTGCCCTGTTGAGAAAAAATCTTCAAAATGGTTATACCATTAGGTACATATCTTCATGGAACATGGAGTTGAGTCCTAGTTGAAATAGGTGGTCAACATGATGTAAAGGGTAGAAGTCGGCCCCACCATATGTGAAAGATAATTAATATTTGTGTAATGATTGATTATATTATTGAGTTATTGAGGTCGACCCTATTGTGCCAATAGACACACCTTTTGCTGTGTCGAGTCTTGTATAAATAAAGGTGAATCCCCATTGAGGATCACACACTCTTACTTGTCATTTGGAAATTTCAGCAAGTTCATGTACGACTGAAGTGGACACCTCTCTTGGGTGCTAGGTTCTAGGTTTTGGTAAGCACCCTCTTGTGTGCTAGGTCTATGGTGTTGGGGGATCTTCTCTTGAGAATATAGCAAAGGATTGTTGGGTTTTTCCCTTGTTTCAGAAGGGTTTTCCCAGGATACTTCTTGTGTTCTTGTGCATGGTTATTCTTCTTATGATCTTGGTTATTGCAGTACTTGTGTATGGTGTTGCTGCATTGTTTATGGTTCAAGTACATGCTAAATGAAATAAACTACATGTGCCTGAGCTAATCATAGTGAAAATTCAACATGGTATCAGAGCAGAGTTCTTGAAGAACTATTGCACAAGTTTTCTAGCAAGTCGTCACCTCCTAGTTGCAGAAAAGTACGACCCCCTAGGGTTTCTGGAAAAAGTACGACCCTCCTTCTTTTGCCAGTTTCAACACTTTATACTTGAGTGTTGGGGCTAATTTTTGGCATAGAAGTTTATGGCCTCCTTCAGCGCACCTCCAGAGACTCTCAGATTGAAATTCAGAGAACTTTTGATTTTTGGCCCTAGGGTTTCTAGGGTTTCTGTAGAAATTTTGATTTTAGGGTTTTTGCAGCTCATTGAAGGATTTTTCAAGCTTACCAGTGTTCTTCTGACTTTCAAGGCTTATTGTTGGCAGTCATAAGTCCAACGAAACCTAGGGTTGCTAGCCTAGTGTTAGGTTGCCTAGCCTAGTTGTTAAGGATTTGTGGAAGACTCTGCAAACCATGAGGGACAAAACTTTGGTGGAAGATAGGCTTGATGGATCAAGCAACTTTAGTTCCTGGAAATCAAGACTACAGATTACCCTGGAAGAGGATGACCTATTGAGTGTGATACAAAAGACTCTACCAGAAACAACTACCAATGAAGAGAAGGAAGAGTGGAAGGAAGATGACGCCAAAGCAAGACATATAATCATCTATTCACTAAGATATCATCTCCTACCTCGTATTTCCAACCTAAAGACAACTTATGAGATGTATGATGCATTAAAGAATATGTTCTAAAGTACCAACATCCTCATAGCTCTGACATTGAAGAATCAGCTTCAACATATCAAGATGACGAAAGATGACATCGTAGCTACCTTCTTCATGAAGATTTCAGAGATCAGAGATCAACTGGGTGCCATTGGAGAAACTATATCAGACATAGAACTTGTCTTGACTACTCTCAATGCTTTTCCAAGACATTGGGAACCATTTCTTCAAAGTATCAGTGGTAGAGAAGATCTAGTTGGATTTGATCGTGTATGGATAGACTGCACCCAGGAAGAAACCAGACTTATAGTCAGAGGAGTGCAAGACTCCCCTTATGATGACAATCATGCTCTTGCCTTTCATACAAAGAAAGGCAAAAGATTAAATAGAAGAAGTTTCAACAAAGCATTTAAAGACGAGAAGACTTCATTAGCTTCAGGTCACGAACACAAAAAAGACAAACCAAAGATTCTGTGTTTCAGATGTGACAAGTATGGACACATTGCGAGAGATTGTCCTACCAGGAAGAAAGGAAGACCACTGCTTAATCAATAGGACAATCTTATAGTAAGCTCAGATATGAAAAACTAGAAGCAACAAGTAGAAAGCATACCTGGTACCAACCTTACCTCTGAAGATAACACACCACCACAATAGAAATAGGTCCTGAATGTTATGCTCAGTTAAAGGTTCAGTTCATGGATCTACACAAGATCTTTTATGCCACAGTTTGAAGGAAGTTTCAAGCCACCTAGCTTAAGGGTTTGAAGAACAAGAATACCAAAGAACCCAAACCCTTCCCAGTCAAAACTTTGTCAAATAAAAACCCTCAGATCTATACTTACAGAACTGTAAGTAAACCCTTGATCAACAGTGGACAGAAATAGGAGCCTTCAAAAGGTAACCCAGCATAAATACCCTTGCATGAGGG
The DNA here is from genome assembly GCA_009831015.1 of Picea engelmannii. Taxonomy (NCBI): domain Eukaryota; kingdom Viridiplantae; phylum Streptophyta; class Pinopsida; order Pinales; family Pinaceae; genus Picea; species Picea engelmannii. The sequence continues at coordinate 1,434,585 of ML777344.1, forward strand.
TTATGCAGCAGACTAGGAATAGAGTTACCAATACACACTCCACATGTAGAAGTTCCAGCTCAATAAGGAACAACAGAACTGATAAGGGTTATACCCTTAAGAGGATGCAGGTAGAGAAGTCTACAGTACGACACCTCCAACAAGCTATCCCCTCACACAAAAGGACGCGGCACCACATCAGCAAAGACAGTCAGGTTAGGACGCGGCACCCAACACGCATCAGTCACATGGAGAGTCACGACAGCTAGCAAGAGGAAGGGTACTATGCAGAGGGGGCAATGTAGGCACCACAACAAGACAACAAAACAAAAACAGGCCGCACCCTACTTCAGCTCACAACAACTGGACACAAGATCATCAAGACTGAGGCCGCTCCATACTACAGCAATACAACACTAGAAGACTGAGGCCGATAGCTTAAAGGAACTCTCCAACAGCAGATCATGATAGAGGCCGCAAGCTTAAAGACTTCCACACACTTCAACAGCAAAACAATAGCTGAGGCCGCAAGCACAAGAGAACTCCACACTCTCACAAAGAGTAGGTGTAAATGTGAGTTGTAGGAGTAGGGGAGGGTCTTATTAAATAGTGGTTAGGGCAAAGGTTGGGTTAAGGTTAGGGCGCGCTAGGGCAAAGAAGGGTAAGTTTAAGTTACTATAAATGTCACATGTTTAAATTATAAATTTAAGCATGTGACAATAAACATAACCCCAAAAGTAAAA
>ML777344.1:1442987-1471702 GCA_009831015.1 Picea engelmannii
TTACAAGAGAAACTTTGCATATTTGTGTATAATGGTCTGGATTCATATGGATGCACATGAATATATCTTCACGAACTCCACAGAGCGAGTTGTACTTGGCAGTAGCACCAATAGAGGACACCAGAGTCTAGATTTTTCTTCTTTTACATTTCATTAGAGTCCAATGCCAGCCCCAGGACCTTCTTCCTCTAAAGGAAAATCCATTTCTAGAGCCATCACCTTCGGCCATAAAAGGGGCCGAGGGAATTGTTAGTTTATTTATATGATTTCATTGTAGATAACTCATGATGAGATACATTTATTGTATTTTTTGATGATATTTTGAGGCTTTAGAGTCAGGACATGATTCAATGTTGATTTGTGATGCATTCGAGTTTACTAGACATCTTATACATCTTATATATGAGTTCTCTTATCATATTTATGTCGAAATGCATTTATTTGATGTTGTTGATGCTTCAGATAGTTAAAAAATTGAAAAAAAAAGAATATTTTTGTATTTTTTTAGTTCTTACGACATTTTCCGATATTTTTCGATATTTTCCCCGATTTTGCCGATATTTTCGTTTTCAGACCCTCGGCGATATTTTGCCGTTGCCGATGTTAGTAACACTGATTTATACTGCCTCTGCCAGATTGTCAGGGCCGACTTCTCACTTTTGGTGCTAATTAATTAATATTAATTATCTCCTTTAGCCGACATCTCTTCTAGGGTTATATTCAATTCTTTTCTTGCTTCCAGAATATTCTAATCTTGTTAAAGGTCACAATGGAGGTTAATACCTCCCGCAGCTACCATAATATCAACACTTCTGAGAGCTGAGCATAACTGTCGAATTGTAAAGGAGTCTGCCCACCCTAATTCGATCTTCTGCGGAATTGGGCATTTATAGACCCATCCCAAATCTACCTTCTTTGGAACTGTTTCATTATCGATTATTCTGACAGGGCTTCTCATTTCAGGCTTCCATACAAGTTGTCGATTTTGTCTTTGTTCCTTTACAATGTTGTAGTTTAGTTGTCGGTAAAAAGAACATTGTTCATATTCCTCTTGACTTTGTTGTTGGTCGTAATCACTCTTGTGATTTAGATGACGATAAGGCACCCGAATCTCTTTTGAATCTTGTTTGTTGGATCTCTCTTCAACTCTTGATAGTATTGGTAATTCAACTAGATTGGTGTTTATTCCCTTCTTTGAGGTCTGGATTTTTTTAATTGGAAGCTTCTTGATTTGAATAGATTCAAGTATTGTTTCTTCACTGGTCATTGCTTCTTTACTGTAAGATTGTTCTAACCTTTCCTTTTGTGATTTCTTCTCGTTCTTCAACTTCTTGATTTGTGTAACCAAACTTTGATTATGGTTCTTTAGACGACAAATTTCTGCGTCTTTAGCTATGATAATTTTGTCACACTCTTTTTTGATCTCAAGTATTGACTGTTGTTTATTTGAAAGTAGCATTTTGGAGATCTGATCTGACTTCACTGAGACGTCATGTAATGTTATTTTTTTCTTCTTGTAAGAAAACATTAAATTTTTTTTCTCAAAGTTTAATATTAAGCTACCCAATGTCTCTAACCAAGTTGAATCGAGGATTTTATCAACCTCTTTTTCATATATAGTTGTAACCTCAAAATTCGATACGAGTTTATAATTTTTGAGTGTCAACGGTAAGTCCTTGATGTCATATTTATTGCCAAAAAGGTCTTTTGTTTTGATTACACTTGCCTTTGGAATTATTAATTGATTCGCCAAATCGATACTGATGTGATTTTTCTTCTTATCTGAACAAATGGATGCTAATTTCTTTTTCTTGAATATTTCCTCTAAATATCAATAATCTGATGCATCTAATTAGATGATTTTTACTAGAAAATATTCCTTCCTTAAAATCCATTTTTTAATTTGATTTGACCTTATAATTATTATAATATCCCTTTAATAATAATAAGACTTAAACTTCTTGACTTAATAGATATCTTCCTCTAATATTTCTTTATACTCTTTTAAGAAAATAATCCTTGATAATTCTTCTTTTTATATATAGAGTTTAAAAACTTTGAATATTTTCTTATACTTTACCAAGAGTACTTTTATTTTTTTATTTTTAATTTTTTTTCCTCGGAAAAATTCGTAATTTTATTCATCCAAAAGGATCCAAAATTACATTCACATGTGCATGATGCACTTCCCCCAATCCATGGGTAAAAGAGTAGAAAATAAGAAACCCGAAAGGGCCCAGAAAAAACTACAAAGCCATTAATAATATTTACAATAATAAGAATTGGTAAGATCCTGCAATTAAAGCAAAAGACAGAACTGCACGCTCAAAGCGCAGAACCACAGTTCCACACTGCATGCCAAAATGATGGACCTCAAAGCTCTGTATCAACCACCAAAGAAGCAGAAAAACACAACAACCGCAACATCAAATTTCAGATCTCAAAACCAGAGACCCATAACCTGGCCACCAACACACCGAGAGAGGGAGCCATCGAAAGCCCCGGAAGAATTGTTAAGATCCTGCAACTAAAGCAAAAGACAGAATTGAACTCCCAAGAAGGACCTCAAAGTGCAGAACCACAGTTCCACACTGCACACCCAAATGATGGACCTCAAAGCTCTGTACCAACCACCAAAGAAGCAGAAAAACACAGCAACCGCAACATCAAGCTCCAGATCTCAAAACCAGAGACCCATAGCCTGGCCACCAACACACCGAGAGAGGGAGCCATCGAAAGCCCCAGAAGAGGCATAGTCCACCAAATCTCGAGCAAAGAAACCGAACATCAACCATAAAACAATCCACGAGCCGCGCAAGTAGGCGACACACCAGAGCAAACCCAGACCGAAGAGGCTAGAGCACCAGGCAAAAAAAAAACCGCGCATCCACAGGGATGGAGCCACAAGGGGGACGTCGGCAGAGGAGGCGCCCACAAAGAGGATTGCGGCGCACCAAATCCATCGAGGTTGTGACACACCTAGCAACCACGGGAGTGAAGCACAGGGGGTCTTGACAGAGGAGGCACCTACAAAGCAACAACAACGGGAGGGGATGCAGCCAGGGAAACCCTAGCCGTAGAGCTCGCTCCCCTCGAAGCTCAAACCAAGATTACTTTTATATTCACTTAATCTCTTTTTTTTTTCCTTGGTAATTAATGACAAATAATTTAATATTACCTTCACACTTTTCAAAAGAACTCTTTTAGTTATACTCCCTCCTTAACTCACGAAATTTGTGAACTTTTAAAACAACCTTTTTTTTAATTAGAACTTTTGACTTTTTTATTATATATCTTCCTTTTATCTTTTTCACCATATATTTTCCACTTTTTAAAATTAATATGAAGTTAATTATTTTTTTTTTTCCTTTTGTTTTAACAAAGCTCACGACTTTTTGTTAAATGGTGGCAATTTACCCTTATACTTCTATGGCAATTGTATGGATTGATATAATGAACAATAGAGTTACTTAAAATTGTACAAAAAATGTTGTACATAATAACTTGTGGTTGCACCATTGTAAATGGTGGATATTGATGTATGCTCTAGCTGGTAATAATATTTTGTTTTTATTCTTTTATTTTTCTTTATAGTAGGAAAAATATATTCTTTTCTTTTTCCTTATATATATATTCTTTACTTATTTTTAATCATATATATATATATATATATATATATATATATATATATATGTATGTATTTTTTTTCCTTCACTTTATTTATTTTTATATGGCAACTAAACTTATTGTTCAAAATATTCTTGTAGGTGAATTTCCACAATAGGGATATTTAATTATTGTGCTGAAGTAAGAGAGCTTGAATTTAACGAAAAATTTGTGGTAGTTTAAACCATTCTTTTCAATATTCTTGTCAATGCAAGGTGGAAGGAATGTCTTTACTTTTTTAACTTTTATTTTTTTTATGGGTAATAGTTTATTTTTCTTTAATATTGTATTTTGCAGCGGAAATTTTAGACTTCAAATGGCTAAGGGCCAATTATGGTCAAGGACCAAATTTTCGGAGAAACTCTTAAGAAGTACTATAGTTGCGGCCAACAACCAATAGATATGTTGCCAAAGGCAACACACTTTTAACCAAAGGTTAGATTGCCAAAGGTCAAGATCAGATGTCGCTCTGATACCAAATGAGACGAACAAAGTTCTCTCACACAAATGTAATAACCAAATTTGGCTTATGAGTAAAATATCCAAAATACTTCGAATATAAAAATATCCATGAGGATAATAAATGATATATAAATGTATAAGAGAATGAATAATATGTCTATTACAATGAGAATGAGGGCTTTATATACCCACGCAGGGTGCCCTTCCATGAAGAGACACAACCTTTCATCAGGGAGGTGTCTATTCATTATTAATCATTAACTATTGATTATTTATATTTTGTAATGTATTTACATTTATTATTATATATATTGTGTTCATAACACTCATATTTGAGTGCAAACTGGGACTTGCATCAGAGTTTGAGATGAGTGGCATCGGTTCGATGCACTATTTTCTGGGCATGGAGGTATGGCAGGAGGAGGGTCACATCTTCCTGGGATAGGGGAAGTATGTTGTAGACATTTTGAGTAGGTTTCAGATGGAGGACTGCAGTCCTATGTCGACTCCCATGGTCATCAACTGGAAGAAGCTTAGCGCTTCAGATTCCCAGTTGGTGGATGCAACAATATATAGATAGTTGATTGGATCGTTGATGTATCTGGTCAACACTCGACCAGATATTTGTTTTGCTGTGAACACTCTCAGCTAATACATGGTAGAGCCGAGGAATGTTCACTGGATTGGGGCAAAACATGTTTTGAGGTACATTGCAAGGTCAGTGGATTATTGCCTGGACTATATCAGAGGGGATGGAGTCAGTTTGGTTGGCTACATAGACTCAGACTGGGCAGGATGTGCTACTGACAGGGAGAGCACCTTAGGGTGCTGTTTTGGGTTGGGGTCAAGACTTGTTTCCTGGTGCAGCTGGAAACACAAGTTAGTTTCTTTGAGTTTAGCCGAAGTAGAGTATATGGCGGCCAGTCAGGCCAGTTGCTAGGCCATTTGGATTCGTAAGATGCTGGTAGGGTTATTTGGTCAGGAGTTGCCTCCGACTGTCATTCACTGCGATAATCAAAGTTGTATCAAACTCTCTGAGAATCCAGTTTTCCATGACAGGTCGAAGCATATAGAGATCAGATACCACTTCATCAGAGATTGGGCTCAGGGAGGGGCAATACAGTTGCAGTATATTCCGACTGACGAGCAGGTTGCAGATATTCAAACCAAGGCCTTGCCAAGAGGCAAGCATGTCTATTTCAGAGACAAAATAGGCTTGGTGAGAAACACTTTGCTCGGTGAGAGGGAGTGTTGAGATTTGGGTACCTTGGGAAGTGGTTCCCTTGTGGTTTTGAACCACAAGTGGAAAATACATTGGGACTATGTACCTTGTACTTTATGTCTAATTCAACTTTGACTTCACTTAAGTCAAAAAGTTGAATTTTTGTCACTTAAGGCAAAAGTGACTAATTATTCACTAAGTGGCTGAATGAGGGGACATAAAGTGAACTTAGGGAACTTAACCCAAAGTGGGTTTGTGAGTGAGATTATTGTGGGATGATCTCAACCTTTGATTAGAGAATGGATGGAGAGATCTTAGCCATCCATTTCTTTGGTTTCCTTATGAAGGTTCAAGAGGGGCGCATAGGGCCTAAGGAAGCTCATTCACTCTTTTGTTTGTTTGGAGAGCTAGAGGAGAGCAATGGAGATGGGAATGGAAGCAAAGGATGTGGGCATCAAGGGCGCCTCCTTCCATGGAGAGCTCTAGGAGGCTTTGGTTCCCATTTATTTGTGGTGTTCATACTTGCTTGGAGGAGGGCACACTATAGGAGGAGGGCGCACACCTAGTGGGCAACTCTTATACTGGGCAGATTGCTGTTTGGTTTGTTTTGTTGGAGAGGTAGCACACAAGAGCAGATTTGTGTGCAAGGGTTTCTTCTACAAAGCAATAAAGAGCAAGGGCACAAGGTTAGAGTGGGATTGAGCAACAAGTGAGGAGGGCGCACCATGCTTGGGCGCATTCACCTTCTTGGACCTGTATAGCAGCTTGAGAGGGGCTGCCATTGTAACAGGTTCATTTGTTTTATTGTACTTGTTGTATCTCACACTTCTTACATCACTTATATAGACTTACATTCCAAACTAGTTTTCCCGGGGGGGTTTATTCAGGGTCGTGTTGACCAAAACCACTTGTGTCCTATTTTCATGCATGCTAGTGTTTAGAACAACATTATAATAGTTGTTAAGATCTAGAGGTGTGTTATATATTTTGAGGTATGCATGTGCTAACCTATGGGTAACTAAAACTACATGCAAGGGCACCTTAAAAGCATATGTAACCATAACAAAACAGCAGAAAAGTTCCTGAACTGTTTGCTGTTATAAAACAGCAGCAAAGAACAGTTAGACAGCTGAAACTTAGAGCCAATCTCAGGTCAAAGACAGACCTAGTTGGCAGCCTGTTAGGACCTCAGATTTTCTTCAGATTTGACATAAAATATAGCTGAATTGGTTAAGTGATTTAACACATCTTTGGACGATTAAAGAACAGATTTACTGCTGTAATAAGATGTTTTAGATCTCTTATATGGCTTGAAAAGTGTGCCCTAAGGACTGTATCATTATGGTATTGAAGTATGCTTATATGGTATTTATTCTCTTAGGCTAACATTTCAATTTTGTGGAAATTTCTCCAATGTTTGGATTCAATTTGTAAGACAACCTTAGCGTGCCATAAAAAACAAAAAATGTCAAGGTTTGCATTTGAGAGTTCATTAAGCTAGGCTATAATATTTTTACCTTAGAGTTTATTAACTCTATTATGGTAGTACTAGTTTAGAGAAGCTGCACATAGAGATTTTCTAATATTTGAAATAATTTGCATGCTTTTCGCATTAATGAGATGTAAACTTTTGTATTTCTTTGAATTATATTTTTTCAATACATTATTTTCCCAAATCATACCGAATCCGAATACAAGTCCGAATTCGTATATGGTAACTATGGGTTACACCATCTTTTGAGGTCAGCTAGGCGTTTGCATTTTCAATAAAGTATGTCTTTGAATAAAACATTACTTATAGTACTTGATTCCTAATTTACATGGAACAAACATTTTCATGTCATTTAAAATTTTCTTTTATAGAAAAGTCCTTACGAACTACTAAGCTTGACATAGAGTCTGGACACTGATAACTTGTGGTTGTTAGTTGTTCGACAGTTTGGACACTAAGTTAGAATGTGGCCACGGTATACTATTTATGATTTTTGAAATGTGCTTGTGAAAATGTTAGGCATAAGTAATTTCCTCTGTAACTTGATTTTCCTTGTTTTACATGCTGGGAACCTCAGGGGTTTCTACCTTGTGAAATTTTTGACTATTATAGCTGTTTCTAATTAACCTACCAAAAAAACCTTTGTGCTGCCTTTTCATCCTATTATCGTGCTTAACAAGGGAAATCACTGTTCACACTGGCTTTCTTCTCTCATGGTTGTTGGAGATAAACAATGTGCATGTTGTTTTAAATTTTAATTGATGTGTTTGATGTAGAACATAACTTTTGTTAGTTATAATATCCATCATGTCCTACCTTTCTATCTGGAGTGTGCAGTTGCATGCCTTGGGGTCGGATGATTAAGATATATAGAGTAAGTCATTATTTCACTCACAAAATATTGCATCCAAGCTATATGATACTTTGGATCTGCAGATGCAAGAGATCTATGGAGCTGCTGGTTATTTCTCTGAAGTCAAGGGGTCAAACAAGCGAAAGTACTCGTGAGTTGCATTCACCTTCTCAAAAATTTGCTTTTTGGGTTTGTTAGTCAACTTGCAGTATTGTAGGATGGAAAGACCTAAGTCTTTGATGTCACTATCTAGTATCTTCTATAAGAAATGTTTGAATATTACTGATAAAACATAAATATTTGTAAGGCAGGTTTGCTCTTGAAAGACCACCGTGAAAACTAGGGATTTGAGAAAACACCTTGATAGATTGAAAGTACTTTCAATCTCTGTACTGATATCTTAAAAGTGGAAATGAAATTATATATATATATATATATATATATATATATATATATATATATATATATATATATATAACTTTTTAACCAAAGAAAAAATCTGATCTTTTATTTCAAGAAGAAAATAAGTTACATTTTGTAAATGTCTTATCAGGGCACCAAAATATATGGTCATCATAAAGTCCATCACCTGTTCTATTAAACCCCCCAAACTCTCTATAAGGATGTCATTACATTTCTTACATAGAAAAAAGGGGCACTGTCCATCAACGCAAAAGATCATAATTTACTCAAAACAAAAATGTAAAATAGCCACTCTAATGTCCAGAACCATCATGAAAAATGCCTTCAGAAAAACCATCAACTTCTAGACAGCATCAGCATTAGAACAGTACTCAATCAATAAGGCCTGCAATATGATAGTAGCAAAATGTTTTGATTTCATCAGGGTTAATAGCCCCTCCTGAATTCCTCTACTACCACTGAGCCCACTTGACCAGCAACAGCCTTTTGATAAAGCATCTGCATCCATGTTATGAATTCTTTTGACATGCATGAAAGATGTCTTGGAATTCCCCAGCAGCAGCTTGTGCTTGTTCTAGCAGGGGTAAAAGAGTCTGTAGCCCGAGGGAGCCTTTTACCGATTCTATAACCAACTTTTAATTCCCATACACCTGGAGCTTGTCAATTTCTTTAGCTACAACAATCTTCATCAAATTCAATCATGCATAAAATTCAGACCAGTTGTTGATGCCATTACCCAGACTTAGCTTGAAAGAATAGCAATGTTGTTAGGAACATGAAGAACTCCCCTGCACGACATGGAATGAGATTACCCTGACTGACTCCATCACAAATTCTCCAAGCAATAGATTTATCAATCTCAGGAGGATTGCTGTTGGTTGAAGCCCTCATCTTGGGATATACTTTGAGATCACTATAGATATATGTAATGCTGTGAAAAACTTCAAGGAGGGAATAGGATTGGTCCTGGAACAAAATCCTATTTCTTGTGATCCAAAGATCCCAAGACACCACACAAGGTAGAGCTTTGTGGTTAGATAAAGCAGGGTCCTCCATCCATTTCTTAAACCCCTATACTAATGTGTCCCCTTCCTAGCTTCCAACACCTTCTACTAAACTGAACAATTATTTCCACACCTTCTTAACAAAAGAACAGTCCATTAACAAGTGTTTAATTGTTTCTCCTTTAGCTTTGAATAGAACACATATACTTGGTCCTTGCCAGGCCCTCTTCTGCAAGATTTCCCAAGTTAAAACTTTATTAATGAAGGCCAACCAGAGGAAGATTCTGGACTTCAATGGAGTTTTTATTTTCCTTAAAGCTTTCCACCACCATCACTCTTATTGCTCTTCTGTGTAGATTTTCTGAGGTACTATGAGGCTGCCCAACAGGTCTGTCTTTGACCTCTTGTTGGGCTCTAAGTTTTATCTTCAAGACTGTCCTTTGCTGCTGTTTTAGGACAGCAAACAGTCAAGTACTTTCTGTTCACAGTTTTGATGGTTAAGTGTCTTTTTGAGGTGCCATTGCAAGTGTTTTATTATCCCAATGTTAGCACATGCAATATACTCAAAACAAATAACACTACCTCTAGATCTTTACAACTCTAAATGCTGATTTTACACTTCTAAGCATGCATGAAATTGACACATGTTTTTGGTCAACATGACCCTGGAAAAACCCCCCATGGGGAAAACCAGTTTGGATTAGATGTATATAGAAGGCCTCAAAGCAAAATGTACAACGTGGAAAACATAAACAAGTGAACCTGTTACAATAACAACCCTTCTCGGATGCCTTGGAGTTCCTTGAAGACCTCCCTGCTAGCCTCTTGAAGCAAGACGCCCTTTGCCTTGGTGCGCCCTTTTTCCTTAGCTTGCCTTTGCCCCTTTTCCTTATGCCTTTGCTTTGACCTTGCCTTTGCTTGTGCCTTTAACCTTGCCTTTGCCCTTGCTTTGCCTTTGATGAAGCACCCTCCTCTCAAGAGTGCCTCCCTCCAAGTAATGGTGCGGCCCTATGCTCAAGTGCGCCCCCTCTAGCAAAACTCCACAATGGTGAGCCCTCCTTCACCCTTGCGCCCTCTACACATTAGAGTGCGCCTAAGTAAGTGAATGAGTCCTCTCCTCAAGATAGGAGCCTCTCCCAAGCTAGAATGTGCCCCCGATCCTCTAGAATGCGCCCTCCTCTAGCATGTGTGCCCCTCCTCCATAGAATGCGCCCCTACACAAGATGATGTCCAAGCCTCCATGGTAGACTCTCCATGCAAGCTAGGGCTCCTCCTTAAACCTCACCCTCACGTGTCTTCTCCTCCTCAAAATATGTGCCTAAGAGCTCTCCTCCTCTTCTCCTCTTCTCTCAAGTGAAGAATGAATCTCTTCATCACCCTTTTCCTTCATTTAGCCTCCTTTGGCCAAACCCTAAAAGATCGATGGCCTAGATCCAATCTAGCCAAGTCTAATCAATGGGTGAGATCTAATCCAAAAATCTCACTTAGGAAACCCACTTTCCGTAGTTTGCTTTATGTCCTTTAACTCACCCACAAAGTGAATTAAATGTCACTTTAATGACTTAAGTGACTTATTTCACTTTTGACTTAAATCTCCCAAGTCAAAGTGAAATTAGAATCATAAAGTAAAGTAACAAGGGTAATAGTCTCCCCCTTGTGTTTAGAGACTCACAAACACAAGGGGACCACTTTCCAAGGTACCCAAATCTCAACATTCTGCTAGAAACATTGCCTAAAGCCCACATTAGCTGTGTATTCCCCAAATGGATTCCAGGACCATACTGAAACATCTTTCAAATGAATGTGATTCATCTGCAGTCTGTTGGTAAAGATATTCCATTCTTTAGCTCTATACCCTTCAAGGCCTATATCTTCAGCTTTTTCCACCCATTTAGCCAAAAGTTTCCTCTACCCACGGTAGCCACATCAGCCAATGAAAAGATACCTCATGGTTGAAGAGAACCCATTACATTTTCAGATAGCAAGTGATAGCCAGAACTTCCAATCCAAGGGTCTACACCTATTCTTACATTTCTACCATTGATATCTTCCAGGCTAGCCAATGCCTCAAAAGAGGAAAGACTTCCAATCCCAAGGGTCTACACCTATTCTTACACTTCTACCATTTCCTATTTTCCAAGCCAGTCAATGCCCCCAAAGAGGAAAATATTGAACTAAATCCTTCCACATGATTGAGGCATTAGCACAAGATTTTTTTCTCTGCCTAATACAATTGTCCACAGATAGGGGAGCTATGTAGTTGGAAAAAATCCCCTGCTGCCACAAGCTTGTAGGTATAATCAATCTCCACAAACTCCTATCTGACAGAGCCTTACCAAAATGGTGAATGTTTTTCAGGCCCCATCCTTCCATTGCCTTTGGCTCTGCAATTCTTTTTCACTTCACTAATAGAATGCCCTTCTCTTTTTTCCAGCCATAAAAAACTGAAACATTTATTTCTTATCTTCTTCAAAAAACTCACTGGAATATAAGCCTTCGAGTGCCAGTTCGTAGGGTTGGCTTCAAATACAGACTTAGAGTAAGCACCCACCAATAGAAAGCCATCTAGTACACCATCAAGTGACCCTTTTCTCCTCTTTGTAGAACCTGAGCTAGTCCCTTGTACCATAATCATTTGTTTGAGACTAAAACTCAAACATTTTAGACCTTTATTGGATTCAACAACTTGGAAAGGGAACACCCGAATGATATCATTTGCTTGGTGCTCACTCAAGCCATTAAAAGAAATAGAAGACTGAAAATTTATTTCCATACCTGTGACAAGACTGTATAAATCCAATGCTTCCTTCAAAAACTCTGGTTCTCTTATAGAACCTGCTCCAAATAATACAGGAGGTGATTAAAGGACAACCCCCCCTTGAGCTTAGCCCCCTTGAGTCTGTCATTCCTCTTAAAAGCATTAATAATCCTACTTAAAGCTTCAAAAACAATTAAAAACAACAAAGGGCATAAAGGACATCCTTGCTAAAGTCCTCTTTCAGGTTTGAAAAACATATAGGCATAGCCATTGATCAGGTTAGAAAAGGAAGATGAAGCCAGACATCCTTCAATCCAGTTTATAAAAGGTAAGCCAAACCTTGTGTGAATGAGGATAAACCTTAAAAATAACCAGTTGATCCTGTCATAAGCATTTGAAAGGTTTAATTTAACCACCATTGAAGACAATTTCTTGGTATTTATGAAGTGCTATCCTTCTTGAGCAATCCCTCCTTGGTTTTAGCCTCTTGGCAATCACTTTTGGGATAATCTTATAAATGGTGTTGTAGAGAGAAATGTTAGTTTTTGGTTAGAATTGTTCTCCTAGGAATAGGGCACATGAGTGTTGAAGGGGATTTGTTGTAGGATGGGTGTGGTACATGGAGAAGATATTCCCTTACACCCCTAATGACAGATTTCTTAAATTTGATGATAAGCAAGTCATTGGGTTTACCAAATTTTAGCCTTGAAGTTTGAATTCATGCATACCTCAAAGTCTAAGTTAAAACTCACTGAACTTTTAAGCAAATTTGACATGATGGAGGAGGTTGCCACTGATTGCAGGGATCAATGGAGGAGGACTAACTTGTAGATCTGGGAGGCTAAGGGGCATGTAGGTGATTTGGTTAAAATATATCATGTTTGAACTCCACACAAGCTTACAACTTTTGTGCTTTTATGTTCTATCAAAAGGGATGACACACCTACAAAACCCAATGAATCCATTAAACACTTCGATGTGTAAATTTGTCAAGGCTAGGTGATTTCCGTCCTAATGTTCTCTCATTAAATAACTCAAAACAGATTTATTTAACAGCAGAAAATTAAATTTTTGAACAATGCATCAATCACACAACAGCTGAAGAATGAATAGTGGAAGCAAAAAATTGAAACACATACATACACAGGGATTTCTCCTTCAAATTATCTTCTCATTCCTTTGATCAAAGCTTACAAGGTGACCTCTGCAACCTGCTTGAACCAGCAGCTGTGCGGTCAATAAAATCATGTCAAACAACAATGTACGGCCTGTGAAAAGAGGCTACAGCTACAACAGTACGACCTGCTCTATTACTGCCTTTCCTGGACAACAAACTGCTCTTTCTCTCCTCTCAACACTAAAGTATACTCCAGAAATACACTATATGGCAAGATCTGAAGATGTATGGCCATATCTGAAGATGTACAGCCTGTGCACAAAGAAAAGACAGCTACAACAGTGGTACGGACTATATGGTTCACTGTACTTGTTGGTCCCTTTAGCAGATCTGCTCCTTTTCTTCCTGTTGCTGTCTTCCTTCCTCTAGCTCTCTTGCTCTCTTCTCATTTGAGTTCTACTTCTCCTATCTTGTTCTTTTTATACTTTGAGAGATAACTAATGACCTCAATATTAGCTGCCACCTATCTCAATCATGAGATGCACGGCTAAGATTAAATCCTAATCTAAGTCACTAACGTTCTAGAACTTCTAAAACATTTGATTTAGATTCCTAAGATTAATTGGCTTTAAAACATAAGACTTTCACTTTTTTCTTTTATTTTTCAAGTGAAATTACAAGATGGAATTATTTCCCACTTTTCCTAAGTGGTCATTAAAGAAATGTTTCGAACCCCTACCTACACGTTCATGTTGAAACCTATGTAAGAAGTTTCCGCTCGAGCTACATTTCTCAACACTCCCTCTTAATGAGGAAGGAATTTTGCACCAATCCAAGTAGGTCCCTGAAAGCTTCAAGCTTCCCTTTTGCTAAGGGTTTGGTCATAATTTCAACTACTTGTTGATCTATGGGAATATACTGGATCTTCATTGTTCCCTTCTGAATCCTGTCTCGTATGAAGTGATATCTTATCTCTATGAGCTTAGATCTATCATGACAAATTAGATTCTTAGAGAGTTTGATGCAACTTTGATTATCACAGTAAATGATTGTGGGATGCAACTCCTGTTCAAACAGTCTTGCAAGTAACTTGTGAAGCCGGATGGCATCACAACTAGCAGTACTGGTTCTCATGTATTTTTCCTTTGCTGGGTTAAGTGCCATAAAAATCTATCTCGTGCTTAACCAAGATATCATCATTGATCCCAAGCTAAAGCAACACCCTGAGGTGCTTTTTATGTCTATTGCACTAACTGCCCAATCCGAGTTTGCATACCCCTGCAACTTCATCTCCAATATATCTTAGACCATACTCCACTGTGCCCCTCAAGTATCTGAGCACATGTTTTATTGCTACCCAATGCTCCTGCCTTAGCTCCACCTTGAACTGACTCAAGTGTTCACTAAAAACATATATTTGGTCTAGTGTTGACCAAATACATCAAGAAACCTATCAACTTCCTGTACAACATGGCATCCACCAACTCTGAATCTGAACCTATTCCCTTCTTTAGATTAATGATCATGGGTGTGGCCATAGGCTTGCAGTCATCCATATATACCTGTTCCCTTCTTCATATTAGTGATCATGGGTGCGGCCATAGGTTTGCAGTCATCCATCTAAAACTACTTTGAGATGTCTACTACATATTTTTGTTAGGAACTTATCAGTTTCTTGTCCAACGTGGGATCGAAAAACTTTGAATCTGAAGCCGTGCCCTTCTTCAGATTAGTGATCATGGGTGTGGCCATAGTGTTAGAAATTTAAGGGCAAGCTAGAAACATGTTAGAATTAGGGAAAATTGAAAAGCAAAATGCTTTAAAATTTTTCTGTTCACTAGATCAGCATAAAGAAGAAGACATATAAACAGATCTTGTAGCAAATAAAATTTCTGAGTATGAAAAATTAACTTTTAGCTTACCTCCTCATTCAATGATAGATGTACCTGCCACGTGTGGATGTAAGCCTCTGTAAATATGCTCAGACTTTAGTTTAGGTTCATGGATCAAACCTCGAGGGTTTGATTCTTGTTAAAGAGGACTATGGGACAGTTTTGCCATGGATGGAAACCCTCAAAGAAAACAACAATGAAACCTCAGACTTAACAACAATACCCCTAGCAGAAAACCCTCCAATAAACATTGATTAGGCACATGAATAAGATCTGGACAGGTAAACAAACCCTTCACTTAGCAAATAGAAAAACCCTCACTTAGAAAACTGTACAACAATAAGATAACCCCCCACAGTGATCTTAGCACACCACGCGACAGCCAGAAGAGCGATCTGCAATCCTCACACAGCAAAGAAGAAAGCCCAGAAAGAGCCTGCGACACCTCTACACAGATTCATGGCCTTAAAGGAAGACCCGACATCCACTGGAACAGGTCTGACTGCAAGAGGATAGGTCCAGTTGCAAGAGGACAGGTCTGGCAGCTTGAGGACAAGTCCGACAGCTTTTAAGAGGCACCACACAGTTCAGAAGTGGCAGATCCAGCCATCAACCATCAGCATAACTTTAAAGGAGAAGCTTCCAGCCACCACAGAAAAACTCAGAAATGAAACTGATAAACAAAGGAGAGGCTGCACCAATCAAAGGGGAGTAGTGATTGAGGTAGCTGCAACAAGGAGGGAGAGGAGAGAGTGGGTGAGTGTAAAATGCAATAGGGTAGGGTCTAATTTATAGTTAGGGAGAGGGGTTAGGGTAATTAGGATTATAATTAATTATTGACATTTAATTAATATAAATATTAATTAATATGTACATCAACAATGTGGTCATATTCATCTTCATAAGCACTCCTAGGTCTCATGGACCATCCCAGGAGAGAGGAAGAGGATCACACCTCAACACATCTTGGTATTACACCGAGATCTACCTGATCAAAGACCAGGTTGCCCCATAACACATTTGGGGGCACTAGAACACATCTAGGGTTTTATCCACCAAGGTACAAGACCAAGGATCAACCCATGCATTAGGCAAGGGTTCCTTGGAACACATCCAGTGGCCCTAGACACATTTAGGGACTTATATCAACCACCAAGGAACATATCCAAGGATCAATCCAAGCACTGAGCAAGGATTCCCTGGAACACATCCAGGGGCCCTAGACACATCTAGGGACTTACGTCAACCACCAAAGAACATATCCAAGGATCAATCCAAGCACCGGGCAAGGATTCCCTGGAACACATCCAGGGGCCCTAGACGCATCTAGGGACTTACTGCTTGGTCCAAGACCAAGAACCCCAGTCATATACTGGGGGCCCTCACTAGGGTCTTTTGCCATGGCTCACACTGCTTGGTCTCATACCAAGAAACCCCAGGAGTGCGCTGGGGGCCCCTAGTCCATAGCTAGGGTCTTTCCCATTCTCCGGAGAATGGCTCTTGCAACTTCATTAATTTCAACACTCCTTCTCAGCATGAGAGGCATTCTCAGCAACACCAAGCTTGTCTCGAAAGTACACATACTTTGTCAATGACAGAGGCTTGGTCAAAATCTCTATGGTTTGTTCCGCCGTTGGAACATACTAAATACTAAGAATGTTCTTCTGCACTGTGTCCCGAACATAGTGAGATCTCATCTCAATGTGTTTTGTTTTGTCATAAAAACATATGAATTACAGAGAGCTATACACAGCTCTGGTTATCACAGTGGATTACTGTGGGTTCCAACTCAGCACTGAATAAATTTGAGAGTAGCTTTCTGAGCCATGCTACTTCTCTACTGGCAGCACTTGCAACAATGTATTCTGCCTCTGCAGTGCACTGGGCCAGTGCACTGGGCTATGGAGCCCTGTTTCCTGCTAGACCAGGAGATCATAGCTGAACCCAAACTAAAACAATATCCGGAAGTATTCTTCCGATCCACTGTACTGCCCATCCAATTTGAATCTGTATATCCATGAAGCATTACACCTCCACTGGAAGTGTATCTAAGCACTTTAGGCTATAGTCCCCCGGACATATCTCAGAATATGTTTAACAACAACCACATGAATATGCTTCGGTTCACACACGAACTGGTTGAGGGCATTCACTGCATAACAAATATTCGGTCTGGTATGTATGAGATACATCAAGGACCCAATGATCTACCAATATATGGTGAGGTCTTCCGGATTTGAACCTGTAGCTAGGTCTTGTAACTTCTTCAGGTTAGAAATCATCGGTGTGGATATGGACTTATAGTCCAACATGCCAAGTCCGCGGAGCATATCAATTGCATACTTGCTCTTGTGAGAGAAAGATCTCACCTGGTTTCTGCCACACCTTTAAGCTTAGAAAATAATGCATAAGACCCAAGTCTTTCATTTCAAAAACTATTGAAAGCTCCCTCTTAGTTTGAGCCATCAAATTTTCCTCTCCTGTAGGGAACAAATCATCCTAAGACAATATGATGATTCTGTACAATCTTTATATAAAGATTGTGATTTGCAATACTCTTGGTGAACCCAAGACTCTGTAGAAAAATCTGTCTATTCTTCCATACGAAGCTCTCGGAGCTTGCTTCAACCCATGGGATTCTTTCCCATGGATTATGAACCCCTAAGGCTATTTGATATAACCTCTTGCTCAACTTCACCGTTAAGAAAATCAGTCTTAACATCTATCTGGTGAAGTTTCCAACCAAGAATTGCGACAAGAGAGATATTGATCCCGATGGAAGTAATCTGGCAATGGGAGCAAGGATCTTGTCATAGTCAATTCCTTTTTTTTGAGAGAAGCCACAAGCCACAAATCTAACCTCAACACTGCCATTTGTTGTATGTCATGGCCTAACTCATATACTAGGACTGCTCCCTCCAAGTCTCATAATATGTTTGCCTCCCTGCACACTGGTTCCCTTTGAACCTACAAGATCCTTGAACTCTGATCTGGTGTCATATCTCTTTAAGATGTACTTGATGCCGGTACCAAGTTTAATATGAAAACTTGAGTCAAACTTATTGAGCTCATGTGCCAAGGATAATGACTCAATTTCAATCTTAGGACTCTCGATTAAAAAGAGATATTTGTAGGGTTCCCAAAACGAGGGAGAAATATCCCAACTACCAAGATAATTTGATGGACTCCTTAACCAAGAAAACAAACCAACCTAAAATTGACTCACAAGGGTACATGTTGGTTTCTCATATCGGAGATAAAAGCCCAACATACTGCTGAGTTTCCAAACCAGGGAGAAAGACCTAGCTTATATCAATTAAAATTTAAAACAAGTATGTGTTGAGATCACAGCTTCCTTGGTCATATAACCAAAATACAAATGAGATTTTGATAGTATTTTTTTAAGACACCGGTCCATTAATACGACATGAAGGTAAGCATAACTCTTCTTGTTGTCTTTAGTAGTCACAAATTCAGTGATTGAATGCAAATGATGCATACTTGGACTTACCTTGAACTTTCTTTGGGCTGAAGACACACATGTACTTTGTAGCCTGCTACCAATTGTAGCTATCCGAGACATCTTTTGTGTATAAAGATGTTTGACATGTATCTGTTAGTTCAAGTAATTTCATATCCTCAAGAGATCATCCCACTGTCCCGTTGTACCACTTGTTTGTTGTCTATGCTTGACTTGATGAAGTCATTCTTTAGAACACGCAAGAGAATCGTGGCAAGAAATCCAGTCAGATGAAGAACTGTTACACAATTATTTATAATGGAGAATCAATGGATTTCCAAATGTTGAGGCAAGGATGAGGACTTTGAAATAATTATCCATTCGTCGTTCAAATGGAGTCTGAGTCTCCACTCACTTAACTGAGTATGTGAAAACAACTTCAATCTCCTTGTCCTCAGTAATGTCAACAGTAAAAATTGGATCAATACAAACAATAATTTCTATGACACGGTCATTGTTGTACAAGATTTCAAAGTGGAGATGTCTTTACAGTAAAAAAAAAGGATCTGCATTATTTTCTCTGTCAGTTTATTTGAAAATAATAATCCTTCTTCAGTGCTTCTCTAAACTTTTCCAAATCCTCCTTTGTCAAATTCTTCCTGCAAAGAAGTTTAGAAAATTTGTCTTCTTGGAAATGAAGCTTATGGACTAGCACAAAAGAAACAGTTGTAAGTACTATCTGAGAAAATTAGCACATGAGCCTTAGGTATTGCGGGAAAGTTGAAACATAATGTCACTCATAATCCATTTACAGGGTCGAGGTGCTCTGAGCATCTCATTTGTGGGAAGGATTGTAGGTTATCTGTTTGGCAAGTAGGACAAAGATTCTGCTCATCATTGATTAGTCTTCTCATATTACAAAAGGTTTTGGGGCTCACCATTGGACGAGAATTGTTCATTGCTTGGACCACTCAATGATAGGTGGCATTACAACAATTATAATGAGAATCGAGATTCAACAAATATTTTGGGAAAAAATGACTGGTTACACCAATGTAAATAATTTATTGTCATCAAAGAGTTGCTGATTGGACCTTCCTAGAATTCTCCATCTCCATATGCAAACACAAACGCTAATGCCAATGCCAGCACCAGAAACCTCCCTATTGCCACTGATTTTTCTTCTACAGACCCTCGGGGTTTGTTCAAAAACCTTGGGCCTTGTATTCACAGAAAACCCTAGTTTACTCCAGTATAAATGATTTTTTCTGCTTCTGCTTTCATGTTAGACTTTGTTGAGGCTGTCACTCGTGTAATTAGACGGATCGATGGATCCATCAAATAGTATAAGCACGAGGCTTGCTTCTTTCAAACAAAGAATGCCGTACTTTGAGTTTCCTCATCAACCCAGATCTGCAGTTCACTATTCACTGGAAATCTGTATATGTTTATAAAAGTTTGCAATGATAAAGTTTATCTTTAGTAGCCAATCTCTCTCTCTTACACACACACACATTATCAGAGCACAAGTAGCTACTTCTATTGTTGTTATATCAGAGCAAAGCTAGCTACTTCTGGTAGTGTTATATTAGAGCACAACTACTTCCAAGTGTATCTTGCACCAAATATTTAGTCCTATGTTTTGATGCTCTTTTGTCAAATATGGCTAGGCTCTGTTTATCTCCTTGTCTAAATGAAGGAGTCATACTGTAAACAGGATAAAACAAACTTACTGCTGATCTACAAAAACAATCCCTTAGAAATGGATCTACGCAGGCTCAAGAGTTTGTCACTAAAGAGCTCTTTTCACGCCCTATGCTCTGATACCATGTTAGAATTAGGCAAAATTGAAAAACAAAATGCTTTAAAAATTTTCTGTTCACTAGATCAGCATAAAGAAAAAGACATATAAATAGATCTGGAAGCAAATAAAATTTCTGAGTATGAAAAATTAACTTTTAGCTTACCTCCTGATTCAATGATAGATGTTCCTGTCACATGTGTGGATATAAGCCTCTGTAAATATGCTCAGACTTTAGTTTAGGCTCATGGATCAAACCTCTAGGGTTTGATCTTTGTCAAAGAGGACTGTGGGACATTTTTCCATGGATGGAAACCCTCAAAGAAAACAACAATAAAACCTCAGACTTAACAACAATACCCGCAACAAAAAACCCTCCAATAAACAGTGATTAGGCACAGGAATGAGATCTGGATAGGTAAGCAGACCCTTCACTTAGCAAACAACAAAACCCTCACTTAGAAAACTGGACAACAATAAGATAACCCCCCACAGTGATCTCAACACACCACGCGGCAGCCAGAAGAGGGATCCACAATCCTCACACAACAAAGAAGAAGGCCTAGAAGGAGCCCGTGACACCGATACACAGATCCGTGGCCTTAAAGGAAGACCCAACATCCACTGGAACAAGTCCGGTTGCAAGAGGCCAGGTCTGGCAACTTGAGAACATGTTCGACAACTTTTACGAGGCACCACATAGTTAAGAAGTGGCAGATCTAGCCATCAACCATCAGCAGAACCTTAAAGGAGAAGCTTCTAGCCACCATAGAAAAAACTCAGAAATGAAACTGTTAAACAAAGGAGAGGCCGCACCAATCAAAGGGGAGTAGTTACTGAGGTAGCCACAACAAGGAGGGAGAGGAGAGAGTGAGTGAGTGTAAAATGCAATAGGGTAGGGTCTAATTTATAGTTAGGGAGAGGGGTTAGGGTAATTAGGATTATAATTAATTACTGACATTTAATTAATATAAATATTAATTAATATTTAATTAAAATCCTAATTACATAAAAACCCCAATCACATAAAATAAACCCCAGTCACATAAAATAAAACCCAATCACATAAACCAAGAGGGAAAGCAAAACAACAAGGGGGTATCTGTTAGGACAAAGTCAAGGGGGGGCCCATAATGGCAAAACATGTCCACATGAGTCTTAGATGGACCTATAAACTATATCATCACTGCATAAGACGGTACATCAACAATGTGGTCATGCTCATCTTCATAAGCACTCGTAGGTCTCATGGACCATCCCGGGAGAGAGGAAGAGGATTACACATCATCACATCTTGGTATTACACCAAGATCTACCTGATCAAAGACCAGGTTGCCCCAGAACACATTTGGGGGCCCTAGAACACATCTATGGTCTTATCCACCAAGGTACAAGACCAAGGATCAACCCATGCATTAGACAAGGGTTCCCTGGAACACATCCAGGGGCCCTAGACACATTTAGGGACTTGTATCAACCACCAAGGAACATATTCAAGGATCAATCCAAGCACTGAGCAAAGAATCCCTGGAACACATCAAGGGGCCCTAGACACATCTAGGGACTTATATCAACCACCAAGGAACATATCCAAGGATCAATCCAAGCACTGAGCAAGGATTCCCTGGAACACATCTAGGGGCCCTAGAGACATCTAGGTACTTATATCAACCACCAAGGAACATATCCAAGGATCAATCCAAGCACCGGGCAAGGATTCCCTGGAATATATCCAGGGGCCCTAGACACATCTAGGGACTTACTGCTTGGTCCAAGACCAAGAACCCCAGTCATATATTGGGGGCCCTCACTAGGGTCTTTTGCCATGGCTCACACTGCTTGGTCTCATACCAAGAAACCCCAGGAGTGTGCTGGGGGCCCTAGTCCATAGCTAGGGTCTTTTCCATCCTCCGGAGAATGGCTCTTGCAGCTGCATTAATTTCAACAAAACAGAAATATCCCTTTTTTCTTTTTTTGTTTACTACAATAGTTTTAGATCAGCAATATATTCAAAAATTTCTGATGTAAACAAATAACAGAAATAATACAATGGATCTGAACATTAAAACAAAACAGATCTGAACATTATCTGAACATTAACTTTAACACAACAAAGAACAGATCTGAACCTTACATTAGCAAAAAAAGGAACAGATTTACCTGATTAGTTTGTTGTTGTCCTCTTTTCTGTATGCTCAGAAAAAGCTATAATGATCATGGATCAAACTCTTATGGGTAGATCTCATCATGATATTGTGGACAGTTTTTCCAAGTAGAACTTTAGGTAGATAAGAAAACCAACCAGCAAACCACTCATTAAAAGCAAGGCTGCAACAAGGACACCACAGTCCAAACTAGAGGCTGAAAAAGGAGCCACTGGCAGCCCTAACAAAAATCTTCCAAGAGGAGGAACTGCTACAGCAAAAGGCAGGTTTAGGGCTGTCTCAACAAACCCTAAAGGCTGTAGACTAGGTACCATGCACAGGTGACAGGAACAATACAAAAATATCAATAGCAGTCTAGGTGGCACCAACAACAACATAAAAGAGGAAAAACACCAGCAAAGAAGGTGGCGAGAGGAGGGGGCAGCAGTCCTAAACCATCAAGAGGACTGTCCAAGAGGATAGCCGCACCTCTAAACCAGACCAAGGAGGCAGCCACAGCAATAAACCAGCAACCAAGGAGAGAGGCCGCACCACAAGACATCAAGAGGACTGTCTAAAGGGCTGCACCCCTAGACAACAAGAGAACAAGGGATCGAAGGAGGCCGCACCTTTAACTGAAACAAGGAGGGGTTGCATCAAAAATCAGAACCAAAGGAGGCTGCACCCTATACAGCAAGAGAAAAACTGATCCAAAGGAGGCCACACCACAATACCAGTCAGAACAAGAGAGCCGCTACAAATTTCACACCAAGAAGTGTTTTGGAGGAATATGAAATGAGTGAGTGAGAGAGGAGGAGAGGTCTCCTTTTATAGTCTAGGTAGTAGGTTAGGGTTAACTAAACTAACCCTAACTTTAGGGTTAAATTAAAACACTACAATAAAACAAATTAAAATAATTAATATTTTAATTCATAAAATATTAATTAGAAACTTAACAAGTCAGGGAGGGGAGAACTTAGGTCAAGGTGGCTAGCAAAAAACCAAATCACATAACATTAAGGAGGACGTGGCTCAAGCAAGGGGGGTTGCAACAGTAACAAGACAATGTCAAGGGGGGGTTCTTCAATGGAAAAATGTCCACATAAGTCTCATGATAACTTATAAGATTTTATCATCTCAGCATAAGAGGAAGGTCAATGATGTGATCATCTCCTTGTTCTTAACTGCTCCTATGTCTCATGGACCGTCCCAGGAGAGAAGAAGATCACACATCATCTCGTCTTGGTACTTAACCAAGAAACTACCTGGTCCTAGACCAGGATACCCCAGAACACATCTGGGGGCCCTAGATCACCACTAGGGTCTTATCCACCAAGGTACACAACCAAGGATCAATCCAAGCATCGAGCAAAGATTTTCTGAACACATCTAGGGACCCTAGTGTTAGAATATAATGGATGTGCTCGTTTAACCATAAACAATATAGCAATATTGTCACCCAACCATAGGCCGAAGCCACCCCCGAGCACCTTAACCTTGACAAAGAATCATTCCGGAAGCAAACCCTAGACTGGATAGCTAAACATAGGTGGTGCACCTTTCTCCAAGGATAGCGCACCAAGCAAGAGTAACAAGAGCTGATCAGAGAGTCCAAACCATAACCAAGAGATACTCCAAGCCAAAACCGAAATCTGCTAGTTGCAGCAGCTGCAACAACAGCTCTCCTCCAAACTTGCGCACAAACTGGCCAATTGCAGTGCGCACAAGTGCTGCTTCTGCAGTTCTGAGAATACTGGCTAGAATGAAGACTGGCCTTCTGTATTTATACTATTTCTGGCAGCTACCATAATATCAACACTCCCTCCTAGCTAGGGAGGTATTGAAGGTAATGGTCTTGAGCACAAACATACCATTCACTCGGTAGCATCAACATAGTGGTATAGACTATCTCATGATTAGATCATGAGCACCATCATCACTATCAGTGTCATCAGCTGCATCATTTCTCGAAACCATACTCCATCTGAGTAATCAGACATGATGTTGGATAAGTCACTCACTCCACAGAGTGACACAAGAACCATTCTTCTAATCCGGACATATGTCCTAGAAGAATAAATGTCCTGGACCATTTTTCGTCTAGGAAATCTCTATCCATTGATCATCCATCTAGCTGATAATCATTTCCAACACTACTGATAGTCTTCAAGGCAATTGGAACAATGTCATTCAATAGAACACAACTGTGTCTTATCCATAGTAGTACACAACTACAATCCAGTGGTACACTACCACACCAAGTAACACAGAGATACTTGATCAGTGACATATAGTCACAATGAGTGGAACACATCCACCATAGTAGCATACATATACTGTCCAGATACATACAATCTCAATAACAATCATATCCTCTGATATCAACCTGCACATAAAACATTGTTATGATATAAACTAAATCATCTGGGCCATTCTTCCACTCACATCTGTGAGATCTGGAAGAGCATCTACCCTCAGAAGGTAAAACATCAACGATGAACTATCTAGACTATTCTTCTCAAGTAAGGAAGAATGACTGTCCCGATTTCTGAGCCTGGACCATTCACCTATCTGGGCCATTCCTCTGGCACTAAACAAAGTGCAACCTGGAGAGAATGAGTTTGCCCTAGGGAATGCCTGTCCCTGATTGCTGAACCTGGACCATTCACCTATCTGGGCCATTCCTCCAGCACTAAACAAAGTGCAACCTGGAGAGAATGAATTTGCCCTAGGGAATGACTGTCCGGACCATTTCCTAAGAAAATGACTGTCCTGCACCAACCTCCAAAACAGACCATTCTTTGAAACTGTTCACAACTGTGAGCTTTGAAAGAACGACTGTTCGACCAGGCGGACCAATCTTCTTGACCACTACTGAGAGTGACCATCAAGAAGAGAGACTGTCCTAGACCATTCCCCCACACTGGCCACAAGGGGAATCACTGTCTATGGTACATCAACAATCCATCGAACCATTTTCATTACGAAAATGATCGTTCGATTTGGACCATTTTTCGAACTGGAAAATGCCTGTCCGTCAGAAATCTCAAACCACTTTACGAACTGGAAAGGAACTGCTCATCTTGGACCATTTTTCGAACTTGAAAAATGATTGTCCATAAATCAATAACACATCAGTGCTTCCTCCCAACCTGGGAGTTATCTCTTCCTTTTTCAATAAGGAATTTGTCTCCACGAACTCCAACTCGAGTACGCAAAACTCTTTCATCTTGGATAGAGGATTTACCAAAATGTCTGCTTATCTGCTCATCTGTGCAGATATATATTGCAAAACCACTTTCTCTTTTCTGGACTTCATCACAGAGAATGTAATGCTTGATCTCAATGTACTTCGGTCTTTTTGGAACACTGGTTTTCTGAAGGCTTCATATAGCTCTGATCATTATAGTATATTATAGTTGGATTCAACTCTTTTGTTTCCTGCTAGCTCATAACATCGTGGCAAGGCTCAAACTGGAACATATCTATGTGGCACTTCTTTTGTCATCATGAGAGTTTGTCATGGATTAGCAATCCATCGTCCTGGACTTCTGAGTAACCATTCTGATTTTTATCATAGAAGGTTTTCAGCACGCTTCTGCTGTGCATGAGAGGTTTTGCACCAAGTTGTTTGGATCCATACAAAATCTTCTTCCATCTGCATACACGGGTCTCTTTCTGGTATACCTCAAAGCCTTGAGGTTGCTCTACATACGCTCTTTGTTCAATTATTCTAGAGAACAGTCTTTGCATTTATCTGATGTAAACTCCAACCCATGGATATTGCGGACGATATAGTGACTCATGTAGAGGTATGTCTGGTTTACTGGAACAAGCAATCATCATAGTCTTCTCCCTCCATTTGGGAGAACCTCTAGTTCTTGATCTCACAATGCTTACATTCATAAGTCTTCCATACATTGTTCTTCATCACAACTTTCCATTCCTTTGCTTGATTTCTTTTAGTGAGTTCAGGTTAGACTGGTAGTCTTGTGATTCTTGATACAATGACTGGTTGTTCTGGCTTTTCTTTCTCTCTTGGAATCTTCATGTTCTTCCTCATGTTTCTCTTTAGCTCTTGGGTCCATGGAGTTTTCTATAGATTCCATGCCCTGAAGATTCCAACTTCTTCCTTTCATCATAGGATCATGGATGTGGATGGACAATCAGGGATACTTTTAGGCTTCTTTTCGAAGAAGGCTTCTTCTAAAGTCAAACTGAACATGTATTGCTTTTCATAGCTGCTACCATGGATATATACTTCATCATCTTCAATGGATCATAGGATTAGCTCCCTCCTAATCCTTGCTTCATGTATGAATGCCCGCTCTTCTTTTGGAAATATATAATCGACTCCCTCCATCTAACAGAGTCCACGCTTCCATCTGCATCCTTATTGCCTTCTGCAAAATGTCATAAGTCTTTCTCCAATTTCCTCTTGATTGCTGACTTCTTTCTATCTTTACTTCTTCATAAGGTTTCTTCAAGATTGATCTTGCAGTTGTTACTTATGTAATAACTTTTACATGAATTGTTACCAGGGGTTGTTGATGTACTTCATCCTTTCATGTGTATTGTCTGACTTGTAGTCATAGTGATAGCAATCCTTATCTTGTTGTTTTTCCATAGGTATAGTTTCTCTTAGAACATATTATCTTCTAAGAAATAGATATGCAAGATATGTACAGAAAAACATGGTATGTACAAGAACTATGAAGAGTATTGTTACCTTGTCTTAGAAGAAGAAGTCTGTTTCATCCTGCTTAGTCTTCTTTGAAGGTTCCTTTTCTTCGGCAACTGATGCTTCGTGTGTCTCCTTCTTTTTCTTTAGCTCGGGACAATGATTCTTGTAGTGACCATATTTTTGACAGTTGAAGCATTGTATTTCTGACATATCTTTCTCTTGATTTAGCTTCTTCCTTGAGCCAAACTTCCTTTTGTTCTTGAAATTCTTGAATCTTGTTGTGAAGGCTTGATCATCAGATTTCTTTTGAGGTTTCTCTTTTGCATTAATCCTTGATTCTTCTTGTGCATAGAAAGTCCAAAGTTCTTCAAATGTAGGATACTCCTTCCTTGTGTTCATGCTTGCGACAGATGCATCCCATGTCTTGGGAAGACCGTTGAGTACTATATTTACCAGTTCCTTCTCTGAAATGATTTCTCCAATAGCTTGTAGTTGATCTCTTAACTGAGAGATTCTCAGAAAGTAAGATGTTATGCTGTCATCATCATTCATCTTCATGTCACGAAGCTCATTCTTTAGACTCATTACTTGTCCAATGTTTTTGATTGAGAAGAGGTTTGTTAGGGCATCGTACATCTTCTTAGATGAGTCAAGATGGGAGATGTAGGGTATCAAGTGGTCTTTTATAGAGTCCACTATGATACTCATGGCATTGATGTCACTGTCTTTGAACTTCTCCAAAACTGCAACATTTTGAGGTTCCTTCTCTTTTCCTTCTTCAAACTCTGGTTCCACGATCTTTCCTTTCACGATATCCAACACTTTATTCTTGGCAAGGATGAGGTCAATCCTTGTCTTCCACGTTCTGAAGTTAGAAGCCCCTTCTAACTTGTTTTCTGACTTCATAGAGTAAGTCATAATTGCTTTGACTTGGTCAACCCTAGATTTGACCAAAAACTCAAACTTGACGTCTTAGCTTGTTGAGAGTACCAGGAGATGTGCTAGGCTAGGGCGCACTAGTCTATCCAGAAATTAGGTCAATCCCTTCACTTAAGGTGCCTCAACGAGAGGGTTAGGGTTTCGTTGCTGCAGCAAAAATTGGTTGCAACTGCAACTGCAACTGAGCAAATCCTCCCAATCTATCTTCCAGCGGTTAGACTATCCGAAGATAGTGTGGGCCCATAACCTGTTAGAATATAATGGATGTGCTTGTTTAACCATAGACAATATAACAATATTGTCACCCAACCATAGGCCGAAGCCACCCCCGAGCACCTTAAGCTTGACAGAGAATCATTTCGGAAGCAAACCCTAGACTAGATAGCCAAACAAAGGTGGCGCCCCTTTCTCCAGGATAGTGCACCAAGCAAGAGTAACAAGAGCTGATCAGAGAGTCCAAACCATAACCAAGAGATAGTCCAAGCCAAAATCGAAATCTGCTAGTTGCAGCAGCTACAACAACAATGTTGAAATTCTGAGGTCCTATGAGGTTGCCATCT
Organism: Picea engelmannii; assembly: GCA_009831015.1. Lineage (NCBI taxonomy): Eukaryota > Viridiplantae > Streptophyta > Pinopsida > Pinales > Pinaceae > Picea > Picea engelmannii. The sequence goes on from ML777344.1 coordinate 1,471,465, forward strand.
AAGGTCTGTCTTTGACCTTAGTATGGCTCTAAGTTTCAACTGTTTGGCTGTCTTCTTTTGCTGTTTTAGGACAGCAAACAATCATGTACTTTCTGCTCAATGTTTTATAGGTTAAGTGCTCTTTTAAGGTGCCCTTGCAATTGTTTTCTTGTCTCAATGTTAGCACATGCAATATAACTTAAAACACATAACACTACCTCTAGATCTTGAACTTTAAAATGCTGATCTACACTTCTAA
>ML777344.1:1473020-1488724 GCA_009831015.1 Picea engelmannii
TCACTTTTGACTTAAAACTCCTAAGTCAAAGTGAAATTAGAATCATAAAGTAAAGTATGAGGGTAAAAGTCTTCCCCCTTTGTGCTTAGAGACTCATAAGCACATGGGGACCACTTTCCAAGGTACCCAAATCTCAACAAACAACTCTCCTCCAAACTTGCGGACAAATTGGCCAACTGCAGTGCGCACAAGTGTTGCTTTTGTAGTTCTGAGAATACTGGCCAAAATGAAGACTAGCCTCCTGTATTTATACTATTTCTGGCAGACAACTTGGGCCGACTTCTCATTCTGGGTACCAATTTACTTAGTATATAACATTTCTTTTAGCCGATTTCTTCTCTTGGAGGCTAATAACCTAATACAAATTATCCTCTTGAGTCGACTTGTCTTCTAGGGTTATTAGCCAACTAATTAGGGTTTCTTCTTGCTTCTTGGAATAATCTAGTCTCGTTAGGTTTACACGTGGAGGTAAATACCTCCCGCAGCTACCATAATATCAACACCTAGAACACATCTAGGGGCATACATCATCAAACTGCTTGGTCCTTGACCAAGAACCCCAACAATACAGTGGGGGTCCTCACTAGGGTCTTTTTACATGGCTCTAACTGCTTGGTCCTAGACCAAGAACCCCAGGAGTGCACTAGGGGCCCTAGATATCAACTAGGGTCTTTGCCATCCTCCCGGAGAATGGCCCTTGCAACTGCTTAATTTTAAGACATAGGTTTGTAGTCCTCCATTTGAAACTACTTCAGGATCTGTACTGCATACTTACCTTGCATAAGGAAAATCTCCCAGGGTTTCTGCCAAACCTCCAAGCCCAAGAAGTAATGCATCATGCTAATGTCCTTTATCTCAAACTCAGCTGTCGTGTTTGCTTTGCAACCTAGAATGAGCTTGTCTGCACCTGTAAGAAACATGTCATCTACATATGATACCAAAACAAGCAGATTAAACCCAACAAATATATAATATAAGTTAGGATTTCCTTCACTTTTGTTGAAGTCTATACTTCGCAAATATCCATCTATCCTGGAATACCATGCTCTTAGTGCTTGCTTGAGTCCATACAAGGCTTCCTTAAGTCTACAAACGTGGGACTCTTTCCCATTTATCTCAAAGCCCTAAGGTTGCTCTATGTATGCTTCTTCCTCAATGATCCCATTAAGGAAAGCTTTCTTTACATCCATCTGATATATCTTCCATCCCATAAATGAAACTAAGGACATAACTGCTCTAATGGAAGTGTACCTGGTGACTAGAGAAAATGTCTCTTCATAGTCCAATCCCTTTTTCTGTAGAACACTCTCACCACGAATGTTGATTTGAACTTCTCAATGCTACCATCTATTGCGTCCTTGATTTTGTAGAGTACTAGAGCTGCTTGGAACTCTCTATTGACTTCCCCTCTAGTCTTGGAACTATGTCCAAAACATCATTCTTCAAGATGATGGTTTACTCCACCATGGCATCTCGCCATACCAGTTAGTCTTCTTCCTCCTCAAAGTTGAAAGGATTGGAATCTATGATGCTGCTCATTAATGCCATGTAGTTTGAAAACTTTTTCGGAGGTCTTCTCTCTCTAAATGTGCTCCTAGGAGCCTCAACATACTCCTGAGCACCTCTCAATGTTTGAGTTAATCATCGAGGTTCCCTGATGGAAGCTTTTATTGTCTCCTCCCCTTCATCTGAAGGCTGCTGCACTGCCCTGGAGGTCACTGGTGACCTTGGCTCAACCTGTGGAACTTCATGCTTCTCATCCTTTGTCGTTGGAATAGGCTCACGGGACTTGTTGGATGCAAAGTCTTCTTAAAACTTTACTATTAATTTTCTAATCCTAGTTCTTAGATAAATTATTTCCTTGTGATTTCCTTGCTAAGAATTAAATTGCAGCTCACAGAATAAAATATACTGACTGGAATAATTAACTGGAGATAAATAGCGGAAGCAAATGAAACCATTTCCACAATCACAAATACACAACGAATTTTTTTCCCTTCAAAATTAGCTTTTCATTAAAATGATTCCAAGCTTACAAGGGGTCCCAAACTGGGAAAATCTGCCCATTGAGAAAAGAGACAAAAATTATAGTCAAAACCTTACTGCCGAGCACCTCTGCCCATGATCCCGTATGGCCTGTATGATCTGTACCCGTGGCCTGTACGACGCGTACATGCAACGATGCGGTTTATATGATGCATACCCATGCCTTGCACGATTTGCATGGTGTGTACCTGTGGCTGTGTGGTCTGTATGGTGTGTATCAACGACTGTACCTGTTGCCTGAGCTGCTGTACGAACATCCCAGATTTGTCCTAGCTGCCAGATATCTCTGTTGTTGCCTACTTGCTCTCTTCACTATGAGTCATTGACCCTCATTAGATGTGTCTTCTCCTTTCACCTTGGCTTCCTTTTATAACATTGAGTTGAATCCCGAACCCTAATATCCAAAGTGATTGCGGTTGAGATTAGATCACACCGCACTTGAGATCAACGATTGAGATTAAGTCTAAGTCACTAATGTAATTAAATTTCATTTTATTAAACTTTTCCTAACTCAATTAAAATGTCATTCTCTTTAATAATTCCTTTAATTAAAGTGAATTTTCAAAGTTCATGAAAGGTCCTTTTGACGACTTCCACACGTCCGACACTAGACATGTGAGAAAGTACCTGCCCGAGCTATAACTATCAACATTTACATCCTTGTTGACTACTACCTTCCTTTGCTTTGGAATATAGATTTTGCAGCCCTCTAAAGTTCCATTGTAACCCACAAATAAACCTTTCAAAGATCAAAGGTCAAAGGAGGGTTGTGGCACATTTATATCAATGTCTTAAAGTTACTTAATCGATTTTAATTTTATCTTTGTATTAAAGGAATCAGTTTAATTTTATACACATATTAAAAGATATAGGTCAATATAAGTTATATCTTTATATAAATTAATAACCTTATATATATTCATATTACTTATATATATTAAGTTAAATATTGAAATGAACAAAGTTCATTTATTGTAAAAATATCAAACATAAGCGGGACAGTAAATACAAATCCATAAAGGACAAATGTATATAAAATAATTAATAAAATAGATGAATGATATGATTTACAATGATCTCCGTGGATTTTTGCTTACTATCTTTCTTATGTCGGATATTTCTACAGTAAATGAGCTTTGCTCATTTCATTGGTATCAGGGTTGCGTTCTATATATATCCATGAAGAACGAATACACACACACATATATAAAGTAATGAATAAGGTAGATGAATGATATGATTTACAATGACCTTCATGATGGTATATATACATATTGATTGGTCACGAGGTTGATGGGACAAGTCCTTTTGTTAGGTCATGTCTTCTAGATAGGATGTGTCATTTCATTTACTATTAATTATTATAGTAAATATATTATGTCCATTACAAATATTTTAGAATACACACACACACACTAAAAATGTTTTGTCCATAAGACTATATATACATATACTTTTAATTGAAAAAGTTATATTGTATTGAGTCAAAATTCACGACTTTACCCATTCATGGGAAAGTACATAAAGACATTATGGAGTAATCAACCTAGGGTAATCTCCCAGCTCGGATTGAATCTAATCCGTAAGATTGTTTGTTGAAGGCCAAATTCCGCTAAAACAACAAACCAAGGCCTGCTTTGTCAACCATTTGTTTTTTCCCTATTCTTTTTGATTGGAGTTGGATCACGAGGGATGAGGGATCTTGGGAGGATATGGCTCATTTGAATGTCTTTGGTTGATGTTGCCTCATTAGGGTCAAGTCTAAAGAGCTAGGAGTGTTCTTCTTGAAAGGAACACTATCGGAATTGCAACCTAACATCGTTGATGATGAGGAATCGTGTGAGCCTTGATCTTCTTTGTTTTTCCCACATCATGAATGCACTGAATTGTAGTCTTGGGGGTATACAGATTGGATCTCCAATTCTTCTGTGTAGATCTCACGTCATAATTCTCTCTAGTGTTGGGCGAACAACTAGCATAGAAACCATAGCCACGTGTAGAGGAGATAGCTCTGAAGCTCCATTTTGACATTTATAATATATTAAAAGGTTATATACATATTCTTTATTGAATTAATGGTGAATTTTATCAAATTTCTTTTTCTTCAATGTTTTTTACGAATTACATTGCAACCAAATTCGAACATGAACATGAACCAGGTGACTTTGGTTGTATTGTCATTTATAAAAAGACATTTACATGCTATCGAGTTTGCTTATCATATCGAATCTGATTTGCAATATTGATCAATAATAAATTTTTTGAGAACCAATTTGTTAATAATATCAAAGTAGCAAGGCTCATGATGTAAGAAGCTTAATGGTGGTGTAAATCTCAGATTGTAATAATTATTCCTAGACTAGTAGCAATAACATAGAATATCTTAGATTGAATAGAAAGGTACACACAAGTACTCACATGGTAAAGTTACGATCAGCATATGAGCTTGAAAGTCGGAATATCTTACACTGAATAGAACAGTACACACAATTACTCACATGGTAAAACTATGATCATCAGCTTGAGAGCATGTTACCATGTAGATCTTTTGTTGAGAATGGTGCAATTTTCACATGTGGCCATGTCCATCTCACCTGTGGCTGTGTCCATCTCATTAATTATGGCTAAGGTCATCATTTATTGTAATACTAGGTTATGGTAAAGGTCGACTTAGTCAACTTTTATATGTAGGCTTGATAACCGTCTTGGGGAATGTGCCCTACTTATGTTGTCACATGACCCCTCTTGGGAGGATGCCCTATGTGAGTTGTTTATAAATGCACAACTCAAACCTCATTTTTAATATCATCTTGTGTGATCATGTGATCATTCTTAACTTATGGGCATCTTTCGCTCTCTAGTGCACTTGTTTAGTGCTGTTTTCTCCTTATTTTTGCAGGTTTTTGGGTTGGTTGCTTGGTTCCATTCAATTATCTTGTTCTCTTGTGATCTCAACACCTCTAAGGTAACATTCTTATAAAACATGTAAAACTGAAGTGAAATAATAAAATATACTAAATAAGATCACATTAAGAAGCACTTTTGTTCTATGGCTGTTTTTTTCTCTCTAGCACATCTTTTGGACAGCTCTACTGCACTTTTTTAGTGCTGTTTTCTGCTTTACTTGGGCAGGTTTTTGGGTTGGCTGTTTGGTTTAGGACGATTCCCTAGTTCTCTTGTGACCTCAACACCTCTCAGGTAACATTCTTCTAAAACATGTAAAATCTGAAGTGAAATAATAAAATATAATAAACATGATCACGTTAAGAAGCAAAAATAAGAAAATGAGAAAGGAAATTGTTGACAAAAAATTTAGGGTAAGGATTTTTAATATGATCTTAAAAACTAATATAAAAGTGGGCCTACATGCTTGGATTTGATATTTCATTTTTGTTCAGTTGTATGGCTTGAGTATTTTTTGGCTAACAAAAATTATTGAATAAATTATTTACGAAAGATGTTTGTTTGTGATTTGTGAGAGACCATAGTGTTGTGGAAAATAGTATTATTCAAGTTATTTGCTAGTGAATGGATAAGAAATTCAATCTGTGCTTAGAAAGCTAACAAATGCGATATAAATCAAGGGAATCCATTTTCTGCAGTGTGCTGGCTATACAATGACACTGCAGGTAACATCCTACATGAATAACTTTCTATGAATTACCTATCACACAGATGCCTTTCATGTAACAAGCTAGCTAAGAAGCAGTAGCATCTAAGCCCCATGGTTTTGCTGTGTTCTATTTTTATTTCACCTTGAGAAGGAGTAAGTAGGACGGGTTATAAAATTTGAGCATCTTATAGTTCTTTATTCGGTATATCATGGTGCATTGTTTTCCAAACAATCCTTGCTGGAAGTATATGTGATTGAAAACCATCCATTTCTTATCTGTATCTAATATGGAACATTTAATAAGAAGAGAACTAGCAACGAGTTACTTTTCATTGCTTTGGGGCTTATTTTCCATAAATGTGTGAATAATATGCAGTGAGACAACAAAATTGACTGAGATATCAGTGAGTGACAAGTTAGAGGCATTCCGTTCAGAGCAAGAGGTATCTTCAAAGTCCTATGTTGGTTGCCATGTTTTTAGCAGAGTGTTACAAAGTGTTATTTTCACAATTCATTTAGGTAGTATGTTCAACGATAATTTGCAGTTCGATTAAACGTGTGTAGAAGACAACAAGCTTGGAGATTCTATTGCTTCTTGTTTGGATAGCTTACTTCAGCGGTTCTAGTTACAATTTCCTCCAAACATGTTGTCAAGGAGTTGCAACCTTCATTTAATAATACTTCTATGTTGATTTTATCGAAATGTGAAGACATACCTCAGAGTCTGCTCTGAATTTTCAATGATCCTAGTTCTAATTTCTAGTTATGGGGTTAGAAATGGCTTGTGGGGGGAGGTGGGGATGTTTTTGGGATTGTAGTCTAGTTCTTTGCCGATTATGGTATTGATATGCCTTAGTGATTTTCTACATGCATTTAATATCTTGAATTCGAGCTTGGCAACTTATGCTTATAATCCTTTTTTGTTCTATTGCCACCTGTTACGTGTGTACTTTGCTTTGTGCCTCCTTTGTTGTTTCCAAGGCAACCTCTGCAGTTAGAAATTGATCTTGCTTAATTATGTGTTGAGAAGTTGTTATCACCTTGAGGTGCCTTGGTCTTGTTGTTGTGGTAACAATTTGGATGTTAAGGATGTCACTATCTGTTATAGAGCCATAAGAGGTTTGATCCTTTTTATGGATCTTGGCATTTCTTCCCAGTATAATTTCCTAGGCCGCACCTATTTTAGTAGACTTCGTGGTTGCCTCCTCCAGGCTCTACTTATGTAATCTTTCTAGTAGGAACCACATTTGAGGCAATTCATGTGGTGGATTAGTATTGTCTTCCTCTTCCTCTTTCTATCATTGTTAGTATTTTGGTAGTTTTCTTAGCATGAGTTACGATTGAACCATATTGATATTTGCAATGTCTTTCCCAATCATTTTATTGATTGTATAGGTTATAATTGCAACATATTGTGTTGTAGGAGTCACTGAAAGTTTGACTTAGGAATTGAATTGTAAACTTTTGCAATTGAGGACATTGGCTACCAAATGACTCTATCAATGTGCTGCAAAGATAAAGTTAGTTCAAAAACTTAGATTGTGACTTTGGCCAAAATTTCAAGTTTTTAAAGTTAAACAATTGAACTTAAAAAAAACCTTTGGAATTGCTTACTTGGTTGGTCCACATTGCATGCAATCTTTGCTAGGTTTTTGACAAAGGTACTTGTGTCTCTAGTGAAAGCATTGATTTGTCGATGTATTTCTAGCTGCTCACTCTCATCGGGGACCATTCTCTCTAGGCACTCATACAATCCATCTTTTACCTCCCTAGTTTGATCTTCTCCTAATTGAGCTTTGTAATGGTACCTTGGGTTCAGGAAATGTCCATCTTCATGTATAAGGCGATGGAGTTGATTGTTCCATTTGTTATCAATGATCTCCCAGATAGGCCCATACTTAGCTATTCTATCCTTGTATGCTGTCTTTATTTGCTCCTTTGCTTGATCCATAGCCTTATAAATGTAACCCATGGCCAATTTTTCCCCATCCACCAAGTGCAACACCTTAACAAGGGGCTTGCCAATTTTCACATCCTTTGCTGCTTTTTTCCAAAAGGTGTTCTCAAAAGATTTATTTTTGGTGTCTTTTCCATTTTTTGTGGGCCCTGTTATCGTGGAATTTGTACTTATGCCAAAGCCCCAAGACAAGTCCCCAAATCTGCGTAACTATAGGAAATCCTACCACTATCACCTCTGTAAGAAATCCTCTCGTTTTAGTGATGGAAGAGGTCCACCACAAGGGAGGCTTCCTTGGTGACCTCAAGTGATCAAAGTAGCAAATATTGTAGCCAAGCTTACTGCCCCCTCTCTTGATCACCCAAGCCAAAGTCTACATCTGTGAAATTGAGGAAGAAAGGGATGTTTTGTGTACCTGCCTGGAACAAGAACAATTACAGCATATGTATAGTGATTTCCAAGTACCAATATGCAAGTAATACCTCAATAGACAATAGACAATGAAAATTTGTTAAGGCTGATACAAAATTGCAGCAACACAACAGTTTATAACAGCAATTATAGTTTTGTAACAGCAGCAAGTTAGAGAGATCAGAATTGCATGAAACGGCAAGGAAAATTTAGTACATAACCAATAGATCAATATCCAAGTGTTCCAAACAATTTATGAGTATGTTAGCTAGTTGTTAGAGTGATGTATGCAGTAAATTAGTGTAATTAATGTGGCTGTAGCAAACCTTTGCAACAACAGTAAGAAATTTAGTGAATTAGCACTAGTTAGAGTTAGCAATGTTAGTGGATAGTTTGAGAGAATGATAAAAGAGAGTTGTTTGATCACTTTCTTCGCTAGAGAGAAGGTAGATTAGTGCCTTTTGGGCTATGGAGTCTTTTACAACAGCAATAGATATGCAATTGGAGAATGATGATAGCAATGTCTAAGAGAAAGGGCTTGAAATCCAAGGTGCTAGTACCTTAGGGTCTTAGATTTCAAGAAGAGGTTGCTAGAGTGCAAACACTTTTGGGCTCTAGCAATTCTTTCTTCCCTTCTTAGATTCTTCAATAATGTCACAACAAGTGTCTAGAATCAAACTTCCAAGTGTCTAGAATCAAATTCTTAAAGTGCTAGCACTTCAGTGCTTTAGGAGCTTAAATCTAGGTAGGATTTCCTACACAAATTTATGGATGGAACAATCTTGTGAGAGGAGTAAGCACCTTAGTCTCCTCTCTTAGGGTTTTAACTAAGCAATAAATCTTCAATATGAACAAGTAAATTCACAATAAAGCATTATTGACATGAAAATTGCAGAAATTTACTTACTTCACCAAGACAATGACAAGAGCAAACCCTAATTGCAGAAAATTCCTCCAATAATCAGCAAAGTGATATCCAAACTTGTCCTCCAAGGCCTAGTGCATGAGTAAAAGAGACCAATAACCCTAAAAAGGGAAAAAAATTCAGACCACTTCTCACTTGTGTGAGAGCAAAGTGTGTTCCTAAAATGAGTCTTTGGTTAGCCATATTTATATGGGAAATCCTAAGCATGAAAAGACTCAATTGAAAAGTCATGTCTTTTCACAAGGGGGCCTACTTCTTAATTTGCCCCTTTTAATTTACAAAATTAAATTTTACATAAGATAAAACCCTAAAAGGGTGACGTCATGCCCTAAGGGTGTGACGTTGAACTCTAGGAAGGTGACGTTGATGCAGCAAGGTGGGCGTTCGGCCACCCAAGGCCATACAACAAGCCATCTAGTGCCAAAGTGCCATGCCAAGTGTCCTCCTCCATCAAACCATCTCTGGAACTGTCTCCATCAAGCTGTAGCCCTCCAAGGGTGACGTCACAGGCTAGGCAAGTGACATCTAGGCCTCCATAGGCCAATGTCCAAGTGGAAGACGATGGGAGCTCATCATCTAGTCATGCCAAGGAGCCTCCAAAGGCAATGCCCTCCATCCTCAAGGTGAAATGTCCATCATCTCATGTGCCCCAGACGTGGGGTCTAGCATCCATCATTGGGCTCCAAAGCCCTCATGGAAGTCCGAACAAGGTCATCTCCCCACAAATACCTGTTCACTGGGCAAGGTCTCATAAAGACAAACAAATGCACCCTTCAAGGGTCCACAAGTCACAAGAATCATGCCAAGTAAGCCTTATCTAATACAAGAACCACCCAAACATGTGCATCAAACCCCCCTTTTCAAATTAAACAAATGCTCAAAGACCTTATAAGTTTTTCCTAATTTAGGTATGGGAGGTGTGTCATTGTGCTCTATTGGGTAAGCCAATCCCCAAGTCAAGGGATGTTTCCCAAGAGGAACCTATCTAAGTCATGTAGTGAGTGGGTTGGATTTTGGGGCAAGACTTCTAGGTGTGGGGTCCTTGACATACAAGGGTTCGCATCGTCTCCTTTATGGGTGCCTTTCTAGAGGGTGCACTTGCTCTTGAGTTACCCAATATTTGTGTGCCACCTTTTTCCAAGCCCCTCTTTGTGATCTTTCCAATCCCTGCTTTCATTAATAATTTGCAATTTGAGAGTCCCCCTTTAAGGGTTTCAACATTACTTTTGGGACCGAGGCGAGCATTGAATGAGTAGAGCTCAAGTTGGACCGGATTTTGGTGGTCCTTATTTTCTATGTTCACTTTCTTTTTTAGCATGATTTTTTTTCTTTTATAGCAGTTGCAATCTACCTTTGGGCCATCAACTCCTTCTTCCCATGAAATGAGGTGCAATCGCTTCTTGGGGCAATGAACCTGGAAACCCAAAAGGTAAGGAAACAGAGGGATAGAATGATGGAAGGTGGTAAGTATGGATGGAAATGATACGATGACCCTTCAAAGAACCACCCAGTAGCAACCTTTTTCCCGAGGGTGACCTACTTACTAGGAGACCATCTCACTCACCAAGGTGAAACTAGACGAAAGGTATAAATTCCAAGCAAATTTTTGAAAATCAAGAAAGGATTCTTTGCAACATGCTCAAATGCTTCAAGTATTAAAATGACCCTTACCATGATACTGGACTTGTTACCTTATGGAGTAAGACGCGCTGTCTTCTTGGACTAAGCTGATGTGGTGAACGCTGCTCTGCTGATGATGATGAACCATGAGGCGCTCATGAAAAAGAGGGGCCCTTCGAGCTTTGTTGGTCAATTTGACTCTCGACACTCCTTGTCTGCTACTTGTGAGCGTTGAGACATGATCTCCTTAGTTGCCCCTAGCCTGGGGGGTAATAGGCCCACTGAGATCCATTCCATTCATCACTTGATAACATTTTTTTTTCAATTTTTGTGCCCAGGAAATGAGAGATTGCAATGTGAGGATGTTAGTTGCAAGTCTCGTGATGGTAGGTCTAATACGGTTCTTGTCCTTGATGTTTTTCTTCATTAGGTTCAATACCCATGAGTGCTTGTAGATGTATTTTGTAATGCTCTTGGCATACTCTAGAGTGTTGTTGATCCAATCCTGTTTGCTTATATCCTCAAGCATGAGGTCTATGCTATGTGTAGCACATGGGGTCCAAAATATGGTTTTGTATTTACTTTTTAACATCTTATCTGCAAGAACATAGTTAGAGGCATTATCTGTGATGATCTGGACAACATTTGCCTCCCCCACTGACATAACAATCTCATCCAAAAGGTGAAAAAACATGTTTTCATCTTTCACCTTATTAGATGCATCAACTGATTTCAAAAACATGGTTTCCCGTGGGCAAGAGACAAGGAAATTTATTATAGTATGGTTCTTTTCCTCACTTCATCCATTTGACATGACGGTACATTCTATTTCGACCCACGACTCTTTAGAACCCTTCAAGTCATGCCTACTAGGGCCTTTGAAGCCCTTTCGGGCAGGAATAATGGAATCTCACATAGGCGGTAATAAAGTGAGTGGGAAACATTGAAGGGGATATTTGCATCATCCCACTGTCTAGCTATGTATTCAAAAGTAGTTTCTTCTTATTACTTCTTCCAATGGTTATCTAAGGTGGGTTGAGTTGGACTTTGTACAAAAGCATTGGCATTGGGAGAGGTGGGGGAAGGTGGAAAATAACTTTGAATGTTTGTCTTCTTTTTAGGATGGATTTCATGAGGGAGAGGAACATAACAAAAGGGGTCCCTAACATTGGTAGAAGAGATAGAGGAACAACCTAGAGTTTCTCACCCCATGACCTCAACTAGGTCAAATACTTGTCCCACGTAAACTCTAGCTGAAACACAAACTGCCTCTTACTCAAGAGTGATCACAATTATAACAAGCTCTGAATCCTGGTGGAAATTGCTTGAAATTCAAAATTCAATGCAAAACAGAAATTTCACCTTCAACCTGGAAGGTTTCTCAGATCTTAGCCCTGTGAATTGTTAGCCTTAGGGCTGCTGTAAAACAAGGTACAAAATAACAGCAGAAAGAGTAGAATATTTCACTTCCAAACAGCACAAACTTCTCAGAAATTCAAGGAGAAAAGATACCAAACCAAAGGAATAACTTTCAGCCGTTCTAGGCCAACTTAACAGTGAATAACCAGATCTGAAAATACTATTTTACAGCAGTACAACAGCAGTATAATAGTAGTAAAATCATCCTCTTGCATTCTTCACTTTAATGTCAAATCACTTAACAATTGTCCTTTTACTTGTGTTAAATCAGTAAGACATATATCACTATAAATAACAATTCATAAAGAGCATATGTATCTGAAAATGAAATCTGGAAATTTCACAAGTTTTGGACAGATGGAAACTTTATTAATATGCTCAAGATGAAGTACATGTACATACCATAGCCTTCTCTCAAGGCTAGTACAAATCCTCCCAGATCTCCAAACCCAAACTAGGGCAGATCAACAAAACCCTAGCAACCAAGAAGATCCAATATGTAAGAAGTACAAATCCTCCCAGATCTCCAAATCCAAACTAGGGCAGATCAACAAAACCCTAGCAACCAAGAAGATCCAATATGTAAGAATCACTCCAACACATTCTCCAAGGTAAGACATCCTCTCCTCTTCTTCTTCACAGTTCCACCCTAGGGTTTTACCACAAAACCCTAATCTCCAATCTCCAAATATGTGAAGCATCTTGGACAAAAGATAGAATTAATAATAGAGACACAAGATCTTGCTAGGGAAGTAAATAGATTAAAAGTTAAAACTAGAAAAAATCAACAAAATGAAAATATCAAGACCTCAAGAAAAAATTTGACATTCATAGCTGACAAGGACAAGGAAAACCAATGTCCAAAGAGTCATAGTTGTGTTTTTCTTAATGAAGTAAAAAAGTGAAGAGAAAGGGCATTCATATTCCAAAGTTTGATAAAGAAATGTTAACAGATCCAATGGAATCAAGAATCAACAACACTTGCACAAGTCAAGGTATAAATCAGTGTTATCAGAGCCGGACCAAAATGGGCAGAACCGGTCCATCCAACCGGTTTTGACACCATATCGGTCCGGTTCAGTGTTTCAGACTGGTTCCATACAGAACCAGCCTTAGAGCAACACACTGGCTGGTTCCATGTGATACCATACAACACAACTACGGACCACCAAATCTTAATTTAAAAAAAAAAAAAAAAATTACTTAAAGGGCAAGCAAAATACCTAACCCTAGGGCCCTACTAAAGCTATTTAAAGAGGTCCCCACCCTCCATTTCACTCACACAATTCTTAATGAGGTCCACCCCTAGTAATTAATGGTAATATGAGGTCCACCCCTAGTAATTAAGGATACTTTTACTTAAATTTTTAACATTACTATTTGAGGTTCTCCCCCTTTGTGTTTAGAAACTCACAAACACAAGGGGATCACTTTCCAAGGTACCCAAATCTCAACACTCCCTCTTACTGAGGAAAGTTCCCTTCACCACCAATATCATCATCTCTATAGTGGACATGGTTGCCTACTGGCAAACACTCGGTGAGTATGGCTGTACCCTAATCATAAAAAATGGTCTTTGTCATAGATTTGCTCAACCTGCACGATCTATAGATGGAAGTGCATCTCCACCTATCCAAGATCACCTAGATCTTGGTATCAATCCAAACATCTCAACCTTGGTCTCCCCCTCTTGGTATCTCACCAAGAGTCTCCCCCTCTTGGTATCTCACCAAGAGTATCTGGATCTCGACATCTCACCAAGTTCCTCAACTTGGCCTCTCACTAAGTGTCTTCCACCTGAAGTGGATCCAAAACCTGATCTGCTCGTCTCCGTAACCAAGTGAGGCTCAAGCTTTTGTGGTGCTCTGCTCCCCCTCCTCATCAATCTTTGATGCTCTGAAGCCCCTGCACCAACCCTCTGTCTCGACAACTCTGAAATTGAAGTTGTCCCGGGTGGACCAGTCACCCCTGAAGATGGTGTCCACGAAACTTGAGTTTGAGCAACCTTTGAATCACTACTATGAGTCAATAGGTCCTCCTCAACTCTGTCTCCCCACCTGACGCTGGATGGTGTAACAATTGACAAAGTAGCGAATGCACACTCTCTTGCAAACTGTGTATCGAACTCAAGCTCCTCTGTTGTCGCTGCTGAATCATCCTGCTTCTTCTTCTTCTTCTTCTTGGGACACTGTCCTGCATAGTGACCCATCTCTCCACAAGCAAAGCATCTCACTGTGCTTATGTCTCTCTCTTGCCCACCGCCACTTTGTTTTGGTTTGGCCCCTCCCTTGGGACCCTGTCTAGCACCTCTGCCGGTCTTCTTCTTTCCCTTAGTCCACAGAGCAAGGTCCTCATCACCCTCTGTAATCCGCTGCTGTCCAGAGGACTCTGAGGTGAGTCTCGTTTCCTCCTGTACGGAATCATCCTTGTTAGAATTAGGGAAAGAAACAAAAAAATATCCTTTTAAATTTTTCTACTAGCTAGATCAGCAAGAACATAGTAGATCTAAAATAAAACTCAAAACATAAATGTATAGTAAGACAGTAGATCTGAAACATAAAGTATTTCTGATTAAGAAAAGCTTAGATCTGAACCATAGAAATATTTCTGAGCAAGTAAAACAATTAGATCTGAACCATAGAAATATTTCTGAGCAAATAAAACAATTAGATCTGAACTATAGATTTATTTCTAAGCAATTAGATCTAAGTTTATCACATCAACTAGAGTAGATCTAGAACATTTAGATCTAGGTCAATCAGATCTGAGTAATGCAAACTTAAAACAATAGATCTAAGTAATGCAGACTAAATAAAGATATATCTATGTAAAACAAAATAGATCTGAGTTTAAGCAATTCATAAAGATGAAACAACAACTTACCTCTTGAAGATTTACCTATGTGTAATGAAGAGAAGCTTGACACACATGAGAAATGTTAAGCCACTGATGTTATGCTCAGAAAATTCTAAGACTCATGGATCAACCTCAATGGGTTAGATCTCTTATCAATGAGAATGTAGGACTGTTTGCCACCATAGAAAAACCTTAGGAAGTGTCAACAAAAACCCCAAACAAAATTTTGGAAGGAAACCCTTGTGACAGCAAGAGAGGGACAACCAGAAAGTTACAGATCCACTCAAAGGAAGGATGACTGTCCACTGTAATGGTCTAATAACCAAGCATTAAGGTTGCGGCCCTTAGAAGGTTTTAGATCTGCACTAGAAATGGGACGACAATCTCTAGAGGAGGGTCCGTCACCTAGGAGAGGGCCCACTATAGTAGACTGGCAGACGAAGGAGAGGGCGATAGTTTAGACATTTGACATCAACATATATTAACCCTCAACACAACAACCTTCAACCAACAAAAGTGTAATGTCCCCACTTTGGGACATCATCACAGGGCAAAGATTTATGATGACCAGAGTAGCCAGATGGATGCTATAGCGAGTACAGGGGTATTTGAGAGGCATTGTGGGGTCCATCTTGCATTGATGATCATATTCCATCATTATGAGCCATTCCGCACAGGTTGGCTTTGGGTTCGTTGCATTCCGACGATTTCCAGGATTTTGACTATTTTGAGCTATAAGTCAATGGAATTCACTGAAGAGGTCATTTTGGGCACATTACTTGGAGGAACCTCTAAGTGTAATAGCTCATTGGAATCGGGAGGAGCAACACTACAGGATGGGATGGCTAGAAGTGACT
>ML777344.1:1490306-1516596 GCA_009831015.1 Picea engelmannii
ATCTGTTGAGCATTCCAGATCGGCATCTTCATTGTAGCAGGTTTCTCTATTTTATGAATAAAGAATAATTGAGATGTTTTGGCTTGTCTATCTTATTGCATATGGTTGATGTATGTTCCATGGTTATCTCTTTCTGTTATTTGCTGCACACACACATATAAACACATCTAAAAGGTAGATCAACAAAGTGTTTGATGAAATACCTCACTCAGAAAAAGTTTTAAAAAGACACCCAAAACAGTGATGATCCTTGCATAATGGCTTGGGATCATTACAAAAAGGTACCTGGCAGCAACAAAGAAAACATATAGCAACTCAAATGGACTTGGCAGATGGAGGCCAAACTTGTACTGTCAAAGGAGATCGCACTGTATTGTCAAAGGAGGCCGCACTGTACTGTCAAAGGAGGCCGCAACATATAGAGAGAAATCTCAGAGCAATCCGCCACCTAACATAGGAGAGTGATTGAGTAAGTGAAAAAGTGAGGGGAAGGGTTTTTATTTATAGTTTTAGGGTAGGGCTTAGGGTTATAAAAATATAATTAATAAAATGACATATTAATTAATATAAATATAAATTTAATATGCCACATTTAAATATTAATTTATATTTATATTTTAATCTTATTAAGCCCTAAAAACAAAAATACAAACTCCACTCAAACCCAAACTCAAAAACCAAAGGGGTGAAGAACAATCAAGGGGTTAGGAGAGGCAGAGAGGTTTTCTTAGTGGCAACACATGTCCATATAGTTTTCAAGGTGACCAATTAACTTTATCATCACTGCATAAGGGTTACATCACACAATGTGGTCATGACCATCTTCATGGTCTCTCCTACGTCCTATGGACCATCCTGGGAGAGAGGAAGAAGATCACACACCAATACATTTTGGTATTATACCAAGATCTACTTGGTCAAAGACCAGGTTGCCCCAGAACATATCTTGGGGTCTTATACACCAAGGTACAAGACCAAGGATCAACCCATGCTTTAGGCATGGGTACCCTGGAAGATATCCAGGGGCCCTAGACACTTCTAGGGACTTATATCAACCACCAAGGAACACATCCAAGGATCAATTCAAGCTCAGGGCAAGGATTCCCTGTAACATATCCAGGGGCCCTAGAAAACATCTAGGGTCTTTACTACTTGGTCTCAGACCAAGAACCCCAGTCATCTACTGGGGGCCCACCCAAGGGTCTTTCTGCTTGGTTCTAGACCAAGAATCCCAATCATCTACTAGGGGCCCTGACAAGGGTCTTTTGCCATGGCTCTAACTGCTTGGTCCCAGACCAAGAACCCCAGGAGTGTACTGGGGGCCCTAGTCCACAGCTAGGGTCTTATGCCATCCTCCAGGAGAATGGCTCTTGTAGCTGCATTAAATTCGACACTCCCTCTCAGAAACACCAAGCTTGTCTTGAAAGTACACAAACTTTGTCAAGGACAGTGGCTTGGTCAAAATATATGTCGTCTGTCCTGCCGTTGGAACATACTGAATACTGAGAATGTTCGTTTGCACAATGTCTCGAACATAGTGATATCTCATCTCAATGTGTTTTGTCATAGAAACACAGGAATCACGGAGAGCTTTACACAACTCTGTTTATCATAGTGGATTATGTTAATGTTTAAGCCATTATTATAGTTCTTTGCATTTCAATAGATAACAACAACATAAGATAAGGTCACTGAGAAATACACAATCACAAGAGACACAACATTTATCCTGGGAAACCCTCTAGGAGAAGAAAACCCAACAAAACTTCCTTGTTATAGATAGCCAATACAATGCCAAGAGATAAACTCAAACAAGTACAAAATGTTCTCTCCCAAAGATGTGCCTCTCTCTCTCTCTCTCTCTCTCTCTCTCTCTCTCTCTCTTCTCCAATTGCAGCTCTGAAACTTGTCTCTTAATGAACAAGTGAGTGTGTGTCTAAGTGAGGCGCTAGCCTCCTTATTTATACAAGACTGGCACGTGTGGGAGTGTCCTTTCAGTGGCAGGGCCAACTTCTTCTTCTGGGTGGTTATAACCACCTTTATTATATTCCGGGGCCTCTTTGATATATTCTGGGGCCGACTTCTCTTTCTGCCTATTACAATTACATTATGACCAATCCGCAAAAGGGGATTTGGTCCTTTTACAATAGCCGACATGATCAATCCACAATGGGGATTGATCCAATGAATATTATATCAAATAATAATAAGAATACACTTTGCAGTTACATTATTTCAACAGATTACTGTGGGTTCCAACTCAACACTGAACAAATCTGAGAGTAGCTTCCCGAGCCACACTGCTTCTCTGCTAGCAACGCTTGCAGTAATGTATTCTGCTTCTACAGTGCTTTGGGCTATGGAGCCCCGTTTCCTGTTGGACCAGGAGAACATAGTTGAACCCAAGCTAAAACAATATCCGGAAGCACTCTTCCGATCCACTGTACTGCTCATCCAATTTGAATGTGTAAAACCATGAAGCATTTCATCTCCACTGAAGTGTATCTAGGCCCATAGGCTATAATCTCTTGTACATATCTCATAAAAAGTTTTGACAACAACCATAAGAATATGCTTCGGTTCACACATGAGATGGATGAGGGTATTCACTTCATGATAAATATTCGGTTTGGTGTGTATAAGATACATCAAGAACCCAATGAGGTCTTCTGGATCTGAAACTGTAGCTTCTTCAGTTTGTAAAACATCAGTGTGGATATGGACTTACAGTCCAACATGCCAAGTCTGTGGAGCATATCAATTGCGTAATTTGCTCTTGTGAGGGAAGCATCTCACCTGGTTTCTGCCACACCTCTAAGCTTAGAAAGTAATGTAAAAAGACCCAAGTCTTTCATTTGAGTTTCTATTGAAGGGCTCCCTCTTAGTCTGAGATGTCAATAAAATTTCCTTTCTTGTAAGGAACAAATCATCCTAAGACAACATGATGATTTTGTACAATCTTTATATAAAGATTATGATTTGCAATACTCTTGGTGAACCCAAGACTCTGTAGAGAGACTGTCAATACTTTCATAACAAGCTCTCAGAGCTTGTTATAATCTATGAGATTCTTTCCCATGGATAGCCTCTTGCTCAACTTCAGTGTTAAGAAAAATCAGTCTTAACGTCTATTAGGTGAAGTTTTCAAATCAAAACTACAACAAGAGAGATAAGGATTCTAGTGGAAGTAAGGATCTTTTCATAGATAATCCCTTCTTTCTAAGAGAAGTCACGAGTCACAAGTTTTAACCTTAATATTGCCATCTGCTGTAGGTCATGGTCTAATTCATATGCAGGGACTGTTTCCTTTGAGTCTCATAAAATGTTTTCCTCCCTGCATGTGCAAACAGGCTCCCTCTAAACCTATAAGATCCTTTGACTCTGATCTGGTGTCATATCTCTTCAAGATGTTCTTGGTGCCAGTACCAAGTTTAATATGAAAAGTTGAGTCCGACTTGTTGAGCTCCTTTGCCAAGGATAATGGCTCAATTACAATCTAAGGACCCTCGATCAAAATGAGATATTTGTAGGGTTCCCAAAATGAGGAAAAAATACCCCAACTACCAAGATAATTTGTTGGACTCCTTGACCAAGAAAATAATCCAAGGTTACAAGTTGTCTTAGAGATAATAGACCAACATACTGTTGGGTTTCCAAACTAGGGAGAAAGACCTAGCTTACATCAATTTATAATAAGTATGTGCTGAGATCACAACTTCCTTGGTCATATAACAAAAGTACACATGAGATTCTGACAATATTCCATTGAGACACGAATTCATAAATATGACAGGAAGGTAAACATAGCTCTTCTTGTTGTCATTTGTAGTCACAAGAATGAATGTAAATGGAGTATCCATGAACATGCTTAGGTTGAAGACATACTTGTACTTTGCAGCCTGTTACCAACTCAAGCTATCTAAGACATCTTCTGTTTATGCAGATGTTCGATATAAATCTATTAGTTCAAGTAATTCCATATCCTCAAGAGATTATCCCACTGTCCTGTGGATAATACATTATTCATCCATATGCAATGAGTTAACAATAAGTCTTAAAGAATGAGGCCAAAGACTGCAATGTCCCAAGCTATGTTCTTACAAAAGTCAGCCCTCACATGTTTTTCTCAAAGCCAAACATCAAACTCATTTCCAAGTTTCCACCACTCAATATATTGTGGTTAACTTTAAAGCTCGTGTACTCTTTGTAGTACAAAACATATGGATGACCATTAAGTGCATAAGGTGCTATCATTCACTAAAGTTACACAGTTTCCCATTAAAATTCTTTTACCAGTGATTCTGTCAATGCTATTGTAATTTACCAAAAGCTTATTAAATGAAAGCTAAGAACTCACCAAGCATTAGTAACAATAACATTATGAAAGTTGAAACCTATCTCTTGTGATCTTCAAGATGAAGGTTACATTCCCAAGCATTCTGTATTATATCTTCAACTAACTCGGCCTAGCTCAGAAGTGAGAAAGGGTTACTGGAGGTAAGAGTTATCATTTAATTTTCAGTCAAAAGAAAGGAGAGTAATCTTGAAAATCAATAGATAATCAAGGGTAAACTAGAGGATTTACTAGGAGTCCCCCTTCAAAAAACCAAGGATCCACCAAAGATAAAGGACCCTAGCCTTCAGATTCTCCTAACAAGGAAACTCTCCCAACTAGCATTGGTCACTCCACCAAAGATCCAAACAGGTTTTCTTTGGCACCCAAACTTGCATCTCACAAGTGTAAAAGACAATAAACAAGATAGTCTTTCACTATCCTCTCCACATAAATCAGTCCAAATAAAATGTGTAATGGATATCTTCTTGTCATAGAGGTAGTCCCAACTGAGAGAAGCATAGTGTGGTGTTTAGACTTCGTTAACGTAGAGGCCTAAACTAAAGAGTCATTTTTCTTGGCTCAAGTAGAGCTTGCCACAGTCATTCAGATCTCACTTGCTAAAATAAAAACAGAGTTGACAATCTTCAAAACTTTTCAAGTTTGTCACTGACATAAAGATTTAGATGTGCAGAAGCAGCTTCCAAGGAGTATCTTTCTGCTGGCTAGGATACATGCTAGACGAGGTCTCCACCAATTCTTTTGAAGGAACACTGCTTAGCACGTGGAGATAGGTATCATCCTTGGACCTTGACTAACAATGCTCAAATATTAGAGAGATTGAACTTTCTTTTATGCTCAATCTGTTCTAGTCATTTTCTAAAAGTTAGAATTGAGGGAAATGACAATAATTCGAGTTCCTTTCCAAAGGTATAATTGAGCATTAACAATTAACTTTTCCCAAGAGGTTTCAGGTCTAGGATGAAAAGACTGCTAAAGAGAGTGAAGGTTGACAATAATCCTGTACCAAGCCTTGCTAACTGAGTGTATAAGATACACACATATTATAGCATGGAGTAAGAGACGAAGATATCCAAAGAGAATGAGTTTCAATATTAAGATTTTCCAAGGGTTTGAAAAAAGAGTGGATTCATACTACGGGGCCTCATTAAAGATAAAAACTAAGCTGAAACAGCTAGAGACATTTTCTCACCTTGTAGCTTAACAATATGGAAACCCTGTTCCCTTTCTCAAATCCACAAAGGAAGGCATTGCTTACTTCTGATCTGCAAAACAAACTCTAAGAAGAGGATCTACGCAGGCTCAAGTCTGCAATTCTGAGCAAGTAAAACAATTAGATCTGAACCATAGAAATATTTCTGAGCAAATAAAACAGTTAGATCTGAACTATAGATATATTTCTGAGCAATTAGATCTGAGTTTATCACATCAACTAGAGTAGATCTAGAACATTTAGATCTAGGTCAATCAGATCTGAGTAATGCAAACTTAAAACAATAGATCTAAGTAATGTAGACTAAAACAAAGATAAAGGTCGGCGGAGGCGGCTGGATGGTAAAGTCATTCTTGCAACGAAGGTCAAGTCTTGTGCTCAAACCCGAGCAAGGACGTGGTCTAGTCGCGGAACAAAGCTTAACTGGGCCAAGTCCGCATACCTTTTGCCCCCGGGGGGGCAACTCAATTGGCAAGTGCCGTGAAAATGAAGTTCCATGAGGTTTCGAGTTCAACTCCCCCCGACTTACAATGTGTGCCGTGTATGGGGCCTTGTGGGCACACCTGGAGGTTATAGTGGTAGCAGTTGGATAACACGACCACGTGTAATGTGAGCACGTGCCCAACTAGTTGCTGATTCCTCCAGACATAAAAAAAAAAGATAGATCTGTGTAAAACAAAATAGATCTGAGTTTAAGCAATTCATAAAGCTGAAACAACAACTTACCTCTTGAAGATTTACCTCTGTGTAATGAAGAGAAGCTTGACACACATGAGAAATGTTAAGCCACTGATGTTATGCTCAGAAAAGTCTAGGACTCATGGATCAACCTCAATGGGTTAGATCTCTTATCAATGAGAATGTAGGACTGTTTGCCACCATAGAAAAACCTCAGGAAGTGTCAACAAAAACCCCAAACAAAATTTTGGAAGTAAACCCTTGTGACAGTAAGAGAGGGACAGCCAAAAAGTTACAGATCCACTCAAAGGAAGGATGACTGTCCACTGTAATGGTCTAATAACCAAGCATCAAGGCTGTGACCCTCAAAAGGTTCCAGATTTGCACCAGAAATGGGACGACAACCTCTAGAGGAGGGTCCGTCACCTAAGAGACGACCGATTGTAGTAGACTGGCAGAGGGAGGAGAGGGCGACAATTTAGACACTTGACAGCGACAGATATTAACCCTCAACAAAACAACCTTCAACCCAGCAAAAGGTACTTGGCAGCAACAAAGAAAACACACAACAACTCAAATGGACTTGGCAGATGGAGGCCAAACTTGTATTGTCAAAGGAGGCCACAACATATATAGAGAAATCTCAGAGCAATCCACTACCTAACATAGGAGAGTGAGTGAGTAAGTGAAAAAGTGAGGGGAAGGGTTCTTATTTATAGTTTTAGGCTAAGGCTTAGGGTTATAAAAATATAATTAATATAAATATAAATTTAATATGTCACATTCAAATATTAATTTATATTTATATTTTAATCTTATTAAGCCCTAAAAACCAAAATACAAACCCCACTCAAACCCAAACTCAAAAACCAAAGGGGTGAAGAACAATCAAGGGGTTAGGAGAGGCAGAGAGGTTTTCTTAGTGGCAACACATGTCCATATAATTCTCAAGGTGACCAATTAACTTTATCATCACTGCATAAGGGTTACATCACACAATGTGGTCATGCCCATCTTCATGGTCTCTCCTAGGTCCTATGGACCATCCTGGGAGAGAGGAAGAGGATCACACACCAACACATCTTGGTATTACACCAAGATCTACCTGGTCAAAGACCAGGTTGCCCCAAAACATATCTTGGGGTCTTATCCACCAAGGTACAAGACCAAAGATCAACCCATGCTTTAGGCATGGGTACCTTGGAAGATATCCAGGGGCCCTAGACACTTCTAGGGACTTATATCAACCACCAAGGAACACATCCAAGGATCAATCCAAGCTCAGGGCGAGGATTCCCTGTAACATATCCAAGGGCCCTAGAAATCATCTAGGGTCTTTACTACTTGGTCCCAGACCAAGAACCCCAGTCATCTTCTAGGGGCCCACACAAGGGTCTTTCTGCTTGGTTCTAGACCAAGAACCCCAATCATCTACTGGGGGCCCTCACAAGGGTCTTTTGCCATGGCTCTAACTGCTTGGTCCCAGATCAAGAACCCTATGAGTGTACTGGGGGCCCTAGTCCACAACTAGGGTCTTATGCCATCCTCCAGGAGAATGGCTCTTGCAGCTGCATTAAATTCAACAATCCCAAAGTCTCTTCCAAGTTGGCATAACCTCTCGGGCAACAATGCCTCGAACAAATGGACCCCATGGTTTGGAAAAACTGTTTGAGGTTGTCCTCACCAAAAAGCCTGGGTCAACTATCTCTCCGACGACTGCAAGCTCATCTTTGATCTCGGTGAATCTGCCAAGGAATGATGTAACCGACTCGGAATCGAGCATCTTAATGCTCCTGAGCCTGTCCTGCAGAACCATCTTCCGGTTCTGGTTAGAACTCTGGTAAAACTTGCATAGAGAATCCCACATTTCAAATGCATAGTCTTTACCAGTCAAATGTGGAATGACGTGGTCTCTCACCCCGTCACAAATAGTCCTTTTCGCCTTGTTCTTCTTCTTCCTGAACTTTGCCACCATGACGAGAGCAGTGACAGGAGGAACAAAACATGAGCCTCAACTATATCCTATAGTTCGAGGTCCTCTAAGATGAAAATGATCCTGGTCTTCCAAGGGGACCAGTTGCTAGCTCCATCTAGCCTATCCTCTACCCGCATCTGGGACACCGACATGGTTGTGCAATAAAGCTCACACTGATGCTAAAAACAACACAAGTAAAGTAATGAGGGTAATAGTCTCCCCCTTTGTGTTTAGAGACTCACAAACACAAGGGGACCACTTTCCAAAGTACCCAAATCTCAACACTTCCAACCTCATTGGACTTCATATGGAGAAAGAAGAATTTTAGATTGCATTCAAAATTCAGTAGACACAACAGTTTTCAGGATTTCAGGATTGATAGGATTGCAATATTTCCACTGGATTCTATCATGTATGAGTGTGTATGGAATTGGCATTTAATCAAGAGCACCAAGCCCTCTATGTACCTTGATGTTGACGACACTAATTGTTGAACTCCTCTGTCATGACCCTAGTGAAAATGTACCCTTAACTCAAGCAAAATCATTGATTAGGCATGTTAATCTTTTTCTATCTTATTTTAATGCTTAAAGGGTGATATTGATGATGAGGATCCCAATATAGGCAATATTGAGAGCCTCTTTGTTGATGTATTTTGGTTCAAAAATCGATTGCAAGTGGTGCTATTTTGGTTATATCCACTCTCACTTGCTATGTACATGAGAAACTTTGCATACTTGTGTATAATGGTTTGGATTCATATGGATGCACATAGATATATATGTTTTTTTTCAAAATTTGAATATTTATGTATTTTTTGGTCCATTTTGTTTTTTAATTTTTTCCCAGTTCTAGTCCGGTTCAGATTTTTGGGGTCAACCAGGTTTGATGACTGGTCCGGTTCTGATAACATTGGTACAAATAGGTAGATAGGAGAATTCTCATAAAGGCAATAACAGAGGAGAAATAGAGCATCACTATTGAAAATTTATATAACGTCTTTGATAAACTGAAGTCACTGATCCAGAAAGCGACACTTACAGATTCAATAATGGGTGCAGATCTATATCTCTCCACTGATAAAATCATATCTCAACCTAAAACTATTGACATACCAGTAATACTAAGGAAACAATTTTTGATCCCAGTATATCATAAGTTAAGCTATAAAATCCACTGTCACCCAAACCACAAACATTGTCATATGGAACAATATCACTTGTAGCAAAAGTCAGTCTACATTTCTAACTATCGGGATGCCAAATTCAGTGTACATTCTGTGCTTGTTGGCTGCCTCAATTTCTGTGAAAAAATCCTTGATTTCTATGGACAAATTCTTTGAATGCTTTATGCAATAAATTTCTTCGATTTCTGTGCAGAATTTCCAGTTTCTGACTTGTTTCAGGCCTGTTCTGCATACCTTGGGTTGTGTGCCTAGCTTGTGCTGTTTTTGGACTATTTTTTCATATGGTTCCATATGACTTCTTGTTCATGCCTGTGTGTCCTCAAGATGCATGATTATTGGGATGTGTGCAAAATTTCTGGTTTATGGCTTGTTTCAGGCCTGTTTTGCACACCTCGGGTTGTGTGCTTGTCTTGTAGTCCTGTCCTATGCTGTTTTTGGACTATTTTTCATATGGTTCCATCTGACCTCTTGTTTGTGCCTGTGTGTCCTCGGGGTGTGCACTTATCCGTGCTTGTTATGCACACTATTCTGGTGCAAATTCTGTCTCTTACAATTCTAAATTTTCACTGCTTCAGCATGATATTCTGTCCCTGTTCAGGGTTGTTACTGCTGCTATTACAACATCTTTTTTGGTACCTATTTGGTGCTGTTAATGCTCCTGTTTGTTACCTAGGGCTGCTTCTTGTCTCTTTCAGGGATTCGAAAAATCACATTTCTTCTTTTGTGCCAAATATTTTGTTGGCCAGGCCACCTTGTTTGTAAGCCACCCGAGTGCTTTAGTCACACTTCTTCAGCCTTCACCGTGTCACATATGCCAATCCTTACCATGGCTCTAATACTATGTTGGAAATTTGCATACAACACTCACTAACAGCAATTGAGAGAGACACCATTTGAATTGCCATTGATTCAACCTTCAAGATACCATCAATCTGAGTACATGAGACTATGACTGTTCACTTCTTATTCCCATTATTTAAAAAAAATTAAATATCTAATCGAAAGTCATAAATTGATTGTATTCTACAGTTTACTTTCTATCTTAAATGTAGAAGTACTTGATATGACCATTGCACACATACTCTAATATTCAGAAGAAAGGAGACAAATTTTGCTATGAAATACACTTGAATATGGAAGTGTGATGCGCACCCACCTACAGTAGGTCCATAGGGTCCAGGGACACATTAAACTCAGCATAGCCCTCCTTATAATCTTTGCTGCTTGGTTCATGTTCGTGTTCGAATTTCATGATAATGGGATTTGGAAAAAAATTGCTAATGCCAAAAGTTATAATAAAATTCTCCATAAAATTTGAAAAATTACATCATTGAAATTTTTCAAAATTTCAAATTTATGTTAATAAACTATAGTGTATAAATTTAGGACAAAATTATAGTTTATAGTTATAATATCATGTTTTCAGTTTTTATTTTGTTTTGTTTTTTAATTTATTTTCACTTTATAGCACAAATTTTATTTGAACTATATTTGAACATAATTGAATTTATTTGTCCAACATAATAAAATTCGAATTTAATTGCTGAGCATAATCTTATTCAAATTTAATCACCAAACATAATTGATTTATTTGTTGGGTCAGGATATTCACTAAAGTTTGAAGTTTTTATTTTAAATTCGGTGAAGACAGTGACTAAGCCTATAATATATTATCGTGTTGACCCTAAGAAGTACTACTTGACCAATATAAATAGGGGTTAAGTTCGACTCTTTTTCACATCATCACCTTAATTTTCTCCTTAGTTATTGCACACTCGTGCTCTTTTATTTCTGAAAGAAAATTGGGACCAATATGATTTTTAACTTGTAAGATTGAACGACCACAAAGCTTGTGTATAAAATTGAAACTATGCCCTATGACATGATTTTGTTGACTCATGAAATCTTCATGCATTGAGCTGGACAAAATTTAACTTTGGCTTCTCTATTGCAAGATGCAACATTTCCATCTTATTGTGGTACATTTTCATCTTTGAACAAAATTTTTGCTAGAAGCAACTGCTGAATTTTAGGGTTAGGGGATGAATAGCAAGGATGTGCAATCTTCACAGCACATTTGTCTATCCATGATGCTCTCAAGTTCAATGAAATTGAGCAAGAAAAGGCATGATATAAACAAGATTCATCCCTCATTATTTGATTCCAAAACCACAAGGAAAAAGTAGGATTGGCATGATTCACATGCTCTTTTCTAGGGGACAACTCCCCAATCCCTGGTTCGGCACTATGGATGCTTGTCTCAGATAGTCCCTGCCTAGTTGTGAGATGACATCTTGTAGACATGCTGGGGATCCATTCGATGGATCCCATGTCCCCTAATGGGTTCAAGAGATGCCCCCTAAAGATAGTAAAAAATAGTCAAAAACCCCAAGTGGTCCTCCTTGAACAAATAAAATTATAAATGTCAAAAACTCTTTCTTGGCCTGTGTTTTTTCAGAAATTTTCACTCCCCTTAAGTGCCCCTTTCATTGCAATGTGTAAGTGTTTCCAACAAAAGACATGGCAGTTTTCCAATTGAGGTTTCTTTTGTGTAGATTTTAATTTATTTAAAGTGAACAGTAGGCAAAGTTCCAACAACAAGCCTTTGAGGAAAGCATCTTTGTGAGGATCAGGAGGATGCAGAAGACACTAGCATTGGTATTAATGAGCATTGAGAAGCCTATTCTTATTTTGGATTGAACTTTTTGATGCTATAACTTGAAAAAAATTATTTATATGATTTGAATTATTAAATGTTCTTGTCGCGACTCTAACAAAATTGGGATCATTGATATCGTAAATTATACATTTTTTTTGTTAAATTTCCTTGAGATCTGTAGCTAATGGGAAATAATGTCTTATAAATTCACCAAGGTTTATCATAAAAAATGATGAGAACTTGTGAGAATGAACTCGACAGACTTTTATGTCAAATTACCCTAAATAAATGTTACTTTGGTTTTATTTTGAAGCTGCATAGAGTGTTGTGAAATCATTCATGTGGTGATGAATATTTTCATGGTAGTTGGCATGTTGATTTTAATAATTGAAACACATCTAACTCAGTTTGTTTTGATGGTATTCTGTAACAGTATTTTAAGGGCTTAAGCTTTCCAACAATTTCATCAGTGGGTCCAAATGCTGCTATCATTCATTATGAACCGGACCGTGAAACATGTGCTGAATTGCATCCTGACAGTATTTATTTGTGTGACTCTGGAGGACAGGTATGCATCTCTATCCATATTTTTAAGTATTCTCGACAATGAGCTGTACAAAAACATTTAATTAGATGTTAATATAATTCATTTAGCTCATCAAATTTTTCTGTGGCTGCTGAGCTTTCTGGGTTGCTTTTACTATTTTGATATTACCTTTGACATGTTTTGTTTGTTATTGAAGTATATGGATGGCACAACTGATATCACACGGACTGTGCACTTTGGCAAGCCTTCAGCACATGAAAGGGCATGCTACACTGCGGTAATACTTTTCCCTTTAACATGTTTTGTTAACAAACAGTTGTTATGCAGTCTCTATTATTGTTGAAAAATTTGGCATTGGCAAAAAGCTGCCGAGGGTCCAAAATAGAACTGATTGGCAACATCGGTGAAAAAATTGGCAAACTGTGGCAAGCATAAAAAAATCACAAAATATATTCAGTTTTTTCAAAATTTTCAACATATAAACCAACAACAACATCAAATAAACAGATTTGCACATAAATATGGAAAAAAATCCGATATTTATGATGTAGTGGATGCCAAATAAAAATTAATACGTCAAAGTTGATACCGAATCCTGAGCCCTAATAGCTGCCCAATCAATGACTCAAAAGTGGACAACCAACACAAAATGATGGTGAATATATAAATGTATCTCCTTATCACAAGTTATCTACAATGACAAATCTAGCAGCTAGCTATCTAGTATCAATTTCCTATCCCTCTTTTACGGGAAAAGGTCATAGTTCGTTTGCCACTAGAAAGTCCTGCATCATCTGTTTGATACCAACTTGTGGGTGTAGCTGTATCAATCTATGTAAAAGGTGGTGTTAATGATGCAACACCACTCTCCATTAGCAACTTGTCGACAACCACATAATTAGCTGCATTATCTGTTATTATTTGCACAACATGTTGCAAACCAATCTCTTGGATAAAACCATCCAACAATTTACACAACAATGTTGCATCTTTAACATGTGCCAATGCATCAACGGATTTAATAAACACGGTACCCCTAGGAAAATGTACCAAGAAATTAATAAGGGTCCTACCCTTCCCATCTGTCCAAGCATTTGACACCACAGTGCATCCAGTGGTCTCTGATGACTTCTTTAGGTCCTCCAATCTAGTACAGATGTCATTCTTTTCCGATTGAAGAATTCCCCCCCCCCTGCAACTTCTTATAGGTAGGGAACTTATACCCCGAGTCAACAATAGCGATAGCATCACACATTGATTAGAAAAATGGATTTTTTCTTTGTAATGCTCAAACGTATGTCGCTCTAGAATAGACACCTCCCCACAACCCTGATTGCTTCCTTCTTCTTCTTTTTTTAAACTATTGACTGGACATTGTGCCCCATCTCTGATTCTTGGAACAAAGAAAGTTGAGTTCCTCATGGAAGGTGACTGGTGGAGTCCCTTTCACTGCCCTGAGTCCTTGATATGCTTGTGGTTCTTGTGGATCTAGCCACTTCACTAGTGGCAAGTTCAGCTTTGCTAGCAGCTGCCTCTTCCCTCTTTTTATCGTTTTCATAAATAACATCATGGGCAGCTTGCATAGTCTCTGGGGTTGATTTAGTACAAATCCCAACCTCACGCCCTTTGAGTTTAGCTAAGTGGTACTTCAACAGGCTAACCTCTCCTGTCATGAGTTGCCCACAGCTTACAAGACTATCTTTGTCGGTTTGTCCCATTTTTAGGTTTACCATACTGCCAAAATGGGTCCAAAGTCTTTGGCACATTGGCAAGGCAAATACTCAACTTCCAACTTCAAACCTAGGGAAAAAGAAAATGGAAAAAATGAACATCAAACACTGCAGGAAAAAAAACAGCTTTGCGGGTAAAAAAACAGACATATAAATTGTTCTATAAGCCATGAAAAATGATAGTAAGAGACTAGCAACATACACTTTGAAAACCCTGTATAAATCTAGAAGAAAAACTAGATAAGAGGGTGGAATTTGAAGAAATACCTGGGATCTAAGAATATGAAAACCATAGGCAGATAGGAATTGATCCTTGCTCCAATAAAAAAAGATTTGATGGCGATGAGAACAATGGTTTGGCCCTCCTATGATTGTTTGATGCTGATGGTAAATGCCTTCCCTCATTCCCCAGCAGCTGCAAGGACAAATGAGTTAAAAATCCAAAATCGGTACTTTAAACTTTTAAGAGGGTCAAAATTGGCTTGGTGATTTTTTTCTGATGTTTTCCGATTTTTCTCAATTTTTCAAAAACCACAATGTGCTGATTTTCTCCAAATCTTTCTATATTTTTTGGGCTGATTTTCTGTTTGAAGTTTGACACTGCAAACAATCGTGATGCTGCCGCCGATTTTTTCACGGATTTTTCTGTCTATGGTCTCTATTGCTTATTATAAATATTGCAATAATAAACAACAGAAAAAGAGAGAATCTATATTGTATTGCAATATTCAACAATGAAACATGTACATGCTAAAATGTCTCACGTGAGAGAAGATGAACCATCCAACAGCTAACTATTATTAATTATCTTTGGACTACTCAGTCTAGGAGAGCCTCTAACAAAATTTTCAGAATTGCTAAGCCTGAAAAAGGTATGGTTGAAGGTCATAATCAGATCTGCAGAGAATCAGAAATCTTTTGCAAGGACCTACTAGACGACCCTGGGGTCATATTTCCAACCAGCAAAGTAGAGGTTTTGAGCTGCATTCCAGAACTGGTATCAGAAAGGATGAAGCCCAAACTCATGTCCGCTGCTACAGAAGACTTCACGAGGTTGTCTTCTCCTTAAAGAGGAAGAAAGCACTAGTTCCAAATGACTTTCTGGCAGATTTCTATCAGAAAATGTGGTACATCATCAAGAAAGTTCTGCTCCAGGCAGTTGAAGAAACAAGTAAATTAGGCAGGGTTCTGAAAGCTTTGAACTCTACCTTTGTTTCTCTTGTCCCTAAAATACGAGGTAGCTTTGAACTTTGATGGTTTTAGACTATATAATATCATATCCAAAATATAGCACCAGTGTAGATCCATCTTAACTCCGGATCTATAAAGCACTGAGAGGGATCCAAAATAAAATGAGATGCAAATATCTTGGTGCTTAAAAGATCCTGAGTTATGATAGCTCTATGCTGATGTGCTTATATATATATATATATATATATATATATATATATATTCTTGGTATCATGTAGCTCACTATTACAACAAATGGTGCCAAATAGTATTGCTTTATTTTCCCCATCTTCCTATAGTTGATCTGATTTTGTTTTTAGTGTTATTTTTTCATATATATAAAGATTTGTGAATGATTATTATATAACCCACATTAGATTTATTATTACTATATTTTTAGTTTTGTATAAAATATTATATTGGGGACATATGCTGATGTCGGAGTTACGGGCATGGGACAGATGTTGCATTCTCTTTAGTATGGGGTTGTAGAATGCACCTTGCTTGTCTTGTTGCAATCATGGTCAAAGCTGATGCTGAACTAGCTAATTTTTGAGGAACATGGAGGGTTTGTAGCAGGTTAACAGATTAAAGATAATCTTGTCTTGGTTCAACAGATAATTCACTCTCAAACATAGGAAGGACTCAGGTATGTTTTTAAAGCTGATCCTGCTAAGGCTTATGACAGAGATCAATGAGATTTTCGTAAGGATGTCTTGTTGAAGTTTGGCTTTGACCTGGATTGGGTCAATTGGGTAAGTGAATGTTTTTCCACAGCTTCCTTTTTTGTTCTTATTAACGTTGGTCCTTCTGTCTGCCTTTCTTTTCATTATTATGGCTGAGGCTCTTGGGAGAGCCATTGACAAGGCCAGGAACTCAGCAAGGATTAAAGGAATCCCAATCACTTCAAATACCAAGCATCTCTCCCATACTCTTGGCTGGGCAGGCCAGCAAAAGCGAAACTTGGAAAATTATGACGATTCTGAAGTCCTTTGAGGAAGCTTCGGCACAAGAAATCAACGAGAAATTTAAAGTATTTTTCACAAAGTCATCACTGTTCTACTGTTCTCTTTCCTCTCATGTTGCTAAAATTGACGGGTTTGCTGTTCATGGTTTCTGCTGTTTCGGATATCTGCTTCTAAAAAATTTGCTGCTGTAGGGCAGAAGTCTTCTTTGTCTGCAAAAAACAGCTTTTTTCATGGGATGATTCTTCTCTTCAATGGTGTCAGTCTGGTATGGAGTTTTTTTGTTCTGCAAATTTCACATCTGCAAATCTTACGTCGGCAGTCTGTGGCCTATCTCATCTCTGTGTCTTCCTTCTCTACTGTCAGGTCTCAAGCGATTTTCTTGCAGTTCCATCTCTCTGCCTTCACTGGTCTTTGTGCTGCCTACAGGGCTGCTGCTTGATCAAGGCATTGAGCTGTCTCCTTATTTAAAATTAATTTTATCTTCCTTAAATTTCAACTTTACAAAGATTAAGTTTATTTAAAAACTTCTGTTTCTTTTTATATTAAGCAACACTCTTTCCTTTCATGTATTTGGCATTTGTAACTTCTCTCCCTTTTTTAATTCAGGGTGTTCATCTCATAGCTCTGCACACTTCTGCCCTTGTCTAGGGTCCTTGGTTCTCTAACTGGATTTCGGTCTCATTTCTGGTCTTTGATCCAGTGCAGTCTCCGTCACATGCTATAGACCTTTGATTGATCATACACCATGTTCAGTTAAGACACCGAAGAATATTGTGCACTATTGGAGATATGGGAGATGCATATTGCATTATTGAAGATAACTTTGTGTACATGGATTTGGACATAAATCTGCCAAAAAAATGGGAGCATGTCTTAATCTTTAATTAATTCAATTAACCCACATGTGCTTTATTTTTTTAGGAAACACTTCCTATATTAACAAAAGAACATATGCATAGGGAAAAAGCTATGTACATAAAACCTCTAAGATGTGCATCTTTCTCAGTGCGATAAGCACTACCATAAGATCCAAATATGCAAGTACATTAGCTTTCTTTGTATCCTTGATTGGAAGTGAACCTTTGGCTAGTAACTGAGAGTGTACCTCTTCTGACCACATGCTCAGAAAAGAGGAGACATGGCTACTGCAACTATAAAAAAATGGACTTATATTTCATTCTCCAAATCGAGTGTAAAGCAGTTAGCTGAATACAATGCCAAAGGCTCATGAACACAGATAGCACCAGCTGACCGGAATCCCCTAGCAGGGCAGCTCACTTATAAATGAGACCCTGGAAGAGTGATGGAGAGTACTGCTGAACCTGCTGCCAACGAATTTTTGCTATCTTTCAATCCCAAAAAACATGTCTAATTGTTTTGGACTTTCCATAGTCAGGACATTGATTGTCTGTGAATTCACTCTTGTCAAGGCGGGCTTTCGTGGGCAAACCCTGGTAGATGACAAGACAAGCAAAGTCCTGAAGATTGCAGGAGATAAAAGACCACACACTCTGCAACATCTGAATCTATCTACTCTCTGGGTCTAAGGCATTCCATCTAGCATTTAATGTAGGTGCAAGGGAGATCTTCTTATGCAAAGAAACACACAACCTTTTAGAATCATAGCGGTGAATGGGCCCCAAATTGGCCCCTTAATCTGGATATTCATTTTAATAAATTTTCAGACAGGATTAGCTTCTGAAGATCTCTAAAAGTCATTTTTGTCAAAAGTGAGAAAGCCTTCTGTTGCATTAGAGTCATCGTCTTTCCATGTGCTAAATTTAAAATTCCAGGGGTCCTTCCAAAGAAAAATCCATTTCCTACTCAATCTAAGAGCTTGAAGATGGAGAATTTCAGCAGCAAATTGCTCCTCCCCTACTTCCAGAGAAAGTGCAGTTCAAGAACTTGGCAATACACCTCTAAGCCTCCCAGATACTTTTGATAACGAGGCCTGAATGAACCCAAAACTATGAAAAAATGAGGAGAAGCAATACTATCAAAAACACTAAAGGAATGAGTCATGCACATGAAGAATATGTTGTGCGTACAAGAATCTATGTCTCAAAAGCATCTGCAAAGGTGCCGTACCTTCTAAACACCAAGCAGCCCATTTAGCCACCAAGATTTTACCCTGTGAGATTAAATAAATAAGGCCCAAACCACCCTCCTCCTTGGGTACAATACAAATATCCCACAACACCATTCAGAGGCCTCTCTCACCTTCATACTTGGACCATATGAGCGATCAGAAGATTTTCTCCAGTGTATTTAGCTTCAAATGGCTTGGGAGTTTCACTGCCACCATTCATACATTTTCTGCCCTCTTGTTTTCCTTTATTGACTCCATTTGCCCAAGTTTGATAGGCCCTAGTCTCTGGCCTCCATCCACTCTATTTATAAAAGCTATACTACAATTTCCGTTTTGCTAAAGCTAACTCTTCATATCACCTTGAACCTCCATTGTATGGCTTTAGTGATCCTATTCTAGGGATACACCCCTTGTGACGGAGGAGAGCTGGCCTAACACGAGAGAGGGCATTGTTGTGGTGACAATGGACAACCCCTCTTAGTTCCCTCAAGATTGCACTTGTGTTTTGGGGCTTTATCACTTGAATACTACTTTGGGCGGTAACATGGAGCCATCATGAACATAGTAAATATGGGAGGCCTAGAGAATTCTGAGTATTCCACTAGAAGATCCCCCAGGTTTGGATTCCACATGCCAGGAACATCATCTGGCTTGTACAAATTGTTAGATCTCTTGGGGAGCAGCTATGTGGGATTGGTGTCTACATGTGTTTATTTCCTTGTATAACGTTACGTTAACTTTTGTTAAATTTATAGCAGCTGCAAGAGCCATTCTCCTGGAGGATGGCTAAGACCCTAGACGAGATCTAGGGCCCCCAGTGCACTCCTGGGGTACTTGGTCTGGGACCAAACAGTCAGTGCCATGACAAAAGACCCTTGTTAGGGCCCCCAGTATACGACTAGGGTTCTTGGTCTGGGACCAAGCAGATAAAAGACCCTAGATATATCTAGGACCCCTGGACATGGTCTAGGGTACCCATGCCTGGGGCATGGGTTTCTTGGTCTGGGACCAAGCAGCTAAAGCCCCTAGATATGTCTAGGGCCCCTGGACAGGGTCCAGGGTACCCATGCCTGGGGCATGGGTTTCTTGGTCTGGGACCAAGCAATTAAAGCCCCTAGATATGTCTAGGGCCCTTGGACAGGGTCCATGGTACCCATGCTTGGGGCATGGGTTTCTTGGTCTGGGACCAAGCAACTAAAGCCCCTAGATATGTCTAGGGCCCCTGGACATGGTCCAGGGTACCCATGCCTGGGGCATGGGTTGATCCTTGGTCTCTGACCTTGGTGGATAAGACCCTAGGAAAAGTCCTGGGGCTACTTGATTCTAAATCAAGTACTTGATGGTACATGACCTTCCTTGAAGAAGGACATAACCACAAGAGGGATAAGTCCCTTATGCAGTGATGATAAAGTAATAGGTTCACCATGTGATATGAAGGAATGAGTAATGCCACCTTGCAAACCCTCCTTTACCCTTGGTTGATTGGTTTGGGGTTTTGTTGGTTTATTAAGGGAAATGTTTTAAAGTTAAATACTAAATATTATTGTCACATGTTTAAATTCCAAATTTAAACATGTGACTTTTTAGTTAACTTAAACTAGCCCTAACCCTACTCTAAGTACTATTTAAGAAACCCCCCCCTACACCTATTCATCTATTCATTCTTGCTTCTTGTGGTAGCTTGGAGCCTCTCCAAGTCTGCGGCCTCTTTCTGTGGAGAACTACCTTTCATTTGCTGTTGATGCCTGAGGCTGCCGTGACCTCTCTGCTTGGTGCCGTCCTCTCTCTTGGCTGTTGTGTCATCTCTGCTGGGTGCCGTCCTCTCTCCTGAGGCTGCCGTGACCTCTCTGCTGAGTGCCGTCCTCTCTCCTGGCTATTGTGTTCTCTCTGCTGGGTGCCGTCCTCTCTCCTGAGGCTGCCGTGACCTCTCTGCTGGGTGCCGTCCTCTCTGCTCAGGCTGCTGTGACCTCTCTGCTGAGTGCCGTCCTCTCTCCTGGCTATTGTGTCATCTCTGCTGGGTGCCGTCCTCTCTCCTGAGACTGCCGTGTCCTCTTTACTGTGACTGCCACTGTTTTTCTTTACTGTATGGACATGGTTAGGTGCGGTCCTCTTCAGATCTACTGTGTACTCCCTTTTGTGCTTAGGGTAAGTGTATCATTCCTTGCTTTTGTTGGCTGGGTTTTCAGTGTATGAGCAGAGTATTGGTACCCCTTTCCCAAGTCTGCTGTGTGGCCCTCTAGCTAGGGTAGTGTTGTGGGGTACTGCTTGTCAAAGCTTCTAAACTGCTCATTTTACATCACTGTTGAGGCAAGGGTTTACACAGTCCAGTGTTTTCAGATCTGTGAAGGTTTCTTGGGCAAGGGTTTTGCTGTGAGGGTTTGGGCTCCTCTCTTGTGTTTTTATCCCTGTGACCTTTGGGCTTGGTGGCAAGAA
The DNA here is from genome assembly GCA_009831015.1 of Picea engelmannii. Taxonomy (NCBI): domain Eukaryota; kingdom Viridiplantae; phylum Streptophyta; class Pinopsida; order Pinales; family Pinaceae; genus Picea; species Picea engelmannii. The sequence continues at coordinate 1,511,369 of ML777344.1, forward strand.
AGTCCCTTCAATCTTTGGCATAAAGATCCTCATTTGATCCATGAACTGAACCTTTGTCTGAGCATATATACAGGATCTATACCTATTGTGTTTGTTGTGCTATCTTCAGAGGTAGGTTGCTGTATCAGGTATGCTTCCTACTTGTTTCCCTTTGTTTTAGATCTGATCTGATTACAGAATTGATTAATATAGCAAGCAGTATATAGATCTAAAAGATATGCTCATTGTAAACTGATTAGGCAGAGTTTTAGATCTGAGATTGTTGGTTTAATCATATAGATCTGCTGTTGTATTCAGAGCTGTTCACTACTGCTTTAGATCTGAGTTATATTCATATGTGATCTGAGTTGTTCTTCTCTTAAGTTGCTGCTGTCTACTTTACATGTGGTCTATCTATGATTGAGTTACAGATCTAGTTGCCTTGAGTATTGAATTTTAAAAGAGCTTACTGTTTTTGCAAATTTACCCTAAAACTAACAACTTTATAACTAGGTCTAACACTAACTTTATTTACAAACTTAATATTGATCATTACTGTATCAATCAGGCACCTGCTAATTTTAGCATACAATTGAAAAATTCATTTCTCGCTGTTTGTAATAGAACTCAAGCCTGGATCATTAGTTGTTTTGTTTTCAAGAACTACTTCAAAACTCCACGTATGTTATCTGATGATTGTTATTTGGCATGGATGATGCTGCCTTTTATTGTGTAAACACCTGGGATTTTACTTAATGTTTGAAACTTGAAAGGAATCTTGGTTTTTTCCTTTTCTGTGATCATAATTGTGAAATCTCAACATTCGAGTTGGAATTGGGCAGGTTCTCAAGGGTCACATAGCACTAGACACTGCAGTTTTCCCCAATGGCACGACAGGTGAATTCAAATTTTGAAATATTTTTTCAATTTTCCTACACAATAAATTGATCATTTTGATGCCTTTTTGGCAATGTAAACCTGAAAGGTGTTCCTTAGTACTTACTACTTACCCATGGAAGTAATTGTTTCTCTACCTTGAATAGAAGCAGGGATTGCATTTGTTTGTAAGTAAACCATGACAAGTAAGTTGGCTTGTTGTCAGGAAACGCCCTTGATATTCTTGCTAGAGTGCCTTTATGGAGGGATGGTCTTGACTATCGCCATGGGACTGGTCATGGAGTTGGATCCTATCTCAATGTTCATGAAGGTTTGATCTTGCTTTATATTCTTCTCTTAATATGTGACAAAGGAAATATTGTCCATTTGAAAAAGCCACTCTATTTGTTTGTGATACAAACAGACTTGAAAAGAACGGTGGACGAGCCAATGAGTTTTTACCATTTTAGTGTGTACCAACTACTTTACCTAACTGTTTTCTCTTTGCAGGTCCTCACTTGATAAGCTTTAGACCTCAAGCTCGTAATGTGACTCTTGAAGCTACGATGACAGTAACTGATGGTTGTTCTCTTCCCATGCCATTTTATTATAGTATTTCTGTACTTTCAAAGTCAAAGATTCCTAGTCTAGAAAAATAGATATTGGATTTATTTTACCCTTTTTAATCATCTTCTCTCTGTAGTTGGAGTTTCTATTTCTTTTATGCCATTTGGTTCTGTAAGTCCTTTTAACTTGCATCCATGCTGCATTTAAAGCTCTTGATAGTTCATTAATTAGCAGAAACAAGCATATCAAGATTGGGAAAGAATGTATCCCATAAATATTTTCATTGTTGCATAATAAAATTGGGAATTCTGGAAGGTGTAGTAGTTCATACTGAAATACATCTGTGGATTTCATACCTCAATTCAAAAAGAATTGGGAGTTATTTGATATAGGTGCACTAGAGGATGACTACAACAATAAAGCCAACCATTGTAATTGAAGCCAATAACTTTTGGGGTAACAAGAGTATTATTAGTGTGAATGATAAATCTCTATCAAACTCGAAGGAAAAGAAAGAATCAACATACAAGTTGTCTGACGTGGATAAGCACAAGCAATTGACAAAGTCAATCAGTCCTGACAAGTTGATTGGGTAAACACTTTACAAAGGAAATAAAAGACCCCGATGGTTACACTACAAAATTGTTAGACATCAACAAACTAAAAGGAAACCCAACATGGTAGTTCAAGCTCATTTCATAGAGTGTAATATACCAATCAATTAAAGTATTACTATGAAAGATCTTGTCTGTTAGTGTAGTAATGCCCCTTGTATAATTTATATGCTAGTCTTCTTGACACCGTATCATTCATTCATTCATTGTATCATTCATATATATTACTTTTTATTTTTGTCCTTCTGGACGGGCATGTCCTTATTCCTATGGATACTCTATCACACCTCATGACTACTGCACAAGTAGTATCATAGGAGGTTCAAACCTTGCTGGCTTGTTGCCAATTTCAATCTGTTAGTGGCAGTAAACTTCCCTCGGCTGGTAATTATTGAACTCTCTGGCCGGTCGCCAAGTTTTCAAGAAATTTTTAGATAAAATATGTTAGCAGAGGATTGAATTATTGCAACTTAGAGATAACTCACAACTTACTGGGAAGGGGCAGAAAAGCAAAGGAAAAGAAAAATATCAGGCTTATTATTGCTTGAAAACACCACCACTTATGCCCACCTTAAACAATTGTTATAATCTTGCTATGGAAGAATAGCACTGTCGTCACATTGCCTTCACTGCCTTATGCAGAAGCAGAAAAATCTTCCACCCTCGTCTTAGCTCCAGTACTAACCAAAATACAAAAACAGAAAAACTATTCTGTTAATAAGAACAATTAAACAACAGAAGAAGATAAAATACCGCTGAAGAAAAATAGCCATTGCAAGGGTTCTCACCAAGCCATTGTCATCTGAATGTTCATCTCATTCTTTCATAAATACAATTAGAACGTGTTACCTCCTGGGTTCTCACTTGGTGCAAAAGTCCAAATCACAAGTGTGAGGTCCCAAGGGCAACTTAGGCAAGCTACCCACTGTCACCTTAGTAGCCCTGCCTTTCTCACTTTAGACCTATGTTACCAGGATCCGGATACGGATACGGATACGGATACGGATCCGGATTCGGATACGGATCCGGATTCGGATACGGATACGGATACGCCAGATTTTTGAAAAGCCAGGATCCGGATACGGCGGGGAAACGCCACGTACAAAAAATATAATAATATTTTAATTTTTTAATAAATAATTTGAGTTATTTATAAATAACTAGTTTACTAACTAAACTAGTTACTAAACTAAACTTAAGTTGGTTAGTATTAAAATAATTTTAAATAAATTAAACTAAACTAGTTTACTAAACTAAACTAGTTACTAAACTAAACTAAACTTAATTTTAAATAATTTAATATTAAAATTTAAATATACTTATAAATAATAAAAATTAAATGGTTAAACTAAAGTTTAAAGTTTATAAACTTAACTTATTTTTATGTAACTCATGTCAAAATCAACATCAACAAATATAAGAAATATCGAAATACCATATTCGTTTGATAGAAACGAACATGTAGTTTCATATAAATAAACATGTACATCCACAAATTCTCCTAGAAATCGCTTACAACTAGTTAGTGCCTTTACAAAGTCGTTATTTTTAAATTCTAAATTCTAAATTTTAATATATTATAATATTACTAAACCGGCGTTTTGAGGGGAACGGATTCGCCATGGGTATCGGTCCAAAGTCTGATTTGATAATCTTGCAAAACTGGTAAGAAAATGGTCCATAAGAATAGATAAAGGCGGCTTCCCCTATTTTTGCGAACGTGGTAGATATCAAAACAATGTATTCATTTATATCCAGGTGCCATGGCTAACGGTCCGAAGTCTGGTAAGAGAATGGTCGATAAGAATAGAGGTAAGCGGCTTCCTTGTTTTTGTGAACGCGGTAGATCTCAAAACAGTCGACTCAATAATATGCAGGTGCCCTAGCCCTCTGACAGTGAGGCTCAAATAATTTGCAAATACATGACAATCTCCTTTACTTCCAACTGCAATACAATAGAGGGCTTCTCCCGACTCAGGCGGAGATTTTCTTTGAGATTGAAAACACGAGACTGCCATTGACATCCCTCCGAGGTGCCTCGTGAGCTTTAAACTAAATTCTGCTCCGTATTTAAAACAAATACACAAAAAACCTTAAAAAATACCCAAAACCTAACATAATTTTTGCTCGGATCCGCGCGTGTGGGGTCGGGAGCTTGGGATCCGTCTCCTTCTTGAGGGATCCGTATCCAGTTTCAGCAGAATCGGCAGGTGGCGTTTTTCTGGCGTTTCCGAGCGGATCCGGATCCGGATCCGGATCTGAAACGCGGATCCGCGGATCCAGCATTCAAACCGGGCGGATCCGGTAACATAGCTTTAGACTAGGTAAAATTGGATGATCCTAGCCTAAGGGAGTTTCCCTAAGGTTAACTAAGCTCAATTTGTGTGGTTTGGACTCTGGAGTGGGAGCAAGAGAGAGCTTAGCAACTTAAAACAAAGAAAGGAAAAAATGGGATTTTTATGATTTTTTGTGTTTGGGGTGGTGGATGAAAGGGAGACCAACGCCTTTATTTGCTTGGGCTATGGGGTCATGTATGCAATTTCATTTTGAGTTTTGGTGTAACTTGGGAAGTGGTCCCCTTGTGGTTGTGGGTCTCTAACCACAAGAGGGAAATATTTGACCCATTGTGCCTTATACTTTATGTCTAATTTCACTTTGACATTTTCCTAAGTCAAAAGGGTGAAATTTGTCACTTGAGGCAAAAGTGACTATTAATTCACTTTCTGGGTGAATTGGGGGACACTAAGTGAACTATGGAAACTTAACCCAAAGTGGGTTTTGAGTTGAGATTCTTTTTGAGAGATCTAGACCATGGATTAGAGATGGCTTGGAGTGATCCTAGCCATTCATCTTTTATGTTTCCTTATGATTGCTTAAGAGGGGCACATAGGGCAAAAGGAGGTTCATTCACTCATTTGTTCAATTGGAGAGTTTGAGAGAGAGCATTGACAAGAGAATGGAAGCATTGGGAGAGGAGAGCTTGGGCGCGATCTTTCATGGAGGGCGCAAGAAGGCTTAGGACCTTACTATTTTGTGGTGAAGGTTCTTTCTTGGTGGAGGGCACACTCTTGGAGGAGGGCGCAAGCTTAGCAGGCACTAGTAGTTCTTGAGCTTTTGCAGATCTGATTGGTGGAGGTTTGGGACAACATACAAACAAAGATTTGCATGCAAGGGTTTCTCAAACAGCCAAGG
>ML777344.1:1528015-1589633 GCA_009831015.1 Picea engelmannii
TCCAAGGAACATCATATCTCATCCAACCATTTGCATAAGAATTGTGTCAACAAACATAGAAATTACAAGAAAAACTTATGCACAAAGTGATGTTTACGTTGCAGAAAATGGCAAGACAATAGGTGCAACAGCAATCTAAAATTTCTACAGTAGTCCCTTTTAATCAGCCTACTATCAAGTACCCTTATCAAGTGGCATGCTGAATGGAGAAAAGTAGGGCGCTTGGACATGATCCCTCAGCATCGGAATGTTATCGAGAATTTCCATGGTGTGCCCAATTCATCAGGGATGGCAACGGGTGTCAGTAACTTCTTATTGTACTATATTGTTTTAAATTATATAAATTCATGTTTATAATTAAAAATTTTATAATTATAATTCAATTTAATTGAATATTCAATATTCTTATGCAATATAAATATAAATTTTATTTTAATTGTGTTTTAAAATTTATAATATGCATAAGTTATATATGTTTTTAATTTTTAAATTGTTATATATATATATATATATATATATGTGTGTGTGTGTGTGTGTGTGTGTGTGTTATATATTTGTTTTAAAATAAATTAATTATATATATATATATATATATATATATATATATATATATATATATATGTTTTTATTTTTATTTTTTTTAAGTCTTACTGGGCAAAAAAATTTTGGGGGGACTTCCAGGAGTCCCCCTTTTTTGGGGGGACATCCAGAAGACCCCCTTTCAAGGGGGGACGTCCAGGAGTCCCCCTTTTGGGGAGTCTCGTCCCCCACCTTGGGGAGTCGTGTCCCCCCGCGTCCCCCCGCGTCCCCCCAAAAAGGGGATGTGGGGAAACGTCCCCCCTGGAGTCCCCCCGTCCTGGGGACGTGGGGAACGCGTCCCCTGCGTCCCCCACCCTGGGGGACGCGTCCCCGTGGAACACTGGTTTACTGTCCTAAAACAGCAGCAAGGACAGATTTGATTGAGTAAACCTAGAGCCCAACAAGAGGTCAAAGATAGACCTGTTGGGCAGCCTTCTAGTTCCTCAAAAATCTACATTTCAGAGGGTGGTTTATAGAATATTAGGCAGCCAAGGTGACATGCACAACAACAGCCCCAATTTAGTTGCTAGATTTACAAGTTTAATGGTGGAGAAGGTCTATAATAGATCCATTACTCAAGGAAATCAAATGGGTGGAACCTACCAAAGACTATCTACAAAATGTAATGGGAAAATTGGATCAAATGCATATTGTTTTCATCGTGAAGGTAAAAAGGGAGATGAGATAAGAGGGAAGATACCAATTATCCTAGCCCTTTCCAACGTAGCAACCATGCTCTTCTATGGTCCTTGATTGACTTTGGCATCCATGGACTTGCAAAAAGAGCTTCCAATGGTGTGCCTAGAACAATATGCCACACATAGAGAAATTGTACAAACACTATACAAAGCTTTAGACAAAGGAAAGAAACTTTATTCCATAAGTTTGGAGCTTCACTCACAAGTTCTTTCATTCACTAAATCTCCATTAGAAATGGAGAGAGAAAACCCTTTTATAGGTTTAAGCTCCATCTCCCTTCCACAATAAACAATGAATTGTTTTCCTAGATCCACTATTCTCTCCGAGGAAAATCAATAAAATAATCATCTCTAAACTCCTCAACAAACTTCTTAGAAAAGAGTTTGTTGAGATCCACAATTTCCTCCAAGAGATTACAATAAAATATTCTAGGAAAACAATTCTCAATGAAGCTCTCATCTAGCTAACTCCAAATAGACGTGTCAACAAATAGTAGAATAGTGGAGTTAAGTATAACAACATCCAAAAATAGAGCCAACAACATCCAAAAATAGAGCCAAGTTGTTGGGTGCCTTCTTTTTTTGAGAGATAGACCATGTCAAGGCTCCAAAAATAGCACGTGAATGCTTATCCACATGTGCACCCTCCTAGATGTGTGTCCAATGTCCTATGTGCAAGATAGTAAGATTCCTCCATAAATGCTTAAGATATGTGCCAAGTAACCACCTTTAACCACACATGTGACCTCCATGACCAAGCCGCTCTATGAAATGTGGAATGCACAATAAAGTCTCTATGTGGCATGTGTGCATCATATACTCCATATGTGGACAAGTCAAGTTGATCCTCAACAAATGGCATGGAGAAGTGTGCAAAACAACCTCATCAAGTGGACATCCTCAACAAATGGCATAGAAACATGTGCAAGTAATCCCCTCAAGTGGACATCATGGAAAGAAGTGCAATAGATGCCTCAATAGGTGGAGAGCTCAAATAAAGTGGACCATAAGTGTTGTAACAACCCTTAAAAGATGTGCAAACAAGCCCTCCAAGTGGCATGTGTAGCTCCAGTTGTAGTAACCTTCAAATCAATTCCAAGAAGAGTTCCAATTGTAGTAACCTTCAAATCAATTAATATATATATATATATATATATATAGAGAGAGAGAGAGAGAGAGAGAGAGAGAGAGAGAGAGAGAGAGAGTAAAACTTCAAATCAATTCCAAGAAGAGTTCCTTTGCAATATGCTTCAGAAGCTATCTAGGATATACTATCATTTGAGATGGATTGCATATTGCCCTTAATAGTACTAAGTGATTGTTGATTGGCTAATGCTGCATGTTTGATAGAGTTGAAGAGCTATCTAGGGACAATGAATTCTCTTTAGAAGTTGATATCACATTACTTTAATATTGCATTACCATTGAATGCATTAACCAAAGGGTTAAAGGAGGTAGTGATATACAACGATAGTCTTTTGAGAGAGAGAGAGAGAGAGAGGGAGAGATATTCAAGAAAGTAAAACCTAAAATCAATTCCAAGAAGAGTTGCCTTGCATATACTCCATATATATCTAGGATATACTATCATTTGAGATGGATTGCAGATTGCCCTTACTAGTACTAAGTGATTGTTGATTTGCCAATACTGCATGTTTGATAGAGTTGAAGAACTATCTAGGGACAATGAATTATCTTTAAAAGTTCCTATCGCATTACTCTGATATTGCATTACCATTGAATGCATTAACCAAAGGTAATGCAGATTTCAAAGGTAGTGATATACAACAATAGTCTTTTGACAAGCTCAAGAGGAAAATATGTAATTCTTTAAGATTGAATCAGATGTATTGAATTATGTCATGGCAACAATGTTAGCTTGATTAGATTGATTGATAGTATTTCACTCAGAGTTCTAAAGTGGTGATAAATTCTCTGAACTACTACAAAGACATGTATGCAATCGTGAACATTGTCAAATAACAACGACATTACGTTATTAGTTAGGCAGATAATCGTCGAAACTAACTATAAGCAATTACTTCTAGACTCAATCTAAAGTTCAGGAAATTCATCACCTTAAGTGGGTGGCATATCTTTAATAATTTTACTTAATCATAAAATACATGAAAAACATTTATTTCCTATCATGGCAATCAATATTTGCACTCAACACACTATTTAAGACATGATTAAGTGAGTTTGATGAATTCTTTAGATTGTACCTTATTGACAAGTACTTTTCAGATGCTTTTGCAAAGTTAAAAGGTTAGATAGTAGCAGTGTTGATGAGTACAAAGGATTTCACTGATCGAGGGATTGTGATATGGACTCAACCTGCACTGTGTTCCACAATTATGAAGACTAGATTTAATGCATGAAACACACAATCTCGAAATTGACAACCAAAATGGAGTGGGAAAGCCGTTGTATAATTTGAAGATGTACTTCTTTTAGGCAGTGATGGTAATTGACATAGAAAAAATTATATGACTTTGGTGCCCAAGGCATAATACATCTCCTTGGCAGTCCTCTTCTTAGCAATATGAGGGATCATATGATTCTTCACCAAATCCAACAGGATTCGCTTCACATTCACTGCATTGTCATTGTACTCTGCCAAATCTTTGGGATCTGTAGGCAATGTGACCTTCGCCTCCAAAACTTACCATAAGTTTGTTGATTCTAGGAAGTTATGCAATTTGCACTTCTATGGTACAAAGTTGGAAGCACCCTCTTTACCATCACACTCATGCATATTGGGAGTGGCCATTTCTGTAACTCTACAAGAACAACCTCACCAAACAAATCAGTGAACACAAAAAAGTTAGATCTGCAACTTACCCCGAGAGCTGATCACCTGTCTCTTGTCATACTCAGTCATCCAATCACTAGAAGATCTTGGGCATCAACTCTCTCTCAACCCTTCTCAGGTCCACATGAGAAAATTAATGTCATAGATTTGCTTCAACCCCTAAAGCTTCTTGGGTGTCACACCTTTTGAAATTCCCGGACATCTCTCTACCCCAAACAACTAGTCTCTCCGTACATAGAATTTGAAAGATTTTACATACACTGTTGCAATACCATGTTGATATTTGCAGCACATGTTAACAGTCCTAGCTATTTGACCTAACCTACCTACTTAGGATCAACAGAAAACTGAATGTACTATCAAAACTGCAATCTGATTTCTACTAGGCACTGAAACACATCAAACTGAAAATTATAACAGCAAGTACAACAGATTTGAATCTCAAATCACATCACTGTTATTACTTTGAAAACATGAAACAATGGAAGCTTCAAATCCTAACCGTAATCACTCACTGGTTTCTATTGAGCTTAATGAATAACAATAGAGACCTTGCCTTTCTTTATAGAGGAGGCTAGGATTGTACACTAAAAATAACTTAACCCTAAGCGCACAGGTTAGAGTACCTGGCCTGCGTGCATACATGCATGCACAGGCCTCCTAGACCCTAGACTGGAGTAGGCTACACATGTACCATGCCTTCACCCTCTCCTTGGGATCAACGCCCTATCTCTCTAAAACTATCTAGTGCTCTTTTCCTAAAACTTGAAAAGTAAATCATAAATAGAAAAGCAACTCAAAAATAGAATTGAACTGATATGGAAAATTGAATTGAACTGGAATTTTCTGGAACAACAGTGAACTGAAGGTGGCAAAATTGGAAATAAACTAACACTGCACATGTATCCTGAAGGCATGTATGCACCATCTACTCCCCTACTTAACTGTGCCTCCCTCTCACTCTGTTGCACATAAGAACCCAGATAGACTACTATATGGACTTGCTGCTATATGGACCTGCTACTGTGTGTGCCCAGTTCTTGGACACCTTCAGAGGTACTTGTTGAATCAACAAGTGCGCCCAGGACGAGAACACTTATAGAGGTACAAACTCTAACAGTGACCACCTCATATACATACTTGGAAGCAATGTTATCAGAACTGGAAACAAGACCAAACCGGTCGACCCCAAAAATGCGAAACCAGATTTGACCGGGAAAAAACCGGTCAACCAAAAACTACATAAAATATTCAAATTTTGAAAAAAAATCATATATATTCATGTGCATCCATATGAATCCAAACCATTTATACACAAATATGCAAAGTTTCTCATTTATATAGCAAGTAAGAGTGTATATAACCAAAATAGCACCGAGTGCAATCCATCTCTGAACCAAAATACATCAACAATGAGGCTTTAAATGGCTTCTAGAGTCCAAAAAAATCATCAAGATCATTACCTATATTAGGATCCTCATCACCAGTGTCACCCTCTAAGCATTAAAATAAGATAGAAAAAGCTTAACATGCCTAATAAGTGATTTTACTTGAGTGAAGGGTACATTTTTACTAGGGTTGTGACAGAGGAGTTTGACAATCAATGTCACCAACATCGAGGTACATAGAAGGCTTGGTTTTCTTGATTAAATGCCAGTTCCATACCCTCATACATGATACAATCCAGTGGAAATGTTGTTATCCTGCCAATCTTGAAATCCTGAAAACTGTTAAGTCTGCTGAATTTTGAATGGGACCTAAAATTCTACTTTTTCCATGTAAAGTCCAATGAGGTTGGAACCACTCTCAAACATCCTGAAACAATTAATGGTAATGTTAAGAATTTAATTAAAAGTGACATTCTCTTTTATCTTTCATTTTGGACGAAAATGAAAGATAAAGGAGAATGTCACTTTTACAGTTTTACTTTAAGAATTTAACATTACCATTACCCTAGGGTTAGGTAATAGGCCCCCTATAGTCCTTTTAAAAAAATGAATTTTGTGGTTCCATGATGCGTTGTATGGATGTTGTACCAAACCGGCTGGTTCCGTACGAAATTCGATGGTTCGGTGAAAATGGTCGGTTCAGTACTGAACCAGCCAAAAACGATTATGTGCTAGCGGTCAACCCAGATTTGCCTCCAAACCGGTTAAACTAGTTGGTTTTTTCGGATGGAGCGGTTTTAATATCATTGCTTGGAAGTATTGTTCATGGATCTGAGGTTCAACTTGAGATAGGATTTCTTGTTTAGGCTTAGTAAAGGTTGTGCATCTCTTTCTATGCTTAAGACGAAGTTTTTGCATATACATTTTCAGGATATTTCTGCCAAATTACACCTTTTTGATGCAATTATCAAGCCCACAAAATTATATGGCTTTGAGGTTTGGGGACCTAGCTTTCTTTTATTTCACTGGGCCAAAGTTGAGAGAGCCCAATCTCTTATGTTGCAACACATGATTCATTGTAATCAGACAGTTCCATAAGACTTCATTTATGCAGTGTTTGGTGCTCATCCTATCCACCTGTAGATTATTTCCAGATTGGTGTCCTTTTTCCACAGGATAAGATCTCTAAGTGATTGAGCTCTATGCTGCAGGGGAGTGCCCCCCCCCCCCTTCACGCCCCCGCATCTGAAGCGCGCTCCCTGAGCTAGGGAGCGTTTCGCTCCCTGCCTAGGGAGCTTTTCGCTCCCTGCTGAGGGACCTTTCGCTCCCTGAGCGCTCCCTCCATTAAAAAAACGCTCCCTAAGGACTCCCCTTCAATCCGCGCATGTGAGGCAAGAGAGGGTATTCTTTTTTTGTTTTGGGAGTGAGTGGTAACCAAGACAAGGTTCCATAAGAGAGGAAAATGTATGGATAGGGTTTCTAAGGGATTAAAACACTGACTCACTCTTTGCTAGGAGTGTTTTGAGAGGGTTCTTGCTAGTTCTTGATAGGATTGAGGGAAGGTTGAAGGGAGATTTGAGAGCTTGGAAGGGATTGGAGAACTTGGAAGGAGTATTGAAGGCTTCCATAGGGAGATTGGAGAGCTTGGAAGAAAGATTGAAGGCTTCCATTTGTGAGAGCTTAGAAGGGAGATTGAAGGCTACCATAGTCATATTCAACCACATTAGAGAGATAAAGAGGTAGGCTCTTAAGCCTGTTCTTGTTTCTTGTTTAAAAATAAATAAAATCCATTTGTTGTAAACTAGTATATTATGCTATGTTGAATATTTGAATGTTTTCTTCTCCTACTCTTTCCCATTTCTCCTCCATCATTCTATTGCAGGTAGCAAGTTATTATCAAGGTTCAACAATCATGATGGTGATGTGAATGCGGTATGTCATTTTGGTTCCATTTTTTATTTTGATGGTGGTGGTGGGAAGTTCACGTCCAAATAAGCATGATAGTGACGAAGAAATAGAAGTGGACAACACAAACCAAGGAGAGGAGGAAGGAATGGAAGGGGATGAAGACAAACAAAATGATAGTGATGATCATGATCCCCAAAAATCTAAAGAGAAGTACACACTTCTGTGGAAGTATGTCACAAGGCTTGTGGGAGGTAAAGGTGGTGGAACCACAAAATTTACATGTCACCATTGTCATACAAAATACATAGGTTCCTATACCCTGTAAAATTTCAGATCCCACCCAGTTTTAAGTCTCACTGATTTTCAGCCAATGTTTAATGCCCAAACCCAGTTTTATGACAACCAATTAAACTCAGCATAAAATAAAAATTTCAGAACTGAAACATGAGGATTCTGAACAATGTTTAACGCAGAAATAAATATGTATCAGCAACACATAACTCGGAAAATTTTAACATAGTGATTTTTGGTCTAACAACGACCCTAGAAAAACCCACAAGGGGAAAACTAGTGAGAGAGGGAATTTTATTATTTGTGAGCTTCAGAGAAATTCTTTTACAGCATATTCATCTTCAGAAAAAATACACAAACTTATCTCAGACTTTTTCTTCAGCAAAAACTCCTTCTGAACAGTCCTGAAGATGCTCCTCGATTTTTGTCCCAGAAATCCATACAACTGTACGGTTGTCCCAGCAATAAATGTTGTACGAATTGTTTAGAAATTTGTGCCAAATTTCTGATACGACTGTACAGAATACCTAGCAGAATGGTACCTCGAACTCGTGCCAAAGCTCCTCGAAAAATGTGCCTAGAAAATCTGGACTATATGGCCCTCGAAATTTGTGCCAAGTCCATATGGACTGTACGGATTTTCTTCTACAGAAAATCGTGCCCAGCAGGTCCCTCGATTTTTGTGTCAATAAATGCTATTTGGCTGCCTTGGAATGCGTGCCAATCTTCTCAGAAATGTAGTTGTTGTCCTCTTTTGATTTTTGTGCACATTAATGGCTGTACGACCTCAATAAATCCATACTATACGGTCTGTATTAAATGTTGTCTGTTGCCTTGAAGTACGTGCTAGTTTGCTGCCTTGAAGTGCGTTCCCTAGCTTTGCAAAATACCTCCTCTCTTTCTCAAGCTCGACCTCATTCTCTTGCTCTCTCAAAATTGATTCAACTACCCAAGAATGGGTGCACCCTCCTACCCTAGTCGACCTCATGGGGGAAGGTGAAGAGTCCTCTCATCCAACGGTTGAGATTAGATGAGATCAACGATGGAAATAAAATCACTTTATTCACCTACTTTCCCTAAGTCTCAAAAAGTTACATTTTAATTTGTCTCTCACAAATTAAATGACTAGGGTCCACATTAGGCACTTTCTCACCCCTTAGGCGCCTAGGTGATGAGAAACACTTGCCTAGGTACTTTTTAATTATTTTTAACACTCCGTCTTACCGAGGAAAGTGTTACTCACCACTCCAAGCTTGTTCCTGAAAAATACAAACTTGCCTTTGCCCAATGCTTTGGTGAGTATGTTTGCAACATGCTCATTTGTAGATATGTACTGTAGCTCCATTGCTTCTCTTTGAACATAGTCACAGATGAAGTGATAACAAATCTCAATATGCTTAGACCTGTCATGAAATAATGGATTCTCCAAGAGTTTAATGCAACTCTGATTGTCACAGTAAATCAAGGTAGGCCTCAACTGCACACCAAACAATTCCACCAATAACTTGTGAACCCAAAGAGCCTCACAATTGGCCTGACTGGCAGCCATATACTCAACCTCTGCATAACTCAAAGCCACTGACTTTTGCTTCCGACTGAACCAAGAGACAACTGTTGACCCCAATCCGAAACAACACCCATAAGTACTCTTTCGGTGTTTGATACATCTTGCCCAATCTAAATCTGTATAGCCAACCAGACGAACTCCATCCCCTCTCTGATAGTCCAGACCATAATCTACTGTACCGCAAAGATACATGAGCACATGTTTTGCTGCCACCCAGTGCACTCTCCTAGGCTCCACCATGAACTGACTGAGAGTGTTGACAACAAAACAAATATTTGGCCTGGTATTGACCAAATACATCAAAGAACCGATCAACTGACGCTATAAAGTGGAATCCACCAACTGTGACTCAAAAGCATGAAGCTTCTTCCAGTTGGTAATCATGGGAGTGGTCATGGGCCTACTATCCTCCATCTGAAATCTCCTCAGAATATCACACACATACTTCCCTGTCCCAGGAAGATTCCAATCCCAAAAAATAGTGCATCAGTCCAATATTGGTCATCTCAAACTCTGAAGCAAGGCTCTCCTTGCAGCTAGTGATGAATCTCTCTGCCCCTGTAATGAAAAGATCATCCACATATAGCAAGAGAATGAGAGGACCCGTTCCAATCACAATGAAGTATAGGTTGGGATCCGCCTCACTCTTCTCAAAACCCAACTGCTGCAAATAGGCATCAATCCTCGAATACCAAGCTCTGGGAGCTTGTTTCAGCCCATACAATGCCTTCTTCAGTCTACACACATGAGAATCTCTCCCATGCACCTCAAAGCCCAATGGTTTCTCAATATACACCTCCTCCTGTATAAGACCATTCAGAAATGCGGTCTTCACATCCATCTGGTGGATCTTCCAACCCATCTCTGCTGCAATGGAAATCACTGACCTGATCGAGGTATATCTAGCAACTGGCGCGAAGGTCTCATCATAATCAATTCCGTCAACCTATGAGAACTCTCGAGCTACAAAGCGAGCTTTGTACTTCTCAATGCTGCCATTTGCAACATGCTTGAGTTTATAGAGCCACCTGGAAGTCACCATTGACTTCCCCTCAGGTCTAGGAACAGTTTCCCAAACATCATTCTTCATGATGGAATTGTACTCTTCCATCATGGCATCTCTCCAAACCTGTCTACCAGTAGCCTCCTCAAAAGTGGAAGGCTCAGACCCTCGAACACTGCTCACCATCGCGATGTAGCTGCAAAATCTCTCGGGAGGTTTACTCTCCCTCATAGCCTACTTGGGATTCCCCACTGAACCCTGTGCCTCCCTCAAAGTATCCTGAAGCCACTTGGGCTTCCTCCTCTCTGAAGTAGTGTCCTGTGGAGGGGACTCTCCCTGCTCAACCCCATCTCCTGAAGACTGTGATCCTGAAGTAGAATCTGGAGAACTTGATCCTGAAACCTGTGGACCAGTAACCTGCGATCTTGACATCTGTGGCCCTTTCACCTGTGTCACCGAAGTCTGCTGCGGGCTCGCCTGAATCTGAGGTGATGACTGCTCACCCCTCTCTGTCCCTCGTGACTTTCTAAAGGCTCCCTCCTCAAATCTCACATCCCTCCTCAAAACTGTCTTCCTCAAGGAAGGAATGTATATACGGAAATCCTTTGAAGTCTTGCTATACCCAACAAAGATCCCTCTCTCTTCCATGGGTTCTAGCTTTGTCCTCTTCTCAGAAGGGACATGTGAATATGTGATGCACCCAAAAATCCAAAAGTGCCTCACCTTAGGCTTCTTCCTAGAGAAAGCCTCCTCAGGAGTCATACTCCTCATTGCCCTGTGTGCACTCCTGTTCTGCAGATAAATTGCAGTGTAGCATGCCTCAACCCAAAGAAATAATGGCAGCGCCTGATCATGTAACATGGCTCTCGCAGCCCCAACTATGGCCCTGTTCTTCCTCTCAGCAACCCCATTCTACTGTGGGTTGTAGGGAATAGTCAACTCTCTCCTGATGCACTCTCCTGTACAAAAGTCCATGAACTCCTTGGAGGTATACTCACCCCCATTGTCTGTCCTCAGAACTCTGATTTTCTTCCCAGTCTGGTTCTCCACAAGAGATTTGAACTCTTGGAACCGATTGAATACCTGTCCTTTGGTCTTAATGAAGAAAATACAAGACTTCCGTGAGAAGTCATCAATGAATATAACATAGTATAAACAACCAGTCAATGATGCCGAAGACATCGTGCCACATACATCAGCATGAATAAGATCGAGGATACCTGTTGCTCTCCTGTCACTGCTAGGAAAAGCAGTCTTGGTGTACTTTCCCAAAGCACACCCCTTGCACAACTCCTGGTGCTCTGTACTGAAATTCGGAACTCCAGTCACAATCTCCCTCAGTACCCTCAAAGCCCCATGGTGCAAATGTGCCATCCTCCTGTGCCATAGCTCACATAGATCACTGTTGCTGGTAGAATGAAATAATGCTCTCGCTGGCTGGAACATGAGCTTGTACAACTTCTCATGTCGAGTCCCAATCACTTTGGCCAAAGTGATGCTAGACCCCTTGGGGAAAAGGAGCACCTGCCCATCACGGAACAACACCTCATAGCCCCTCTCCTCAATAACAGAAACTGAAACTAAGTTCTTCTTCAAGCCCGGAACATATAGGACCTCTCTCAACAACATTGGAGGTAAAGACTCCCTCTGAAATGAGATAGTTCCACTACCAACTGCCTTGACCACCGGATCATGTCCAAGCACTACCTCAACATCACCAATCTGAGTAAGATCTGTCAAGTGCTCACGAACCCCTGTCATATGGCGGGAGGCCCCACTGTCAATATACCATATATCAGAATGAGTGGTCCTTGTAGAAAGACACAGAACTAAGGAAAAATCCTTATCAAACTTGGCGGAGAACTCCTCCACCGCTGCTGAAGCTGCTGTCTGCTTCTTCTTCTTGTTCAAACACTGACCTGCATAGTGCCCAAACTTGTGGCATGCAAATCCCTTGACTTTGCTCATGTCCTTCTTCCCTTCACCCTTCGGTTTGTTTCCTCCCTTAGGACCCTTTTTGAATTTCTTCTTGCTGTTGGCAACAAGAGCCTCATTCTCCTCATCATGACCTGTAGATGAACTGCCATGTACATAACCTCTCCGGGTCTCCTTCTTAACAAAGTCATCCCAAAGACGTTCCCAATTGGGAAGCTTCTCCCTAGCCACAATGCCCTCAACAAAAACAATCCATTGTTTGGAAACTCCATTCAGTGTTGTCCTCACAAGCTCATTGTCAGCAATGGCCTCCCCCACAGCTCCAAGCCCATCTCTCACCTGTGTCAACCTGGTAAGATATGTGACCACATTTTCAGCCTTGGTCATTTTAATGCTCTTCAGTTTTTCTCTCAAAACCATCTTCCAGTTTTCATTTGTACTCTGGTGCAACTTCGTCAAAGACTCCCACATCTCATAGGCATTTGTCTTCCCCGTCAAATGAGGAATCAAATGGTCCTTGATGGCATCAAGAATAATCCTCTTGCCCTTGATACTCTTCTTAGTGTATGCTGCAAGAAGAGTAGCATGAGTAAGTACATTCAAAGGATTTGTTGTGGAGTTCTCAACAATATCCTAGAACTCATTTTCTTGCAACAGCAAGATCATCCTCTCTTTCCAAGAACCAAAGTTTGTTGTCCCATCAAGTCTATCCTCAATCCTCAAACTTGTAGCCATTGACTCTTTTCTGCTGAAAATGAAAAATCCAAAATTTTGTCCGGTGAAGTGACTGCTGTCCCACTTTTCTGACTTGCTGATATATCTTTGCTTCTCTTTAACTCAGCTTTGATACCTTGTAAAATTTCAGACCCCACCCAGTTTCAAGTCTCGTTGATTTTCAGCCAATGTTTAATGCCCAAACCCAGTTTTATGACAGACAATTAAACTCTGCATAAAATAAAATTTTCAGAATTGAAACATGATGATTTTGAACAATGTTTAACGCATAAATAAAACTATATCCGCAACACATAACTCGGAAAATTTTAACACGGTGATTTTTGGTCCAACAACGGCCCTGGAAAAACCCACAAGGGGAAAACCAGTGAGAGACGAAATTTTATTATTTGTGAGCTTCAGAGAAATTCTTTTACAGCATATTCATCTTCAGAAAAAATACACAAACTTATCTCAGACTTTTTCTTCAGCAAAAACTCCTTTTGAACAGTCCTGAAGATGCTCCTCGATTTCTGTCCCAGAAATCCGTACAACTGTATGGCTGTCCCAGCAATAAATGTTGTACACACTATCTTGAAATTTGTGCCAAATTTATGATATGACTGTACGGAATACCCAACAGAATGGTACCTCAAAACTCGTGCCAAAACTCCTCGAAAAACGTGCCCAAAAAATCTGGACTGTACGGCCCTCGAAATCTGTGCCAAGACCCTACGGATTGTACAGATTTTATTCTATAGAAAATCGTGCTCAGTAGGTCCCTCGATTTCTGTGCCAATAAATGCTATTTGGCTGCCTTGGAATGCGTGCCAACCTTCTCAGAATTGTAGTTGATGTCCTCTTCGATTTTTGTGCACATTAATGGCTGTATGGCCTCAATAAATCCGTACTGTACGGACTGTATTAAATATTGTCTGCTGCCTTGAAGTACGTGCTAGCTTGCTGCCTTGAAGTGTGTGCCCTAGCTTTGCAAAATGCCTCCTCTCTTTCTCAAGTTCGACCTCCTCCTCTTGCTCTCTCAAAATTGATTCAACTACCTACGAATGGGTGTGCCCTCCTACCCTAGTCGACCTCATGGGGGAAGGTGAAGAGTCCTCTCATCCAACGATTGAGATTAGATGAAATCAACAGTGGAAATAAAATCACTTTATTCACCCACTTTCCCTAAGTCTCAAAAAGTCACCTTTTAATTTTTCTCTCACAAATTAAATGACTAGGGTCCACATTAGGCACTTTCTCACCCCTTAGGCGCCTAGGTGATGAGAAACACTTGCCTAGGTACTTTTTAATTATTTTTAACATACCCGTGTGAGAAAGCATATGTGTGGGACTACGTACTAGGATGAAGGTAAGAGTATAGGAGTCAAAACTTTTGTGAGCGTGCCACTCGAAGACAGACTCAAATACTAAATGGGAGAGGAGGCAACACAAAACAAATCCAAAAGACTAAAGGTTGAACGCGAGAGTACACAAAGAATGTTCACTAGTCGATCTGCGTCCCTCCATGCTAGTGCATTCTTGCCTTCGTCTTCAGAGCGTAAAACACTATCATATTTCCTTGACGAAGGTTGTAGGGATGATGTGGATGCAATTTTTTTTAGGTTTCTCTATGCATGTGGTATACCATTCAATGTTCTTCGCTCACCATATTGGCATGAAATGCTACAAGTCATCAATGGTGCCCCTAAAGGATACAGGAGCCCTGAGTATGACAAAGCTAGAACCTTGGGACTCGACAGGGAAAGAGCCAAAATCCAAGGTGCTCTAGGAAAATTTACAAATGATTGGAATCGACATCGAGTATCAATTGTATCTGATGGTTGGAAAAATGTGAAAGGCAGGCCATTGATGAATATTCTTGGTGTGTTTGCTAGTGGTGCGGTCTTCCTTTCAACCCATGACTAGTCAAATCGCTACAAGATATGTATTAATATTGCAAATGCCTTGATTAAAACCATTCAAGAGATTGGGCCCTAGAATGTTATTCAAGTCATCACTGATAATGTTGTTAATTGTAAGGAAAAAAGAGCAATCATTGAGAATAAATACCCCAATATATTTTGGTCAGGATGGAGCCATGGTTTTAGAGCGCTTGGAACTAGAACTTTTGGGTGATCATGATGGTAATCATATTTTTGGAGGAGACTTGCCACCCCCATCCACTAGCAGCGTTCCAGATGCATCAATTTTTCCTTTATCTTCACAACATCCATTGTCACGTGGGGGCCATTCAGCCACTGGTTGTGTTCCACAAACACTTCCAAGTTCCACCTACTCCTTTTCTTCAAACTCAAAGAGCATTGGAAAAGAAACTAGAAGTTTCTCGTGGCAAGAGGAAAACTTAGAGCATAGTACTTAGTATTTGCTAATATATATTAGATTTCTTTTTATTTTTCCTTTTTATAAGTAGTCTCTAGAACTTAGTACTGTCTTGACTCTTTATTATGGCTTATTCCATAAACAATGAAGTTATGAACATTATATGACAATTTACCTTTGAAGTTTGAATTTTGAAATGTGAACTATTGACTGGATCTTAGAACTCTTTGGTAACAAATACAATGCTCTAGAGTCTATTTCATTTTGTGGTTGATGTTGTCTATTACAATCTATTGATGAAAAATGTTTATGATTGATGTTATATGTGTACAAAATGGTTGATTCTTTAATCATCATCACTAATCAATTAGTTAAATGATCTTATATCTATGTTTTCATGTTTTTTGCAATTGATTCGCCATTCTGCATGCTTTTTTTTATTTATATGTATCAAAATATATATTTTTTATGTATTATATAAAAAAAGGCTCCCGAAACACTCCCGCTCCCGGAATTTTTTTAAAATTGTCGCTCCAGCTCCCGCTTCCCGCTTCCGCTCCCTGTTCCCAACAGCCTTGATTGAGCTTATAGAAGAGAGTTGTGCTCTTTCTTGGAACTTTGCACCTTAGAGTAGATTGGTTTTGCTTATGCAGTCCTCCCCCATTGATGACGATAGTGTTGGTTCTCTTGGGCATATTTGCTCCATTGTGTTGGCATTTCAATTGATCACCTCCTCCCTTTCAAGTACTCTCTTCTACTCTTGGTCACCTCTTTCAGTCCCAGTCACCCGATGACTAGGGACAATATTTACAAGTAGTACATACAGGCCACCTGGATTGCCTCTCCAAAGGGCCTCAGTCCTAAGTTGGTTTTATAGTTTTGACCATTTCATGCAGCTGAGAGATGGCCTTATTATTAGACTCGAGTATACTTGGAAGCAGTAGATGCATAACCTTGAGATTTCTTTAGGCTAGTTTAGAGTTTGTTCACATCAACTCTAGATTGAGATAGATCATCACATCTCGAGATGTGAGAGGCTTGCTAGATTTATTACTTGTAGGACATTGAGTCGAAGGAGCACCTTATCTTCTGTTGCCCTGTGTACTATGAGATCAAGGAAGGTTCCATCATCTTTAGAGAGAGTCAGGAGCATCCCTCGCTACTTTATTCCAATACTTGGGCCAGTGGTGTTTTGCTCTTTTCTTGAGAGAAACAGTGGGATAGGGTCCATCAGGGGAAACCTTGTTACGCTGATCACTTCATTCTTTCCCTCGATCTCGGCAGTTGATTGCTGTAAATGGTGTGTAGAGTCCCATGAGACACTGACTTCTAGATCAGTGAGACCTTGTACTTCTTCTAGATCTACAATGAATAGACATGTCCCCACCAGGGTCTCAAGAAGGCTCTGCTTCCATCCAAGATCACACATCCCAGACCCTCAGTCCAAATTTCTCTCTGGAGGAGTTATTAGACAACAAATTGGCTCATCTGTGATCGATGGTTTTGTTGGGCGTCATCTTATTTTTCCACTCCTCATTCTACTTATCTCTTTGACGTGCCTTGAGATGTGCCCTCATTCCCATTATTTCGCTAGGGATGGGTAGCGATTTTTTTTTGTTGTTAGCATATTATGTCGGACATGGGTATTGTATATGTACTATGTTTAGTTACTATGGTTTTTCTCTTACTATTTTGGTTTTTAGTAGATTAGTGATGGGAGTTGCACTCCTGCTATTTACTTGCATTGGATTGTATTTTTGAGTTCAATTGGTCATTCTTTGGAAATTAATAAAATTAGCTTATCTTGTCTCTTTCTGGAGAAGAAAGAAATAGGAAAAAATATAAAAGAATCTAAAAGAAAAGAAATAAAAGTAAATCTGTACATAAATTTTATATTTAAATCTTATCTCTTTCTGGTGAAAATTGGTAGCTTATATTTGAGATGCTGGTAATGCTTGGAGTTAGCATGCTTCATTCTAACAGTGGGGAGAAGGCTTACATCATACCTAGGAGGAAACTGATAGATTTGTCTACTTTATGACTTAAGAGTGCAGATTTTCATAGTAGGCCATAATGTAGTGGATTGCATATTGCCTCTGTATTATACAGAGTACTGTTTCAGGATGGTGAAGTATATTGTAGAAATTAGTTTTCCGTGATATTAAGATTAGACTATCTAAATTTTAACAAAAGCATTTCCCATTTACAATTTTTACTAAGCACGACAGATCTAATTTACATGTCTTTTCAATTATGCATTATTGAGTACAGAGCCTGGCTATTATGAAGATGGGAACTTTGGTATAAGATTGGAAAATGTGCTGATTATTAAAGAAGCTGATACGAAGTTTAACTTCGGTGAAAGGGGATACTTGGCATTCGAGCACATAACTTGGGTAAGCATTTGATTTTTATATCTTAGACATGATTCAGACCATGATGGTAATGTTTTGATTGATTCTGAGCATTTGTCTCATAATGGGTCCAAACCATTGCATCTATAAATGAGCATGTTTTCAGATTTTTGTATTCTTGACTAGAGGACTGTATTTGTTAAATATTAACATATAGGCCTCTAGTGTACACTGTAAAACAAAGGTCATATAGGTCATATAGGACTGTATTTGTATTTTCGACTAGAGGAATGGATGCAGTAACCAGTTTATTATCCTCCTTATTAGAGACAATTTTTATACATTTTCTTTAATCATCTGTTACATTCTGGAAAAATGGGTCGATTAGGTCAACAGGAACTAATTTCAAAAGATATTCAAGCAAAGCAATTAAGACCCATTTAAAACACTTGTAGGTCATTGAGGATACATGCAATCTAGGCAAAGTTTTATTCATCATGGAAGTAAGTAATGGTGTAACCCAAAAGGTTTTATGAGCGTAGTCTCATCAAGTTCCCTCAGATGGGCATATGCTTCAAAATATATTCAATAGGCAATCAGATGAGAGTCGCCTATTCAACCACATATGAATGTTGAATTTTTACTAACTGCGTAAGAGGTATCAATAGGCATTGGTAGGATGAAAATTACTCAGTATAAATAGTAAATACTTGACTATATATTGTTGTCCATTTTATTGTTGCTTGGTGCATATCCTCCCTGTAGGTAAGGACACTTGCTTGAAAAATTGATGAGATCCCAATAGAGCACTAAGCTCCCTAATCTTTTACGAGGGTAAGAAAATTCATACGCCGTCATTGTAACTAGCATAATATTGTGGCAAATATTAAAAGAGCTGATGTGGTGATGTTTGGGCATCAACTTACTATAATTCTGGATATAAGGATCCTTTAATTTTCTTCATCATATTGAATCTTTTGGAATTCATTTTTTCCATGCATTGCATGGTTTTTAGAACTACTGAATTTATAGTATACTTCTGGAAAATGAAAAAAAGTATATAAAAATCAAAATTTAAAAGGACTAAAACTCAACCAAGCCTTAATTCATTAAGTAGACAATTCTGACCACAAACAGCCTTCCCATTTCTATAGCCTCTTAAGATTGGGAGATATAAGAGTTTGGAGATATTCTGCTATCCCTTTGAGCTAAATAAGATTGGTCCCAATGCATTACCACTCTCTTGACCTTGAAAAATTAAGTAGCTTAACCACCACTAACTTGATTGGTTCGAGTTACATTGTTGCCTTTGTACTAGCATCAACCCGATGATGTTTATACCCTAAGATATGTGCTAGTCAGATTTCTTTAAAGGTTGTGAATAGGCTAAGATTATTGATGCCAAACTTTCCACAGTTACATGATTCTTCTAATAGTTCCTTTTGATGGTCTTAATTATGAGATTGGCATTCCCCTATACTTCCATTTTTTAGAACCTCTCCTTATCTAAGTTTTCAATACTGTAAAATGCTTTGAACTTTGATTTACTGTTTGAGGCACACATTAATCCTTCTTTCTAGCCCAACAAAACTACTTCTGTAGCATCTCAAAGATTCCCCACCCCTATTTCTAGGATTCCTCCTCGTTGCTCCATCCATTATCCAATCAAAGACTAAAGAAGCCTTTTGGAATCTTGTCTACCCCAGGTGGTATTAGAATCCCAAAATTTGAAAACAATTATTTAATGTTGCCCCTGATGTACCAGAATCATCCAAGTGTTTTCTCTTCAATCATGCCAAGAGACTCTCATAACCAAGTCTTTGCTCACGTTCAATATAAACTGAACTGGGGGACAATCTTCTCTTCAAAGATTTCCTTGTTATGAGCTATCCATATTGACTTGAATACAAATTTTGATGAAGATCTATTAAAACACCTTTAAAATAATCTTTTGTTGAATATCACAAGGATACATAAAAGATGTACCATCCCTTAGACCCCTAAAAATAGTGGGCTCTAAAGTCACATTCTTATCATTCACTAGCCTTGACCAAATGTTTCTCACTTTCCTGACATAAAACACATTGTCTTTTCAAAGATTGCCTTTGACTTGAATACAAATTTTGGTAAAGATCTAATAAAGCACCTTTAAAGAATCTTTTGTTGAATATCACAAGAAAGCATAAAATATGTACCCTCCCTTACCCCCCAAAAAATGTTGGGCTCCGGAGTCCACATGTATATAATTTACTAGCCTTGACCACACTTTTCTCACTTTCCTGACCACATAGCAAAAATCACTTGAAGTATGTTTCCCTTGGGAAATTCTTTGGCAATTAGACTTGCTCCTAAAACTGATCATGGTCATTTGCTTGAATGATCTTAGTCTAGCTTGCTTCTTCACTTAATTCTGAACAACCTACTATGTGGAACTTTCATCCAAAACCTTCACACAATAGTTAGCCCCAACGTTTGCTTCTAATCATATTTTGTCTCGTAGCCTATTTTTTCTTCATGGACATGTGACCAATGGAAATCATATTATTATTAGAAGTAGTAGTATGTGATGATGTGCTTTATAAAGTGGGTTGTGAATTAAGCCATGAGGTGATAATGAAGACATCATTATGAAGTTCTTAGTAGGGAATGCTGAGTTTTTGTAGTCTGTAGAATTGGTATTGGAGTTTGGAGTATATGTGATTTCTTGTCAATGTTTTGAAATACCACTGGAGGCTCATCTTCAGGACATTAGAGCATGTAGAGCAGAGATGGAAAATTAGGTTTTGAATCTGCTATTGGAGGCTCCTCTTTAGGACATAAGAGCATTTAGAGCAGAGATGACAAATTAGATTTATCATTTTAGCTAGAATTAGTGTTTTCTTCAAGGATGTAGACTCTCTTGGGTTTGGGGCCAAGGAAAATATGCTGGCACTACTGGAGAGAGAAGACTTGCATTATCGTGATATCACATGTGCAAAGGACAACTTTCATAAGTTGGACATCTTGTTTCATGAAGACTTCTTACATCAGTATGGCATTATATGTCTGGAGGACGATTTGTACAATTGGGATGACCTACTAAATGAGTGAAATACAATACCTGATGACAACTAGGAGACTGGATGTCCCTGAAGAGAACGTCCTGTGCAATGTGGACACCCTACTTGAAGTGAACTTCTTGCTAAGTGTGGAAGTCCTGTTTGAGGACACGTACTTAATGAGGATGTCTGATGGGACATTAGCATTAGGGGATTAGTCTAAGCTTATTTCATATTTGTTTGTACTTGTTATGAAATGCACTCACACGGGCCCTCATGTATTTTTAACATCCTGATGTGAAGGATGTTATATTGGGAAAATAAGTCTTCTCTAGGAATTGACGATGAGCCGTGTCTCCAAAGCTTCGTCCTCAAGACTATATTTATTATTTTATCCTAGTGATAATCATCCTTGGTGTGCAATCATAGCACCACAATACGTAATCATGCACTTGCTAAATATGAAGAGGGCACACGGTATGAATAGTGCAGAATGCTTGTGCTCCTATTCCCTTTCTTGCCCTTTCTTTGTCATGCACAGATATGTGCATTAGAACTTCAGCTCTGATATTCAACAACTCCACCAACAGAATGAATTCCAAGGTAAATTGATGCATGACATGATGTCTATGTTCCAACAGTTGATGGAATGACAGCAACAACTTGTAGCGTAATACCTCCAATAGAAGCCTTGACAGTAGAATATTTTTGTGACAATTCCCCTTATTCAACCTATCTTTCTATTGGATACAAAAATTAGTATCCCACACTCCGACGACTTGTTACACATAGAGAAGCTTGGTGCTTTGCTCTACAAACCTGGAGGCTTATTTTCAGAACTAATCAAATTTGAGGAATCAATAGAAGATCATGATCGTTACAATCCTATGAAGAACCAAAAGATCTCCTGTTCAATATCTTGCACCTACCCACTAGCAATCCATTTGGCAATGGGATTAATTAACAAGTTTATCATTCTGTTATTGGTAAAATTTGACCCATTAGGACGACATAATCGAGAGCCAGGGCCTATGATTAACAAGTCAAGGGGACCTCATATATCATTTATCTTGCATTTTTATCTCGTCAGAAATTTTGTTGAGCAACTTCTCCGGATTAGTTACTTCAATAATAATAGTAACTAGCGTTCTGAAGCCACGTGCCATGAGATTTCTTTTTCTATTTTTAATCCTTTTACTTGGAGCAGCCTTAAAATTTTATTGCTTAAAGGAGTTGCTTGCTAATTTTCGAAGTTAAAATGTAGGAAGAAATATTTTTATGCCTTCTGATGCACTTTTAGAGATTTATATTGTTACAACTCTGCACAAGAAGTTTATTTTGAAGTCGTTATGCATTATAAATAATTTAACTTTTGAAGTTATTATGCATTCTAAACGAATTAAATGATAGCTTGAATCAAGAGAAAAGGAAAGGAATTTTTAGTATTTATACGTAAAAGAGCCTAATTGTTCAACATTGAGCTGGGGGTCAACCATAGAGTGCGTACAAAATAACATAAATAATTGATGCATATGGCCATTTTTCCATAACTTCCATGATTTCTCATGAAATAAAAGAAAGCCCATTTATACAAGGAAATGGGTCAATATAATTGTTCAACATTGAGGTGGGGTTGAACTGTAGCATGCACTCATAAAGCAACATAAGTAAGTGATGGATATTGCCATTTTCCCATAACGTCCATGATTGCCCATGAATTATTTCACACGTCTCCATAAAAGAAAGACTTCATTTCCCATTTAATAAATGCACTTTCTATGGTAAATCAACCTTTTGCCAAAATCCCTATACCAGAATTCTTCTTACACGTCACCTACCACATCGTAAAACTATTTCTATTATAGCGAACTGGATTTTTCATGAAGTTGCCATTCTATTTCTCCGAGGAGCTTCTGAGATTCTTGAAGCAGATAACATCCGACATCTTGTCAAAAGAAGCAACTGCCCTACATTTATTAATACAAATTCAAGGTATAAATGCCATTGATGCAATTTGCATTAATTTTTCCTAGGCAATTTCAGTATGTTTTGGAAAATGTGGTGAAATTTTAAATATTGTAAGTAGTTAATTTATTAGCTGAAGAGGCCAATTTTGTTAATGTGTAATTATATTTCGTTGGTCATGACAAAATAGAAAATGGGCAAAATTTTAGTTTTTCTTTTTAAAAAGACGTGTCGCTTATGAACAAAGACATTTCTTTCCCTGTTTCAAGGAATCTCTTAACGTAATTGTTCTCATTCTAAATTTAGCAGTGATAACTTTTATGTAGTATGTTATTGGTAATATAGTTAGGGTAGGTTGTTGCCTATACATTTGTTATCTATGTTGGATTTGGGCCACTCTCAACAGAATGGCATAATTGAATTTACATGTGATTCGATAATAGAACATCCAACTAGGTCGACCAGAGAGTCTTCCTTTTATGTACAAATTCTAGTGTCGTATGTCTCTTAAGTTACTGAGAGTTTCGATGTCTCCAACCCATTTTATATGGTGAATTAGTCATAAATGTGACAGCGCTTTGGTTTTTGTTTGGTGCTAGGCTATGATCATGTGGTTTGTGACCATTGGAAAAGTAACCATATGGGTACTTTGAATTGGCCTACAAGTGGGATGAGCTTGCAATGCGTAGACAGTATTGCATATACATATAGTGCTTAATTAAGTAGGCTTGCATTCACGTTAGCCCTAAATGTCAAGTTTGTAGTCTTCATATTTTACAACAGTGGAAAGGAGGTTTATAATAAGTTTTCCTTTAGTTTTCTTAAGAATAAACTTGCAGTTTCACATTTCTTGAATACCTAATTCTAGTTAAGTACAGAAGACTTGAGATGAGCGCCTTTCCCCCCTCTATTTTCTCTTACAATTGCTAATGTGGGGTTGTACCCGTACTGTGCTATCTCTAGATGGTTTCAATCTAAAATTCCATTTGTTATCAATGCATATTTTCCCAACATAAAGAATAACCTCGTACTTATATACCGAGTCCAAAGATTGTTTGTTTACTTGCTATATTTAGATTGTATGGAATGCTTGCTATTCAATCAATTAGTTTTAATGAATACTTTTTAACTTTTTAGAACATGGCTATTCTAACAAATCATTTCATTGCAGACCCCTTATCAACACAAGTTCATTGACGTCTCTCTGCTATCATCTAGTGAGGTGGAGTGGGTAAATAACTATCATTTTGCATGTCGTGAAACATTGAGGCCTCTCTTGAAAGGCGAGGATCTGGAGTGGCTGGAGAAAGCTACAGAGCCCTTATCTTGTTAAAAATGTACTAATGAATTGTTTCGGACCACGTCGATTGGTTGGATATATGCCTAATGAGATTAAGATCTCTCTTTACATGTTAAAATCAAGTGAATAAAGTATGAATTGTTACAAGCCCCAACCTGGGAACTTTGGAATTGTTGTAAAGATAGATTGCCTGCATTATTATTTCTAAAAGTGAAGCGTTCAAAGATCATGAGCTAAATCTGTTAGAATGTCTGGAAGCCACATGACATGACAAGCCTTGTGGTTATGGTTGTGCATGTTATATTTACAATTTCAAGGAATCAACTGAAACTTGAGAATGGCATTTTTAACTTATGATCTTCGTGTAATTCAGGGGGAAATTGAAAATTTAATTGCTCTATATTTGTTGAAGATCATTTTTAACTGATGATCTTCAACAAATTGAAAATTTAATTGGTCTATATTCATTTTTGTGTGGTAGAATCTTGGTTTGGAATAGATATTGATGCCACATCCGTAAACGAAATATTTAGAAAATCAGAAAATGGACAACTGTTTCCACAACATAGTGGGCAGTCGTGAAGGGATAAAGCCTTGATGCTATTTTTTCAACCTTACATGGAATCTTGCATTGACATCCATATTCTTCCCTATTGCAACATTTGAATTAGTTATTATCATCTACGATTTTATTGGGGCTTTGTCTCCTAGATAAAATGAACAGCAATAACATTAAAAACATGTTGTCAAGTCATTAAAAATAATGGTAAATAAGCCTCTAGACAACTTTATGTGCTTTGCCTTGTATTGTAGTACACAATTTTTTGGTAATAGATATAAGAGTCTAATTGACAAATAAAATTCATTGATATTGGGAAACACTAGATAGAAAGGCAAGAAGCCTTATCATACTTTGTTTGGTCAATCTAGTGTTGTTGAATGCTTTTGAAGAAACCGTCATGGCAAAACTCTAGAAGAATTTGGCGGACTTGTACCAAGTTGAATCCTTGGTTAATAAACTTTTTCTGTGAAAGAAGTTGTACACCTTGAGAATGGGTGATGGTGATTTTGTAGTTGAGTATTTGAATGTGTTTAATACCGTTGTGACCCAGTTGACCTTAATTGGGGTGAAGATGGATGAGGATCGTTGCATAACCCTTATGTGTTCTTTGCTAGATTTGTGGGACAACTTGGTAATGGTCGTTGGAGGCATTGCAAAGAAATTGGTGCTTGATGAGGTCGCGGTTACTTTAGTTGATAAGGCATAAATCTTTTGAATTCACTAAGACGGCCTTGGTCGTTTGTGGAAGATCCAACGAGAAAGGAAAGAAAAGGGAGAAAGGGAGAAGGGAAGATCAAAATCCGGTGGGAGATGTAAGTCTCTTAGAAAGTCCAAGGTAAGATGTTGGAATTGTGGCAAAGTTAGGCATTTTAAAAGAAACTGCAAGGAAGATAAAAGAAAAAAAAGAAAAATAATGACTCTAATGATGAAATTTTAAAAATCTCTTATGAGGATGGTGGAGATGCCTTTGTTGCGCCCTTGCTGACTTATGGATGTCAAGCGTGTGGTTGAACTTTGGAGCTTCCTTCAACATGACTTCCCATCATGAGTGGTTTTTAGTGTGAGAAATATGATGGTGGGAATGTATACCTCAATGATGATTCTCATCTCAACATAGTTGGTTGTGGTAGAGTCTTGATTAGATTCCTTGATGGCAGAGTGAAGGGGATGGATGGAGTTATGCACATTACAGGTTTCACATGGAACCTACTATCAATAAGTGAAGTTAATGATGCGTGTGTGCAAGTTGATTTCTCTAATGGAGGGTGTAAGATGGGTATATACTCTTGATGGTCATGCTTTTTGGGTACCCAACAAAGCTCCTACTTTAGAGAGCAAGTTACTTGCAAAGAAGACAATGTTATGGCACCAAAGAATGAGCCATATAGGTGAGAAGGGCCTATGGGCCTTTGAAAACAAAAATCTTGTTGAGGGGTTGACTAATTGTACTGAATTTGATTTATGTGAGCACTGCATATATGGGAAACATAATTGTGTTCAATTCTATTCTAGTTCTCATAAATCTTCTGGGTTGTCGAATTTGGTTCATTTTGATGTATTTGATGATGTCAAAGTTACTTCAATTTCTAAATTATTTTATTATGTGTCATTCATTGATGATTATTCTAGAATGGCATGAGTATATTTTCTCAGGAGTAACTTTGAAGTTGGTTGGTTTAAAGAGTTTAAGGCTCTATTGGAAAATCACATTGGTAGGAAGGTCAAGGTGTTCATGATTGATAATGGTGACGAGTTTTGTTATGTAGAGTTTGACATGTTTTGTAAGGAGAAAGACATAGAAAGACATATGACAACTCCATATACCTCTCAACAAAATGGAGTTGCAAAATGCATGGACATGATGTTGATGGAGAGGGCTAGGCGTGTGCTTAGTGGAGTCGGCTTAGAGTAGAAGTTCTAGGTAGAAGTGTTTGTTGTTGCATGTTACTTGATCAACATGTCTCCATTAGCTCTTGTGGACAAGTCTCCTATGGAGGTCTAGACGAGAAAAAAGCCATCACTTAAGCATCTTCATGGTTTTGGTTACAAGGAATATGCTCACATGCATAAGGAGTGATCGAAGTTGGCTAACAAGATAGTGAAATGTATCTTCACTGGCTTATGGTGTTGGTGTGATAGGGTACAAGCTTTGGGATCTTGCGGTCGAGGAAGTTTTTTATAGAGAAATGTTATTTTCAGAGAAGTTAAGTCTTCTTTCATAGTTGTGCAACTAGAAGAGAATGAGAAGAAGTCAGTGGTTCAACTACCACCCAAGATAAAAAAATATTGAACTAGAAAATGAACCAGAAGTTCATGTTGGACTTGTTATCCCCAATTCCTAGGGATAACTAAGAAGATGATGTCTCGAGGCCCTCAGGTTGCAGACATGGAGTACTAAGAGACATATTGACCAACAATGTCCATTTGCATAGACTATAGACCCACCTCGCCACCATAGTTCCAGGTTCATCGCGACGGTATCCACCACATCAATTGGCTTTCGGAAGACATTGGGTCTTGCTCCATGAGGTACAAGCCAATATCATGGTGAGTGTCATTTCAATATTTGAGGCGTTTGAGTTTATTGCATCTATAACTGCTTTTGATTATGTAATGTTTGCTTGGAAATTATGCTCTTTGCCTTGTTTCACTTTGGTGGTTGACATTGCGCCCTAGTAAGTGGGTCACCCTTAGGGATAGGTTTGATACTGGAAGGTCCTCTTGATGAGTCATTGTGTCATTCTCGACCATACTTGTCACTTTCCACACTTCATCCCTTCATCTCCTTACCTTTTGGGATTTTTGGGTGTATTGACCCAAGAATGGATTGTCCCTCATTCATGGGAAGAAGGGGATGAAGGCCCAAAGGCTTGTAGCTAGAAAAAGATAAAAGCCTATCATGAACTTTCTAGATGCTAACCCAAGGATCTCAAGGACAATGAAATAGCTCTCATAACAAATTGATGGGACCTGTAAAAAGGAATAACTAAATGCCAACTACGGTGGAGCATGTCTGGGCATTGTTTTTCATGCTTAGGTAGAAGCCCCACACATGACTTCAACTTGGGGAAGTATGATGTGACCAAGGTAGAGTCAAGGTGGGCATTGTTTTTCATGCTTAGGTAGAAGCCCCACCTTGGCTTCAACTTGGAAACAAAAGACAATAAAAGAGCTTGGAAAAATGTTGCATTGAAAATGAAGGTGCAACACACCCTCTACAAAGGTACCCATAAATGAGATACTATGATCCCTTGTATGTCATGAACCCCATGCCCAAGAGTCTTTCCTCCATCCATGTCACTTTGTCCACATGTCTTAGAGAGGGGCCCACTTGGGAAACACTCCTAAACTTCAATAGGTCACTTTGTCAACCCTCCCATACCTAAACTTGGTAAATTGCATAGGGTCTTTGAGCATTTGTTTACTTTGATGAGGTAGTTTTTGATGTACATGCTTAAATGGCTCTTTTATTGACTTGATTTACGCATCATGATGCATTTGACTTGAGATCTTTGGAGGGTGTATTCATTGTCTTTGCAGGACCTAGTTGATGGACAATTTTGGAAGAACAAGCCCAACTTGGGCTTCCTTGGGGCTTGAAGCCTACAGGTTGGATACCATGGCCCATGCACCAGACTATGATACTAGGTATTGGAGGCCTGAGGAGACATCGTGGAGGACTTAGCCTAGCCCTTTGCTAGCCCAACGATTTGCTCTTGAGGCTAAAACGTCACTTTTAAGGAGGTTGACGTCACCCTAGGGCTAGGGTTGTGGTGGTGGTGGTGTTGTTGCTCAACACTTGGCATCTTTGGATGGAGAGGAGTACCTCAAAGATCATAACGCTTGAGGAGAAGACCTTTGGAGGCCCAATGTCCTTCTCTTGATGCAAAAACGTCACCCTAGAAGAGGGATGATGTCACTTTAGGGTTTCTTCTATGCACTTTTAAAGTTAAATTTGAATTTTATAATGTAAAGGGTAAATTTAGGGTTGTTGACTCCTTACTTTGTGGTTTACCCTAAAATTAAGTGGACAAACACTTTTAGTAGGATTTGTATAAATAGAAATCATTTCTATTTCATTTTGATCAGAACTCTCCCATTGTGAGAAGACTAGTGGCTGAAATTTGCACCCTACTTGGGAAATTTGGTATCTCTCTCTTGTGCAAATGGTTTTTTGTGATATCTCTTGGTGAATAATTGAGCTAAGGTGGTGCGCACCTCTTGGAGACTTCTTTTCTTGCTTATGAATGGTCATTGCTTGGTGAACTAGAGTTTGATCTTGCATCTCTCTTGGAATTGGTAAGGAAAATCCACAATTGTTAGTTCTTGTTTTTTTCATGATTATTTTGGTTGAAGCCCTAGGAGGAGTAGAAGTGCATACACCCTCCATTAAGCTTCATCTCATTTGCTAGTTTACAAGTCATTTATTTCAAGGTTGCTAAGAGGAGTACAAGGGTGTACACCCTCCTAGATATACCTTAGTTTGATTTGCATGCCCTAGGGAGTAAGAGGATTTACACCCCTAGGGATTTTGTTGATCTAACTCATGATTTTTAAGATTCCATTCACCCAAATTTTAAAGGCACTAGTCTGAAGTTTGCATTGGAGAAATAAATTGTTTGCATTGGTAAACGTGCTTTAGTGAGATATTGATATTGTTCAAGTTGGGATCTATTCTTGATGCTTTGAGGTTGCTAAGGCCTCTAAGGTGTCTAGGTTTGCTTAGTCTTCTTGAAGCTATAACTAAACAAAAGCTACAACCATTAGGGTTGTAGCAAATTACTCTTTTTTATTTATAACTCACATTTCAACCGTCAAAATTTGCTAGCAGGCTGCCATAATAATCTACTAGTCTCAACACACTTTTTAGGTGGTAATTTTCTGGGTTTTGTGGGTTGAAATTTTCTGCTGTAGCAATAGTTTGCTACAGCCATAAGGCTGATAATATATCTCTGCAATACTTGTTTATAACAATCTTATTTCATTGCTAAAGTCTTATGCTTTCATACTTGAGTTACTCTAGTTACCGCTAGCGTATCTCTTACATGATTTACCTAACTTTTAACATCTTGTAGCAGCTTTAATAATAATTTACTTCTTGATATATATTTTTGTTGACTGCTGCAAATAGGGACAACAAGCTTAACTTGCTTGTCCATTGGATTGTTTAGCTTGTATCTCATCTTTTCTTGTGTCTCGGGTAGGGACAATCATCTTTTGTAGGTACTCAATTTCCTTGGCAACTATTAACCACTTCCAAGACTCTTTTCCAAACTATCTTCCACTTAGTATCTTGACCTATAGGGGCATCACTTCCATCATATCACTTTTCGTCTCATTTCCCCCTAGGGTCCCCCGAGACTCCCCCCTTGTGTTGGATTCTTCCTTCACTAAAGCGAGGGGAGGGTTTATCTAAGGTGACAGTGGGTAAATTGTCCCACCGTTATCGCCATCTTGTGGATTGGGTCAGGCTTTGCCCAACCTACAATTTGCGCGACTTGATGAGGAGGAGAGCTTAGAGAGTTCGAAAGAAGTAGAAACCCCACCTCAACCTTTGAGGAGGCCCACCCGACAAAGCATGGAGTTGAACATGTATAATTATACACTGTTTGGTTTAAAATGTATACTTTTTTTATCTACTAACATCGATGAGCCTAGAACTGTGAAAGAGGCAATAGAGATGTAATATAAAGTGATAAACATTGGCCATGGATGAGGAGATGGTTGCACTTAGGAAGAATGATACATGAGACTTGGTACTATTGCCTGATGGATGGAAACCCATTGGATGCAAATAGGCGTTCAAGAAAAAAATCGGTTCAAATGGCAATGTTGAAGAGTACAAGATGAGATTGGTTGCGAAAGGATATTCCTAGGTTGAGGGGATAGACTTTGGTGACATTTTTTCCTATAGTGGCTAAACTGACATTTATTAGGTTCTTGTCATCTATATCAACTTTTGATTTAGAGATAAAACATATGGATGTGAAGACAACATTCTTACATCATGACTTGGAGGTGGAGATCTGTATGACATGGCTAGAGCACCATGTTAAAAAAGTTAAAGTGTCATTGGTTTGCAAATTAAGAAAATTTTTGGATGGTCTCCAACAGTCCCCCCGAATGTGGTACGAAAAGTTTCATTATTTTGAGTTGAGTTTGGGATTTTTGAGATCCAAATCAAATCATTGTGTGTATTACAAACATGATAATGGTCATTTTCTTGTCATCACTTTGGATGTAGATGACATGCTATTTTTTGGTAACAATAAGGATGTGATTAATGATTTGAAATATTAGCTTTCAACAATGTTTGGCATGAAGGACTTGGATGTTGCAAAGTATATGTTTGGAATGGAGATCAAGAGATATAGAGCGAACATAAAACTTTGGTTGGGCTAGAGTAAGTATGTAAACTCTGTGTTGCAAAATTTTGGCACAGTAGATTGTAGACCATCGAGTGTTCCTTTTTATGTGGGAACTAAGCTTTCGGTTGAGTAGTGTTCTACAATACCCATAGAGATGGAGGATATGGATCATGTTCCTTATGCTAGTGTAGTTGGTAGTTTGATGTAAGCTATGGTTGTACCAGACCAAACATTGCCCATGCAGTGGGAGGCTTGACTTGATTCATGGCTAATCTTGAACATGGAGATTGGGTTGCAATGAAGGTCTTCAGGTATTTGCGGGGTGCTTTCGAGTATTACATATGTTATAATCGTGATATTTTAAGGGATTGGTGCCCAATGGATATATAGGGTTATGTGGATTGTGAATGGGTAGGGGATGTAGATAGGAGATCTACTAGTGGATATATTTTTCAACTATTTGGAGGAGTAGCAAGTTGAATGATCAAGTGACAGGGTGTGGTCGCTTTCTCCACTGTAGAGGCGAGGTATATGACAACTACTCATGCCTTTAAGGAGGAAATTTGGCTTATGTAACTATGTCTAGATGTGGGGATAAGTCAAATAGCTACTACAATGCAGTGTGATAATAACTATGATATATGTTTGGCAAAGGACCCGCCCTTTTATGTAGAGACAAAGCATATAGAGTTCCACTACCATTTTGTTCAAAACATGGTAGAGGATGGAAAGGCGATAATGGAGAAACTCAACTGTTGCATAATGTTGTAGATGCATTGAGAAAGCCACTGAACATAAATAAATTTAGGTGGTATTGTGAGTTTATGAGCCTCATGGCCCCTAGTAGCTAGTTCACAATTTGATACATTGTCCTTTATGCTCTTGCAAGACATGAAAAGTGAGAGAATGTTAGAAAAGGTGTGACATGCACCTTGAATGCCTATGTGCATGCAACTCATCTATGTGGGCATGCATGCAAACTCAACGTATTCACTCAATGACATGCAACCTCAATGTATTTGCTCAAAGATGGCATGCATGCAACCCACTTAGGGAATGCATGTGGGAAGTACTATGTACTTTGTGACTTGTACTTTATGTCTAATTTTACTTTGACTTAGGAAGTTTAAGTCAAAAGTGAAATTTGATCATTTATGCCTAAAATGACTATTAATTCACTTTGTGGGTGAATTAGGAGACATAAAGTGAACTTAGGGAACTTAACCCAAAGTGGGTTTTTGAGTTAGATTCTTTTGGAGATATCTCAACCTTTGATTAGACTTGAGATGAGATGATCTCAACCATTGATCATTTAGGTTTCCTTATGGAGGTTCAAGAGGGGCGCAAAGGGCAAGGAGGAGCTCATTCCTTCATTTGCTCACTTGGAGAGTTTGAGAGAGAGCATAGAGATGAGGTTTGTTGCATTGGATGAAGCTAGCTTGGGCGCTCCCTTCTATGGAGATAGCCAACAGGCTTAGGGCCTTGTTTATTTATTGAGGAGCTTCCAATGTTGAGGAGGGCAAACTTGGTGATGAGGGCGCATCTGCAGTGGGGAGGTATTAGAGAATTCAGTTTGCAGTGAGGTTTGTTTTAGAGGGAGGCTACACTTCAGTATCAGAGTACCCTGGAGGGGCTTCTTGTTCAGGGCTTCTAGTTGGCATCTGGCTCCATTTCAGTGGTCTTGGCAACATTTCTGGGGGGTGCACCGTCCTAGGGTGCTCTTGCTTCATTTGGACTTGTATTTCAGCTTGGATCAAGTTGCTATTGTATCAGGTTCATCTATATTTTGTACTTGTTGTATTCCACCATCTATTCTCCTCTTATATAGACATATATTCCAAACGGGTTTTCCTCGGGGGGGTTTTATCCAGGGTCATGTTGACCAAAAATACCTATGTTCAATTTCATATGTGTCAGAGTGTAGAACTATTGTATTTTCAGTTGTAAAGATCTCTAGGTGTGTTACATTTATTTTAGTATGCTTATGAAAACCCTTGGTGACTAAAACTACATGCTAGAGCACCTAAAATTGTGAATGTAACAGTAACAAATCAGCAAGAAGTTCTTGAATTGTTGGATGTCCTAAAACAACAACAAAACCTTAATTGATAGTTGAAACTTCGAGCCAACTTGAGTTCAAAGACAAACCTAGTTGGCAGCTTGATAGACCTGAAAAATCTTCATGGTATCAGAGTTGAGGTGGCTGATTTTTTAGTAGTTTGGACAACATATGAGTGGGTTGTTATATACATCTTCTTGGCAGATTTTGTGGACAACCATTGACAGTGTTTAGTGGCTGCTTGTGGGCATAATTTTGTAGAGGATTGTAGAGAAGTTGTGGACAGTTTTTGTCAGTCTCTTTTCACACCTACGGGGTAGGAGTGAGGTTGATTTGACACGACCTCTTTTCACACCTATATTTTTAGGAGTGAGGTCGGAGTTCGCTTGCCTCTTTTCACACATGTGTTGACAAGAGTGAGGCAACGTTCCTTTGCAGTTTGAGCATCAGTTGGAGTGTAGTTTGACAGACATGTCAACATCTTATATGTGTGTGGAGGACAGGCTAGCTGGGGCTAGCAATTGGTCACCTTGGAAGGCAAGGATAATCTTTTTCTTAGAGGACCTCGAACTATGGGACATAGTTGAGGTGCCTGTTCTTGTTATTCCTTTTACTACCCCCGTCTTGGTGGAAAAGTTTAGGAAGAGGAACAACAAGGCAAAGAGGATCATATGTGATGCAGTGCGGGATCATATCATTCCCCACTTGACTGGGAAGACTTATGCATATGATATGTGGGCATCTCTATGTAAGTTTTACCAGAGCTCGAATGAGAATTAGAAGATGGTTCTTCATGACTGACTCAGGGGCATTCACATGCTCAAGAACGAGTCATCGACTTCATTCCTTGGTCACTACATGCAGATCAAAGATGATCTTGGAGCCATTGGAGAGGTGGTGAACCCCAAATCTATGGTGAGGACAACTATGAACAACTTTACCAAACCATGGGGTCCATTCGTTCGTGGCATTGTTTCCAGGGAGGTCATGCATACATGGGAGAGGATGTGGGATGACTTTGTCCAGGAGGAGACTAGACTTGTAGCATAGGCCTCTGGACAACAGTCAGGTCAGGGTGATGAGGATCTTTCTCTTTGGACAATGGGAAAGAAGAAGGTCACCCGTGGAGGTCGGTAGGGTCCCAAGTTTGGGGTCCCACCATAGGGGGATGGAGGAGAGAGAAGCATTGCAGCAGTGGTCAGAAGAGAGATATGAGAAAATTGAAGTGCTTTGTTTGTAAAAAGTTGGGGCACTATGTTGGACAGTGTCCCAACAAGAATAAGAAGAGAGGTGGTACCGCAGCTACAACAGAGGAGGCAGAGTTTCAAACTTAGTTCGAGAGAGAGTGTGCTTTCCTCGTATGTTGCACTTCAGTTGAGACGACACCTAGTATCTAGTTTATTGATAGCGGGGCTTCGAGCCATATGACTGGAGTCAGAGAGCATTTGACTGATATCAAAGACACAGAGGCTGGGATGGACATTTCTCTTGGAGATGACTCATTGGTTAGAGTTGTTGGGATTGGCATTGTTACCTTTCGGAGAGATGACATGCCACCTATATCGTTCAGGGACGTTCTCTATGTCCCTTGGCTAAAGAAGAATCTGATTTCAGTTTCTACCCTCCAGGATAAAGGTCTTGAGGTGACATTCAGGGGGACCGAGGTACTCATCCACCCTGAGGGGTCCTCGCTTGCCTCAGGACAAGTGATTGGAGTGAGGGATGGGAAACTGTTCATATTTATTTTTCAACCTCTTCATGCATTGACAGTGAGCAACAACATCAACAGATAGACATGTGAGTTATGGAATCGTAGGATGGCCCATATACATCATGGAGCTCTCAGAGGACTGAGAGAGGTTGTGACCAGAGTGCCACAGATCAGTACAAAGCATCAGGATGTTTGCAGGGGGTGTGCGCTTGGTAAGTTTACCAAGGCCTCGTTCCCCGACAGTGACACTAGGTCCGTTGGGATACTGGATTTAGTACACACAAATGTGTGTGGGCCCATGACTCAGAAGTCCTTGAGTGGTTGTGAGTACTATCTCAAATTCATTGATGACTACTCAAGGAAGACTTGGATCTATTTCCTAAAGACCAAGAGTGAGGTATTCAAATGGTTCCAAGAGTTCAGAGCTCTTTTGGAGAACCAATCTGGAAAGAGGATCAAAGTTTTGCGATCGGATAACAGGGGTGAGTATTCCTCCAGACAGTTTGTAGACTTATGTGTCGAACATGGCATTAGAAGACATATGACTGTACCATACAACCCCCAACAAAACAGGGTTGCCGAGAGGAAGAATCGGGTTATCACCGATGCAGCGAGATCCATGTTGCACTATCAGAGTTTTCCTTTGTACCTTTGGGCAGAGGTGAGTGCTACTGCAGTTTACCTGTAGAACAGGAGCTCCCAAGGGATATTGGAGAATATGACTCCTGAGGAGGCCTTCACTGGTAGGAGGCCCAATGTCAAGCACATCAGGATCTTTAGGTCCTTGACCTATTCTCATGTCCCCTCGGAGACGAGGACAAAGCTAGACCCCACAACCCAGCAGGGGATTCTAGTTGGATACTTAGAGGTATCTAAAGCCTATCGTATCTACATTCCATCACTTAGGAGAGTGGTGGTGAGAAGAGATGTCAGATTTGAGGAGGATAGGGATTTTTAGATATCTCTTGAGTTGAGATTCAGTGTTGAGGATGATGCAGAGGCATCGATTGATGCCTCAAAGGGAGCACAACCTCAGGTTTTTGGTACGCCAGTATCAGGGGTGACAGGGTCACCATGCACAACTTCAGGGTCACAGTCAAAGGGTGTTCAGTCAGAGGGGGAAGAGGCTTCACGTTCTCAGAGTGTTGAGACTAGTCCTGAGGCAGTCACTCTTGGGCAGAGAGACCTTACTTCTTCGTTGACCACTTCAAGGAAGAGGAGACCTAGATGGTTTCAAGAGACCCTGAAGGAGGCCAAGGAGAACGTAGGTGAGCCCAAGAGCCAGATTAGAGAGAGCAAAACTCTAGTCATATTTGGAGCATATATTGCATTAGTGACGAGTATCATAGGTACTGAGCCACAAACATTTGCATAGGCAGTGGACTAGCAAGTCTGGAGAGAGGCCATGGTAGAGGAGTATGACTCCATTGTGCGCAACGATGTTTGGGAGGTGGTTCTGAGGCAAGTGGGGAAGTTAGTTGTGACTTCCAGGTGGTTGTACAAAACCAAGTATGTTGTAGATGGAAACATAGAGAAACACAAGGCTCGTTTTGTGGCGCGAGGATTCTCTCAGATAGAGGGAGTCGATTATGATGAGACATTCACGTCAGTTGCGAGATACACCTCGATCAAGAGAATTATTGCCATAGTGGCAAAGATGGCTTGGAGCATTCACCAGATGGATGTGAAGACCGCGTTTCTGAATGGATTTATAGATGAGGAGGTGTACATTGAGCAACCACAGGGGTTTGAGGTGAGTGAGAGGGAGACTCACATGCGTCTTTTGAGAAAGGAACTTTATGGTCTTAAGCAAGCTCCACGAGCTTGGTATTCATGTATTGACACATACTTGCTTCAGATGGGCTTCGAGAAGAGCGATGTTAATCCTAACTTCTATTACATCATTAGATGTGAGGACACACTCATTCCCATTCTATATGTGGATGACTTTTTCATCACAGGAACCGAGGATCTCATAGCTAAGTGCAAGTTGGGACTTGCATCAGAGTTTGAGATGAGTGATATTGGGTTGATGCACTATTTTCTAGGTATGGAGGCATGGAAGGAGGAGGGACACATGTTTCTCGGGCAGGGGAAGTATGTTGCATATATTCTGAGCAGATTTCAGATGGAGGACTAAAGACCTATGTCGACACCCATGATTACCAACTAGAAGAAGCTTAGTGCTTCATATTCCCAATTGGTAGATGCTGCAATTTACAAGCAGTTGATCAGTTCACTCATGTATCTGGTTAACATTAGACCAGATATTTGTTTTGTCATGAACACTCTTAGCCAACATATGGTAGAGCCGAGGAGTGTTCACATGATTGGGGAAAAACATGTGTTGAGGTACATTGTTGGGACAATTGATTTTGGCCTTGACTATATCATAGGTGATGGGGTCAGTTTGGTTGGCTACACCGAATCAGACTGGGCAGGATGTGCTACTGACAGAAAAATCACCTCAGGGTGTTGCTTTGGTTTGGGGTCAGGACTTGTTTACTGGTTCAGCCGGAAGAGAAGTCAGTTTCTTTGAGTTCAACCGAGGCAGAGTACATGGCGGCCATTCAGGCCAGTTGCAAGGCCATTTGGCTTCGTAAGATGTTGGTAGGATTATTTGGTTAGGAGATGCCACCGATCGTCATACACTATGATAATCAGAGTTGTATCAAACTCTCCGAGAATCCAGTTTTCCACAACCGGTCGAAGCATATTGAGATCAGGTATCACTTCATCCGTGATTGGGTTCAGAGAGGTGCAGTGCAATTATAGTATATATCGACTGACAAGAAGATTGCAGACATCCTCACCAAGGCCCTGCCAAGGGGAAAACATGTCTACTTCAGAGACGAGATGGGCTTGGTGAGAAATACCTTCCTCGGTAAGAGGGAGTGTTGAGATTATGTACCTTGGGATGTGTTCCCCATGTGTTTGTGAGCTCCTAAACACATGTGGGAAACACTATGTACTTTGTGCCTTGTACTGTATGTCTAAATTCACTTTGATTTAGGAGATTTAAGTCAAAAGTGAAATTTGGTCGTTTATGCCTAAAATGACTATTAATTCACTTTGTGGGTGAATTAGGAGACATAAAGTGAACTTAGGGAAGTTAAACCAAAGTGGGTTTTTGAGTGAAATTCTTTTGGAGAGATCTCAACCTTCGATTAGACTTGATATGGGATGATCTCAACCATTGATCATTTAGGTTTCCTTATGGAGGTTCAAGAGGGGCACAAAGGGCAAGGAGGAGCTCATTCCTTCATTTTCTCACTTGGAGAGTTTGAGAGAGAGCATAGAGATGATGTTTATTTCATTGGATGAGGCTAGCTTGGGTGCTCCCTTCTATGGAGATAGCCATCAGGCTTAGGGCCTTGTTTATTTATTGAGGAGCTTCCAGTGTTGAGGAGGGCGCACTTGGTGAGGAGGGCGCATTAGCAGTAGGGAAGTCTTAGAGAGATCAGTTTGTAGTGAGGTTTGTTTTAGAGGGACGCTACACTTCAATATCATAGTATTGTGGAGGGGTTTCCTGTTCAGAGCTTCCAGTTGACATCTGGCTCCATTTCAATGGTCTTGGCAACATTTCTGGGGGTGCACCATCCTAGGACACTCTTGCTTCATTTGGACTTGTATTTCAGCTTGGATCAAGCTGCTATTGTATCAGGTTCATCTATATCGTGTACTTTTTGTATTCCACCATCTATTCTCCTCATATATAGACATATATTCCAAATTGGTTTTCCCCGGTGGGGTTTTATCCAGGGTCATGTTGACAAAAAATACTTGTGTTCAATTTCATGTTTGTTAGAGAGTAGAACTATTGTATTTTCAGCTATAAAGATCTCTACGTGTGTTACATTTATTTTAGTATGCATGTGCTAACCCTTGGTGACTAAAACTACATGCTAGAGCACCTAAAATTGTGAATGTAACCGTAACAAATCAGCAAGAAGTCCCTGAACTGTTGGTTGTCCTAAAACAACAACAAAACCTTCATTGACAATTGAAACTTAGAGCCAACTTGAGGTCAAAGGCAAACCTAGTTGGTAGCTTGAGAGGACCTGGAAAATCTTCAGTCTGCAACAGATTTGTAAGTTGAGAGTTATCCCAAGTATTTTGCTGATTTTTTCTATTGTTGGAGGACAAGGTTGTCCTCGAGTTTTGGTGAAATTGTATTAGCTGGGAGGGTTGGTTTTTCCCTCAGGATTTCTAAATTTGACAAGGTTATAGAAAAAAAAAAATTGTGTCACATGTGTTTGATGATTCATTTATGATCTTGTTGTTTCCGCTGCATATATATTTTAGTCAATAATTTTCAATGTAAAGTGGTTCAGTGATAACAACTAGGGTTTACTATTAGCTCACTAGGAAGCAATTTTTTAGATCTGAAAATTAGTCACATAGAGTTGCATGTGAAAATTGTCAAACCCTATATTTGATTGTAGAGCATATTCTATGTAGAGGATAGTTAAAAAATAAGGAATGCACAATAATATTTGTCTTTTTCTTGACATTTCAATCCCTTCCCTAGGATCATCATTATGAGACCAACTCTTCAATGGAATTAATGTTGTAATCAACATATAAATGATTGTTTGGTGCCATGTATGGAATGTTTATTATTTGTGTTGGCTCAATATATTATTAGTATTACGTTGATTTTTGAGTATTAAAGGACTCTAGGTTTCATTGAGCTTTGTGCTTTGTCTTTGTCTATATTCTCTAGATGCATTTTGATCTCCACCTTTTCCCTTATTTTTTTCTATGTATTGATCCAACTTGGCTATGTTTTTTTCATTTTCTAGACAGATTTTGATCTGAAATGGACTTGAATACAAGACACCAGTTGTAAGACTCAATACTTAAGTTCAATTAGACAATTAATGAGGGT
The DNA here is from genome assembly GCA_009831015.1 of Picea engelmannii. Lineage (NCBI taxonomy): Eukaryota > Viridiplantae > Streptophyta > Pinopsida > Pinales > Pinaceae > Picea > Picea engelmannii. Next base: position 1,567,502 of record ML777344.1, read on the forward strand.
AAGAAAATATTAAAATACAATGCAAGCATTAAAAATTAAATGAGATAAAAGAGAGGAAAAAATGAATTAAATAGAGTAGAAAAATGAGAATAGGAGAGGAAAAGAGAGAGAGGAGTGGGAAATGAAATGTCAATCTCTTGGCCTTTCCATTACCCCCCAACTCTTCTATATCTTCTTGTAACTTGACTCTCAAAGAGTCTTTTGGCCAAGAGGAGAGAATGAAAAGGATGCAATGTTTGAATTGTTGAATGACCACAAAGCCATGAATTACATTGTAACCTGAGATTGTTAAAATGATAGATGAGCAACCATTGAATGCTGGTTTTGTCATTTGGGTTTCCAAGGTAAAATCCCTATCTTCATTATGATGGATTTTTGTGTCTATTATGAGTATTTTATTGTTGTGTTATGTATATGTGATGGTCTTATTATTCTTAGTCATGTTTTAACGGTTTCTTATGAAAAATGGAGATTGATAGAGGTTAATTATATTTAGAATCAATTTTTCCCATTTTCTTGCTAAACACAATAGCCATGAAACTCAGAATGTCCAATTCATTGTTTTCACTGAGATCTATGGTTATAATTGTATAGTTGTTGCAATTGCTTGCCCAAATTTCTATTTTTGATCCCATATAGTAAGTAGTGGATTATGGACACTATTGTCACTTAAATAGGTTGTGGGCATTCTTTAACAAGCATGTATACAACAATCAATGAATGATTGAGGCCGTACACCTCTCCTACAACTCATTTGTAGTCGTTTCTTGGATTTTGAGTTTGTATGCATCAACAAGGGAATTCTCTGCTATGCAATACGTGGTAGTCTCCTCCCCTTTGATTGTTTGGTTGGGTGAATGCTTGTCGGCAACAAATTAATTGTTAAATTGGTAGTGTAGGATTTAATTCTCACATTCCATTAACCTTTGGACTTTACCTTTCTTAATGTTATGTCTCCAACACCAATCATTGACACTTTGTTGAGTTTCTCTTATTATTAATATGTTTGGCATTTTGTTGAGTTTTTCTTATTATCAATATGTTTGGCATTTTGTTGTTTCTCTAATATTTCATTAAAATTTGGAGCTATCAATATATACATATCTATTACTTGTATTGATATGGATTATACTCACGTGAGACCATTCCAAAGCAAGCGAATAGGCATTAAGCAAAAGAGCTAGAATACAAAACCAACCATATAAAACAAATGCATAGCCCTTCCTTTGTTAATTGTTGAGTTTCAGAGGAAGAAAATGATTTGGTAGTTGTTGGCTTCATCCAAGCATATTTATGCACATATCTTGTTGGGGAAATACTGCCTTGTAACCATAGTGTCCATGTTCTTACTCATCGCTGGAGAAATATATTATACTTGGTGTTGATTTGACTTTAATGTGGTAGTAATTAATTATATTGTTGTTGGAGTGTGGGCAAATGTTGCCATTGAAAAAAGCGATGGTGTCTTCATTCATGTTGGATTGTATTCCTCTTTGTTCATGATTGGAGCAATGCATATATATTTCTTAATTGTTGGATTGTATTTACATGTGCATAAGTAGGCATTTGGTAACTTCGCACTTAGTATTGCTTGAACTCAATGATTAGTGGCTAGCTAGTGTGACTATTATTTAAACATAGGAAGATATATCCATTACCTTGTTTTATCAAGAAACCATGGAGACTATTGAACCAATTATTGATCAATCCACTACAATCAAAATTGAGCACACACACACACACACACACACACACACACACACACACACACACAACCATGATGGTATCTCAACCTTGAGCAACTTGAGAGATCTAGTTCAGTGTGATATCAACGTGCAAAATGGTTGCATCAAAGATAGAGTTCCCAAGTGATAGAATAATTGTAGAGCCTTAATTATTATTGCATTATCAGTTGGCGGTTTCTTGTGTGCATGTTACACTAGATAACAAACCATCTTACTAATCATGAGTAATGTTATAGTGCACTCAGTAATACAACACAAACATAAGCCTTGTAGCCATTCTGAAGATTTATATCTCTGTTTAAGTCTAAGAACAAAGAGTTTGAGAGCGAATTCCACAAAATATCCATGTTGGTGAAGTGAGTGGGCTATAAGTCCCTCGTTTACGAATCAAATTTGGTGGTTGGTGTTGTGAGTATGTTTGGCTAAGACCATTTTCTTATATATAGTATTCCTTAGATCAAAACTATGCTCCTTTAACTTGACTTACAACAACCTTCTCGTCTCATTGATGTACACCTTTCGACACGAGCATGGAATGTGATACAGTCCCTTGTAGAGAGCGTTGTTTTATAAAACCTTTCCTTGAATCCAACATATTTCTCAAGGTGTTAAAGGGGTGAATGTGACACTTATGTTCCCTTTCCTTGGAATTTTTGTCACTTTGTTAGTGCTTCCTTTTATGAATGGCAAGGAATATTTTGTTCTATCCCTTTCCTCTTCATCTTGTCTTCTTGAACAAGGCATTTTTTATTTTATGACCATTGCATTGAATCAACTTTCACCATAACCATTCCCTTTGAAGACTTTTGATATATGTTTCATTATTTCTTCACATGTTCTTCATTGGAAATTCTTATGACTTTGGTCACCAACGTGTTTATTATTCCACATTTTAGAGGAAGGTGGTGAGACCATGTGTGCAGATACCTATCCATATTTTTTCTTTTCCTATAGACTTGGTGAGATAATGATCCATCTTCTTTTTTGGATACTATTACATCAAAGAATGGTATGTTCTATCCTTCCCCCATTTCAATTGTGAATTTTATGCTCCCATTTTGATGATGAGGTAATCAATGAATAGTTCTAAGTTTCTTTTCCATGAGGCCATACCACATTGGTGTCATCCACAAGACGTTCCCCCCTTGTCAACGTTGACCAGCATATCATTTTCTTCAATAATATCTACTTTGATTTTGTTTATGTAGTTGGTAGAGTCTTTTAGATAAGAGCTTGTTTAACCAACCAAATATTTGAGTTTGTTTGCCAAGAATTTTGTAGTTTAAATTAGGGTCCTAAGCTCCCTAACCCCTCAAGTAAATAGAATAATATGTATTGCTATGTAATAAAGGCCATACTTAGTAAATAATATTTATATAATAATGTGAACACAACTATTGTAGGAAGAATTATTAGAAGGTTTCGCCTCTAGAATCTTCTCAAGAAGATAGATGTAGTATATATAGAGGTAGAAAGCATTGTAAAGGTTGTATGGTTGAATCATTTGTAATTTCATCTCTGTTCTATTGGAGGTTTCCCCCTCGAAGAGGTAAGTGAACAATGCTTTCAAAATAATAAAGGTATCATATTTTGGATCCATATTGTCATTGTGTTTGATGTTTTTTTTTTTTTTTGCTAACTATTTTGATAATAATTGTGCTATTTCTCTACATATGTTAGCCTATTGCTTACTTTTACCAATCACTAAGTCTAAATTGTCACCTATATTTGTATTATTCATTTAGGATATTAGTAATATATCCTCAAGTGATGACTAATGAGTTAGTTAAGATTGCCTAGCCTAGTCATCATGCATGATTTTAGGATCTAGAGCAAATCTCTCTATGAGGTGGCATCACCCATTGTACTATAAATATGTAACATTGGAGTGAATAATGAGTGTTGGCTAGTGAGCCTTTTCCACCATGTTGTTGTTCCTATCTATATTTTATCAATTGGTATCAGAGCTATGGTGAAAAGAGGATGAAAGTATCAGAGCCACGGTAGTCTTATGGGTCTAGTTATTCCATGGTGAAGAAATGTGTTGCCTGGGCTTAATCCCTCACGGGAGTGCCCATGAATATGAGAGATTAAGAAGTAGTATTCATTAGCTGTAAGAGTATATTGATGTGATTTTTCTGTGTGTGTGTGTGTGTGTTTGTTATTTTGTTTCTGTTTGCAAATCATCGTGAGAGAGGAAGAGTCACCGTAAAAGCTAGCTACAACTATCGTGGAGGAGAAACTCGTGTGACAGGTGGGAGTGTTGAGATAAGAGGCGCATTAACAACATGAAGACCAGTCAATCTGCGCATCACTGGAGGAAGGGCCGTAAGGAGGAGCCTGCCGTGATCTGTTGCATACGAGAAGGAGCCTGCGCCATAAGAGTTTTATGTTGGGTAATAGCTGCCCCATTCAACAATTTCTACATGTGAGATCCACTGCGTGTATTGTTGAGCTATGAAGGAGTGAATCATCTCAGACATTCGCTGGAAAGAAGACAATTGCCAAGAAATATCATTTGTAGGCAAACGAAAAGGACCATAAAAAAAGCAAGGAGGACGCGATTTGAGAATCATTGCAAATCTGAGTTAAGAAGAACAGTCAGCTGCAAGTTTGAGATTGATCTGTACGGACTCTAACTCGGATTTTCAAGGCATCCTTTTTTTTTAAAAAGCACCGATCTATTTCTTTTAAGAGGTTATTAGACAATTTACTGCAGAGCTGAGGGTTTGGAGGCCGAAAACATTGTGAGATTCGGGCACAGGTCTTCATGATTGAGCTGGGAAGATTCATGCAATGAACGAGTGGATCTCAGCCTCCAAGATACAATATGAACAAGCATAGCTCACACACATATCAACATCTGTGATGATACACAGGAAATTCCCTAAAGTAGGTCGCGAAAGAGAAAAATGCCAATTACACCATGATAGTTTTTCCATGCAAGATGAGCATCTGAAGCTTTGATATTTCTTGCTGTAAGTTTTATATAGAGTAGATCTGTTGCAAACATAGCCCATGCACAAAGGCGTGAATAAATGAAGCCTCCCATTAAACAATCATTTTGAAGGGAAAATATCCCATGGAGATCGAGCATGAAGTAAAATGAAGAGAAGATATACACTCTTTTGAAATCATAAGCCAAAGAGAAGATCAGACCCTTCATTCTCAGTTCAAGATCTGCTATTTCGAATCGTGGTTTTGTATAAAGGCAGATCTATTGTCTCCTCTGTTGGACGCACGAGATTCTCGTCGATATTTCCTCATCTTTGAAGGTCACCACATGGGTTATAGTCTTAGTGAGCATGATGACATCCAAGTTGTGTTATGATCCCCACGATTGTAGCCAAAAATATTGTTGGTTGTGTACCAGAACGAGCCACAGAAGGACCCCAGTCGTGATGTATTTCGTGTAGACTCTGCAAGTAGGCATCTCGTTGGTGGGAGTCTTGTGGATATCATTCGATCACTCCGCTCATCTTCGCAACAACGAAGGATGTTGATCCCCCGCAACGAAACACCAAACCTGCCCAAAGACACAGAACATGATCAACTATGTTTCCAAGCATCAATCGATCAATTTTGGTGCTAAATCAACCTGATTTCAATCTGGAATCTCTCAGACCACCATAGATCATAGTTCTTCTGCATGTTAGAATCTTCTAGATGGATTTAATTCCATCTTGGGATTTAGTTTTTTGGTACCAAGTTTCGTCCTGTTTGATCTTGTGTTATTTCTCGATCTAAACACTGTATACCCACACGTTTGATTGAATGCTTCCATTAGTTCAAAATCTACGAATGGAACCAGTTATTATGGACTGTTCATCCTGGATTTCATCATGGATTTCACATGATATTCTGGATTGTTTCTCGTATTATTCATCCTGGACGTTGTTGTATGGGATCACTTCCTAGTCCAAAAACCTGAAGGACACACCCAATTTTTTCTTGATATTCTTTTGTGATCTTGTGGATATGCAACTTTTGGATCTGCAAAACGCCTCACAGTTTGATCTGTAAAAATATCTATGTGCATCTCATTGGCGCTCTATTTCCTTTGCTGCTAGGATGCCTCTGACAAGTCCAGTCACCTAGGCATTCGATCTACCACGTTTTTGGGTTCAATTCCGCTTGTTCTCTCCTTGAAACCCTTGTACAGTGTCAACATGATTGCATAGTGTAGAGCATTTAATACATATTTTAATTGAACATAGATTCCTCAACAACACTCGCTTCACCTGCAGTTGAAATTGATCGGATCCAACTCTAGTTGAAATTTATCGGATCTAACTCCTTCACTTGTCTAGGACCATATCCTCAACTTTGTGATGACCCTCTATGTTCATCCACACATAACAAATCTTCTCACATCCACGCCCACACCCAGCACAATATTCCCATGCAATATTCCCATTCAGCAATTGCTACATGTGAGATCCACTGCATGTATTGTTGAGATATGAAGGAGTGAATCATCTCAGACATTCGCTGGAAAGAAGACAATCGCCAAGAAATATCATCTACAAGCAAACTAAAAGGACCACAACAGAAGCAAGGAGGACGTGATTTGAGAATCATTGCAAATCTGAGTTAAGAAGAACAGGCGGTTGCAAGTTTGAGCTTGATCTGTACGGACTCCAACTTAGATTTTCAAGGTATCCTTTTTTTTTAAACGCACTGATCTATTTCTTTTAAGAGGTTATCAGACAATTTACTGCAGAGTTGAGGGTTTGGAGGCCAAAAACTGGGTTTGGAGGCCGAAAACATTGTGAGATTCGAGCACAGGTCTTCATGATTGAGCTGGGAAGATTCATGCAGCGAATGAGTGGATCTCAGCCTCCAAGAAACGATATGAACAAGCATAGCTCACACACATATCAACATCTGTGATGATACACAGGAAATTCCCTGAAGCAGGTCGTGAAAGAGAAAAATGCCAATTACACCATGATAGTTTTTCCATGGAAGATGAGCATCTGAAGCTCTGATATTTCTTGTTGTAAGTTTTAGATAGAGTAGATCTGTTGCAAACATAGCCCATGCACAAAGGCGTGAAGAAATGAAGCCTCCCATTAAACAGTCATTTTGAAGGGAAATTATCCCATGGAGATCGAGCATGAAGTAAAATGAAGAGCAGATATACACTCTTTTGAAATCATAAGCCAAAGAGAAGATCAGACCCTTCATTCTCAGTTCAATATATGCTATTTCGGATCATGGTTTTGTATAAAGGTGGATCTATTGTCTCCTCTGTTGGACACATGGGATTCCCGTCAATATTTCCTCATCTCTGAAGGTCACCACATGGTTTATAGTCTTAGTGAGCATGATGACGTCTAGGTTGCGTTATGATCCCCGCGATTGTAGCCAAAAATATTGTTGGTTGTGTACCAGAACGAGCCACAGAAGGACCCCAGTTGTGATGTATTTCGTGTAGACTCTGCAAGTAGGCATATCCTTGGCGGGAGTCTTGTGGATATCATTCGATCACTTCGCTCATCTTTGCAGAAAAGAAGGATGTTGATCCCCCGCAACGCAACACCAAACCTGCCCAAAGACGTAGAACATGATCAACTATGTTTCCAAGCATCAATCGATCGATTTTGGTGCTAAATCAACCTGATTTCAATCTGGAATCTCTCAGACCACCATAGATCATAGTTCTTCTGCATGTTAAAATCTTCTAGATGGATTTAATTCCATCTTGGGATTTAGTTTTTTGGTACCAAGTTCCGTCCTGTTTGATCTTGTGTTATTTCTCGATCTAAACACCATATACCCACACGTTTGATTGAATGCTTCCATTAGTTCAAAATCTACGAATGGAACCAATTATTATGGAGTGTTCATCCTGGATTTCATCATGGATTTCACATGATATTCTGGATTGTTTCTCGGATTATTCATCCTGGGCGTTGTTGTATGGGATCACTTCCTAGTCCAAAAACCTGAAGGACAAACCCAATTTTTTCTTGATATTCTTTTGTGATCTTGTGGATATGCAACTTTTGGATCTACAAAACGCCTCACAGTTTGATCTGTAAAAATATCTATGTGCAGCTCATTGGCGCTCTATTTCCTTTGCTGCTAGGATACCTCTGACGAGTCCAGTCACCTAGGCATTCGATCTACCATGTTTTTGGGTTCAATTCCGCTTGTTCTCTCCTTGAAACCCTTGTACAGTGTCAACATTATTGCATAGTGTAGAGTATTTAACACGTGTTTTAATTGAACATAGATTCCTCAACAACACTCGCTTCACCTACAATTGAAATTGATCGGATCCAACTCTAGTTGAAATTTATCGGATCCAACTTCTTCACTTGTCTAGGACCATATCCTAAACTTTGTGATGACCCTCTATGTTCATCCACACATAACAAATCTTCTCACATCCACGCCCACACCCAGCGCAATATTCCCATGCATAGTTGAATGAGATGGCGTGCAATTCGTTTCCAGCTGGAAATCCTTTAAATCACTGAGGTATTTTTTATTTTTTATCCAACATGACAAAAACGTTAAAAGAAGCATTGTTTTGAAATTGATCTCCTCATGCAACAATGAAAAGTATTCTTGTGAATTGCTCAATAAGCGGTGTGCATGACTTTAGTTCATCACATTTGTGAGAGTGACATTGTTGTACTCATAGGATTCAAAATAATCCATTGAAGAGTGATGTTTAATGTTCACTAAAATTAGAGGCTCTCCTCTCATTGAAAAGGGAGAAGAAGAAGTTGAGATATTTATGTACTACAACAATTAATAAAAATATTCATTTTGTAGTGTTTAAGTGTCCTAGATCCGCCTGAAATTGAATAAGGGGATCTTAGGAACACCTTGCATTGTGTGCAATGGTGAATGATTCCTTGAATGTTTTTTTCATAGTGTTTTTGTGTCTAGTTTTGACACTACACTTGTAATTTACTCTACAACTATACGCACATGGAATCCACAACAAGATAAGCACACAAATTAATGCCAGTGAAACACATACATGAAGTTCAAGCTAAAATTCATGTCATTCAAGCAAATGTGAAGAACATTCTCAATAAATCAAGTCTTTAACCACATCAGTAATGGACAAATCAAAGTTTTCGAACTCAACACATCATAGAGCATTTTTTGAACTTGTCTTTTTGAAATCAAGTTGAGTTGAATTGAATTTGTCATAAGGTGCATTTTCGGCTAAGCCAGACACCCTAGAGTCATTTTGAGTTGTAATTGACAAGGATGAGTACTTGAAACTAAAATCATTGTAAACATCAAGTTTTGGATGCATTTTCGATGGTAATCGACATCCTCAACTTCTTGGAAGAAAGCAAGAAAAGTTCAAGCGAGCGAGTACAAGCGAGCAAGAATCAAATTCAAGCGAGCGAGAAGAGCAAGTGAATGAGAAGTTCAAGCAAGGCAAGTTCAAGTGAGCATGAATAGAAAATGAGTGTGAAATTCAAGTGAGCAAGTTGCAAATAAACCTTCTTCTGTTGAGTCAAATTGTAATCAGGATCTACCTGCACAAGGAGACCTCGTTTAGTGTTTTTGAAATGGCTTGAAGTCTCGAATTATTAGAGTTACTGAGCACTCTAATAAACACCACTGAAGACAACACAGTGACATTGAACAAAGAAACTCTTCAATCAGTGCTAACTTGTTTGCAAGTGACGCAAGCTAAAGTTAGACTTCTTCAATCTCTATCCCAGCTATTGAATGATGAGTTGATAAATCTCAAAAGTCAACAACCAATGAAGTTTTCTGAACTAATTTTTGTTCAAAACAACCCTCTCTATAATGATGATGATGATAATGATGATGATGATGATGTTTTTAATCAACAATCAGTGAAGGAACAACACAGTGATACAACTTCATACTCTGTTTCAGATGAAGCTGAAACTATTCATGAACCTACATTTCAAGAGTTTTCTTGTGATTTCAGTGAAAAAAACCTTTCAATGATGCCTCAACATGCAGTAAATCCACTTCCACGGATTTCAAAGMAAAAGGTTAAAAATACTCTTTCCAATCCCATCATCAGACCTTGGGAAGAAATCATCTACAACAAGAATAGAACAGGACTTGGATATGACAAGGAAGTTACCTTTCATATTCCTGATTATTCCAGACCAATCAAGTTCCAAAGTGTTGGATTCCTTCAAGAAGCTTCAACTTCACCTGTTCAAGTTCAACATCAGAATGATAAGTGCCAACATTGTAATCGAGTTGGTCACAAGGAGAATCAATGTTTTGATCTCCATCCTTGCCAGCAATGTGGAAAGCATAACCATTCTTCAGACAGATGTTCAACACTGAAGAAACCTGCAAGATTGAAGATTCACTATGAGTGGATTGATCCTTGGAAATGGTCATTAACAACCAAGTGATTATATAAGTCTTACCGTAGAATTCAATCTCGAGTAAAGACCAATCTTGTAGATAGAGTACCTCACATAAGTGGTCCCCTTATGGCGTAGCTTTCGAGCATGGCCCTCACGGGATGAGATAACATGTGGTTGTTTCTGCATGCCCACTTTGTGTTGTGTTCAAATGAAACAAGTATGGTACTCTCTTGAGCCTAGAAGGGGGGTGTACAATGATGTAACTCTCATGCACCTTAAGGGGGGGAGTTCAAAATTCCAGTGATGATGGTTCATGGAACCACTTGTGGTCTCTCCTTTCAGCTGACAAAGGGGGGAATTGATGATGGAATTGGTTGTCAGATAGAAACTTTCGACAACAACAAACATCAAGTATGCCAGATGGGCATGAAATTTGCCAAATGGGCAACTGCGGTCTGTAGATGACAAACTTTGGCAGAATTATGGTTCAATAAGTTTAAGTTGAATCATATAGATTTTGATTTTGAGAGCAATGATGTGAACATTTGGTTCACATAGATGGTCATTCGACCTAGAAGAGGACAAGAGGATCCTTCTGCATTTCAGTTTGGCATTTGATTGAGTTGTCAAGCATTTTTCAGGGATGTGTTAGACTAGAAGCTGATTCACTTCTCTTGGTTCGCTCTCATCAGATTGGAGTTTACATTAAGTAAACAATTTTCATGCATCCTGGCTCACATGATTACATAGTGAGATTTTCCAAAGATGGCATACTTTGGCAAGATTATGGTTCAATGACTTGCAATTGAATCATACACATGATACATTGGGATGTTGTTGGACACCTAAAAGTGTCAAGATTGGTTAGTGGTTATCCAAAAACCATCAGATACATGGTATCAATTGGTTAGTGGTCATCATAAACCACATATTTAGAGAGCACTTTCAGTGATACACTGATAGTAGAGTGGTGATACTACATGTTCACCAATTAGCAGAAGACATCAGATTCTTCTAGCTAAAATACTTGGCAAAATGATCAAATTGTCAAGCAATCAGGAAATGTTTAGATATTGCAGCTGTTCACTTCCATATCTCAACTCTCTTCCCGTTCATTTCAAATGAACATGTTCAACATCCAGATTGGTGGTTTTTCAGGCAGTTCTTCATTGAGGCTCAACTCAGGAGTTTTAGTATGAAGACTTGGAATTGATACCAGATTATGCTTTATTGTTGGTATTATTGATCGGACTTGTGATTGAGGGGGGGATTGTTAGCCTATGGCTTACCTTTACCAATCACTAAGTCTAAATTGTCACCTATATTTGTATTATTCATTTAGGATATTAGTAATATATCCTCAAGTGATGACTAATGAGTTAGTTAAGATTGCCTACCCTAGTCATCATGCATGATTTTAGGATCTAGAGAAAATCTCTCTATGAGGTGGCATCACCCATTGTACTATAAATATGTAACATTGGAGTGAATAATGAGTGTTGGCTAGTGAGTCTTTTCCGCCATGTTGTTGTTCCTATCTATATTTTATCAATTTCCATTTGGTACCTTACAAGTGGTATCAAAGAAATTTCCTCGACAAATTTTTAGAATTTATTTTTTCAGGCTAGAGATGTGTTTTAGCGTCTATAAAGAACCACAATGATATATCATTAAGAAGGTAAAACTACGGCTGGGGAAGAATACACACATGAAATACACATGGTTTCACCGTATTGGAAACCTTGGTAACCCTTGTTGGTACCCCTTCGAGTAGTATTGCATCCAAAAGAACCTGTACACATAATTTCACTTCCATGTACCCTAGAGATATCGAGAGTTCTATAGGTAATCCTGAAACTAGTTACAGCTCAACCATTTGACTGCCTAACTACTTTAGTGGCACTAAGAACAACACTTGTGAAGAATAATCATGCATACTTGGGTAATCAGGTGGTATGGATAACGGTACAGTTAACCCTCCTTAGTTAGAGCCCTAATATATTGGGTTGAGTACTATTGTTGGACCCCACAAGTATATAAGAGAGATATAGCACATGACACTCCCTTTTCCTTAGGAACCCTCAAAACCCTACGCCTTGCTACGAAAACAAAAACAATGTTGAAATTTTCACATCCAGTTTTGGGCAAGCCTACTTGCATCGAGGCTACAAAATTCCTACACAATCTACAATGTTAAGAATTTGGGCATTATGTCACTGCAGTATTATTCAGACATGAGTATAACAAAAAGAATATAAGCAGTCCCACATGAACCCTTATTTGGGACCTATCTCAAGATATTCCTCTCTTCTCACTAATCACAATGGTACTACTCTTTCATAGTATTTTTTGTGCGGACCTACTAGCCCTATCCAATACCCTTATTTGAGACCTATATCTATACATTCCCAGTGTCACGTTGATCATAGTGGTTTCCCTCTTTCATAAGCCTTTTTTTGTGGACATACCCATCCTCTTACTACCTACTTGTCCCCCTAGATGGAAACCCACAACCAAAACTTTGGAAACATATTGTATTCTCTAGCAGACTCCTTTCACAACCTTTAGAATGAATTCATATCAACTCAAAATCATACCAATAAAAGTTAAACTGAAGTTAATTCCAACATTGCTACTCTTAATTCCAATCTCTTCGGACTTGAACACCTCACTAACCAGATGAACTCCTTAACAACACCTATTAATCAAATCAAGGGTCCTAACTCTTCAAAACAACCTTTCTAGCAAGAGGGAGATGAATCATCACATTCCATGGTTTTTAATTCTAACTCCTTTGTTCACAATTTGTGTCTTCCTAAAATCAAGGTGAATAAATTTGATGGATCAGACCCCATGGGCTGAGTAGCTCAAATGGAACATTATTTCTCATTGCATGGCATCACTGATGACTTAATAAAACTTCATATTCGTTTCCTCTATTTAGATCTCGAATGCTAGCAATGATGTAAAATTTCCCACCGAGCTTATATTACTTGGAAAAAATTTGTTGCAGATACTTATGAACGTTTTGACATAGACACTCATCATTTGGGTTGTTTGACCAAGCTTAAACAATTTGGTATCGTTGAAGACTACATCACTGCTTTTGAGCCATTGGATTTTTGCACTGAAGGCATGTTGGACACCTTCTTCTATGAATGTTCTATTAGTAGCCTCAAGGACAACATCCACACTCACGTCTTAATGGCTTTCCCTAAGACTGGATTGAAGCCACTCACAAATCCAAGGAAGCATAGCAGGTGGTCACTACTCGAATAAAAAATATGTCCTTTATTCCACGTTCTCTCCCCACCAATGCAACTCCTCCTTCCCCTCTTAAGCTCAAGAAGTTAACTAGGGTAGAAATGGATGAATGCCCACTTAAGGGTATTTGCTACAATTGTGATGAAAAATAATTTATGAAACACAAATGTAAGGAGAAAAATATTTTTATGGTCGTTTATGAGAACATTTTTTAAGATGAAGGTGATGTTTCCCCACCTGAATCCATACCCCAAGCAGATGATACCAGTCCACCCTGTTAAGTTTTAATTCTTTTCAAATATAATAGCACAATATAGGATCACTGAGAGAAACACAATCACAAGGTACACAACATGTTATCCTGGGAAACCCTCTTGGGGGAGAAAACCCCAAAAAAACTAACTTAATATAGATTGCCAATACAATTCCAAGAGAAAGACCAAACACTAAAGATAATCCACCACTAAAGAATCCGCCTCTCTCTTCTCCTTCTTCTAACTTCAACTTCCTTCAAACTTGCGCACTAGATGAGTGACTTTTGTGAGTGTGTGAATGAGGCATCATCCACTCTTATTTATACTAGCTGGGAGGTGTTAGGGTTGTGTCTCTTCATCAAGCAGGGTTGAATTCTCCAATTAGTGGTTAAAACCACTTTAATTAGCCCAAGGGGATGAATTCTTAATTGCCACCATATAAATATGGTTTGACCAATCCACAAAAGGGGATTTGGTCTTATACAAAGCCTAACATGATCAATCCACAAAAGGGGATTTGGTCTTATACAAAGCCTAACATGATCAATCCACAAAAGGGATTTGATCTATAAGAAAATAACTCAATTATAATTAGAATATTCTTCGTAGTTACAATATTTCAACACTCCCCCCTTAACAAGAAGGGTATTCTACTGACATAACACAGCACAACATCATCAAGAAAAGGAGAGGGAAACATCATCATCAACATCTGGATCATTCACTGGCACATCTATAAATCATCAGAATTTGTTCTCATCATCAACAACATCATCTTCCACAACATGGAGATGGAGTAGCATCATCATTATCAGCATCAGAATCAATTAGTATGACACTAATACAACATCATCAATCAGTACAAGACTGATACATCATCATCAACATCTTCAGTATGAAGTTGAAGTAGAAACATCATCATCACTTTCAACATGAAGCTGAAGTAGCAACATCATCATCTTCAGCATGAAGTTGAAACATCAACATCAATAGAATGGAGCTAGAATAATAATATCACCAACACTAGGCCAGTACACCAACGCCAACAAAACGAGGCTAGTACAACAACATCAACAACACGAGGTTGTTACAAAAACATAAACAACACAAGGTTGAGACAACAACATCATCAACATAAGGTTGAGATAACAGCATCATCAACACAAAGTTGAGATAACAACATCAACATCATCAGCACGAGGTTGAGATAACATCATCAACATCATCATCATATGGAAACAGAATGAGGCAGGTGCAACAACAACATTTTTTGGTACTTTGACAAACCATCCTTGTCGGACCTTAGGGATATTCCCAAGAATCATAAGATTCCCTAGGATATAAAATCCTAACGAGGCTACCATGTGGTACTATGACAGACTGTCCTTATCGAACATTCAGGATCTTCCCAAGAATCAAAAGATTCCCTAGGATATAAAATCCTAACAGAGCTACCACTATTGACCACAATTGGCATATACATGCACAGGTACTCTGACAAACTATCCTTACCAGACCTTCGGGATCTGTCCAGGGATGATCAGTCCCCTAGGATATAAAATCCTAACTGAGCTAGTTGTTGTTGGTCAAGATACCATAGTATCATCAACATCACTCCCCCTTTCAAGGGAGGTCCTTATAGACAACACCAAGCTTGTCTTGGAAGTGCTCAAACTTCACATCAGATAGAGGCTTGATCAACACATCTACAACCTGCTCATTTGTGCCAACATATTGGAACTTTATAGCTCCCCTCTACACCATATCACAAATACAATGATATTGAATTTATATGTTCTTTGACTTATCACGGAACACAGGATTCTCTGTCATTTTTATGAAACTCTGGTTATCACATAGAATCATGGTCACTTCATCTCCAGATCGAATAGACATGTCAAGAACTTCTGAAGCCATATGGCTTCACAACTGGAGGAACATGCTACAATGTGTTTTTCTTCTATCGTGTTGAGAGCAATACTGGATTGATTCATGGTCTGCCATGAAGTCATGGCTGACCCTAGACTAAAACAACATCCTGAAGTGCTCTTTCTATCAGAAACACTTCCATCCCAATCTGAATCAGTATATCCATACAGTTTGAAGTCATGGTCTCTAGTATAATAGAGACCATATTCCAATGTACCCTTAAGGTATCTCATCACATGTTTTCAGCTACAAGGTGAACACACCTGGGTTCTACCAGATACTGACTCAAGGTGTTCACAACAAAACATATATCTGGCCTGGTATTCGTCAGATACATCAGCGAACCAATAATATATCTATATAGAGTAGCATCAACCAATTTTGACGAAGTATCTACCAGGAACTTCAACTTTGTTTCCATGGGTGTGTTCATGGATTTACATTCCAACATGTCAAACATATTTAATATTTATACTGCATACGTCCCTTGGTTAAGGAAGATCTTCTCTGGGCTCTACCAAACTTCAAGACCTAAGAAATAATGCATCAGGCCCAGGCATTTCATCTCAAACTTTGCAATGATATTATTCTTACAATCTGTGATGAGATTTTCTTCTCAAGTTAAGAATAAGTCATATACATACAAAAACAATATAACTAACTCATCATTCATAACCTTGAAGTAAGGTTTAGAATCAGATTTACTCTTGGTAAAGCCCAAGCTCATCAGGAAACTGTCAATTCTTCCATACCAAGCTCTAAGAGCTTGCTTTAATCCATACAGAGCTTTCTTCAACCTGCAGGCATGAGTTTTTTTGTCTTCAACTTCAAACCCTTGGGGTTGTTCAATATACACTTATTCTTCAATAACACCATTTAAGAAGGTTGTTTTCACATCCATCTAGTGTAACTTCCACTTCATCTTGGCTGCAAGGGCTATGATTGTTCTGGTAGAAGTGTATCTGGCTACAGGAGCAAACGTCTCTTCATAATCAATGCATTCCTTTTGAGAAAATCCATGATCTACAAATCTTGCTTTATATTTTTCAATACTTTCATCTGCATCATGTTTTATCTTGTATAGCTATTTAGAAGATACCACATCTTTGTTCTTTGGTCTGCGAACTATTTCCCATGCATCATTCTTTATAATGGACTGGTATTATGTTGTCATGGCATCTACCCATTATTTCTTCTCAATGGATTCTTCAAAGCAAGTAGGCTCCTTCTCTATGAGATCACACATCAAGGCCATATAACTGGAGAATGGATTAGACTTCTTGATATGTCTCATGGTTCCTTCTGGGGAACCATACTTCTCTCCATATTGAATAATTTCCCTTTCCCAAGTTGGCTTTCTCTTGTGTCATCTAGGGAGGTTCTTGAGCATCTATCACGATCTTCTGGAAACTCTTCATCAGGGGAAAATGTCACTTCCTTCACAGGTTCTGCAACTCTGGGAGCTACAGTTTCTTCTTCATATACTTCTTCAAGCTGACACTTCCTTGATCTCTTGAGTGTTGCATCTTGATCAAAGGTTACATCTCTGTTGATCTCAATATGATGGTAACCTAGTATGAAAATTATGAAGGCCTTAGAGACCTCACAGTATCCAACAAATATTCCCTTATTTCCTGAAGGGTCTAGCTTAGTTCTCCTTTCTTTTGGAATGTGTATAAACATTGGACAACCAAATGTTTTGAGATGGCTTACTTCTGGCTTCTTTCTGGAGAACATTTCTTCAGCGATTTTGAATCCAAGTTCACTATGGGATAATTTGTTTTGGACATAGACTGTTGTTCTCGTTGCTTCATCCCATAAGTGCATTGGAAGATATTGATAATGGATCATAGTCTTCACTGCTTCCATTATTGTTCGATTCTTTCTTTATGATACACCATTTTGTTGAGGATTATAGGGAGTGGTGAGTTCCCTCTTAATCCCGACATCTCTGAAAAATCTTCTAAATTCATTTGAGGTGTATTATCCTTCATTATCTGACCTGAGTATCTTGATTTTTCTTTCGAAGAGATTTTCTACCAAGGCTTAGAGTTCCTTGAACTTTCTGAGTACTTCATATGTGAGTGGAAAAGTGAAAACTTACTTCTTCAGGTACATAGGATACATCCTTCATTCTCATTGGATTTCTTGTCATGAACTTACAAAACATAATCTTTAATTTCTTCTTTAGTCACCTTCTTGGGTGGCTCATCATCTTCAACTACATGAGCATGATGTATTTTTTTATTTATCTTTGTGTAATCTTACCTTTTGGAAGGACAATTCTTAGAAATGTGTCCCATCTTATCACAATAATAACATCGATAAGAGCATAAGTCTTTTTATTTTCTTTGATCTTTATGATATTTCTGGAATCTCCTTGGAGGGTGAGATTCTTTATGGAAGTGGGTCAATCTCTTTGGAGAGTGAGATTCTTTATGAGGTTGGGTATCCTTTTGGAAATGGGACCTTTTGTTCTCTCCTTTAGTATGAGCAGCTAGGGATTGGTCGTCATCCCTTAATAGTATAGCTTCTTGGTTGGCTAATATTGCTTATTCTTCTTGAACACATTATTCCCATAGGTTGTCAAATTGGAGTTTCTCTTTTCTTGCAAAGATAGTTTGGACGAAGGCATCCCAGGGTCTTGTGAGACCATTAAGAGTTGTCATGATGAGTTCATATCCATCCAAGTTGTCTCCAATTGCTTCTATTTGTTATTTGAAATGAGTAACCCTAGAGAAATAGTCATGAATTGTTTCTCCTTTCTGCATCTTTGTATTCTTGAGTTGGGTTCTTCAGTTCATATCCTGGTTGATGTTATTTCCTTCATGAATTATGGTTAGGGAATCAAACATCTATTTTGGAGTATTATTGAAATACACTTGAGGAATCAAGTGATATTTAATGGAGTCTACAATGATCCTTTTGGCCTTGAACATATCCTTCTTGTACTTTGCTTTAGCTGCTTCTTTTTCGGGTTCTGGTACATTTTCTTTTATGAATTTTGCTAGGTCATTCTCTTCAAGAATGAGTCCAATTCTGTACTTTCAGGAACGGAAGTTTTCCACACCTTCTAATTTGTCAACAAGCTTAGTGCTTGCAGACATCTTGACCTAGAGCCGAGAAAATGACCAAAAAATGAAAGTGCTAAGAAAGTGATTATGAACTTACCAGGAGATGTGTTGGGATGAGGCGAGTAGGTTGGAGTTGCCAGAATTAAAAAATTTCAAGTTTTACCCCTTGAAACGTATCCTGCGAAAATCTGGACTGGTACTTCTGGTACTGGTTTTGGTTTCTTGGTTTTCTAGTTTTCTGGTACCATTAAAAACTAGGGTTTCTCTTTTTGGAGGCTCTGGCCACTGAAAAGGTGCACTCAAGCTACCAGTGAGTTCACTAATCTAGGGCGCACTTTTCTAGATGGTTTTTAGGCAAAAATTTATTTCCAATAAAAAGACATAATCTTCTTGTACGACAACAATGACATTTTTGGTTACCCAGTGAAATATGCTCTACTAAGTTTAGCTCTGATACCATGTTAAGTTTTAATTATTTTCAAAGATAATAACACAATATAGGATCACTGAGAGAAGCACAATCACAAGATACACAACATTTTATCCTGGAAAACCCTCATGGGGGAGAAAACCCAACAAAAACTTCCTTAATATATATTGCCAATACAATGCCAAGAGAAAGACAAAAAAACTAAAGATAATCCACCACTAAATAATGCACCTCTCTCTTCCTTTATTATAACTTCAGCTTCCTTCAAACTTGCACACTATATGAGTGACTTTTGTGAGTCTGTGAATGAGGCATCATCCACTCTTATGTATACTAGCTAGGAGGCGCTAGGGTTGTGTCTCTTCATCAAGCAGGGATGACTTCTCCCATTAGTGGTTAGAACCAATTTAATTATCCCTAGGGGTCGACTTCTTAATTGCCACCATATAAACATGGTTTGACCAATCCAAAAAAGGGGATTTGGTATTATACAAAGCCCAACATGATCAATCCACAAAAGGGATTTGATCTATAAGAAAATAACTCAATTATAATTAGAATATTCTTCACAGTTACAATATTTCAACACACCATTTAATCAAACTAAGGTAGAACCTATTATCTCTTTGCATGCTCTCATTTTTATTTCATCTCCTAAACTATTAAATTAATTGTCTATAACAAGCATCAAAATTCATTACCCTCATCGACGGTGGAAACACCCATAACTTTATTCATTGACAAATTTCTCAGGAGACCCATTGCTACATCCATGCAGTCAATCATTTTTAAATCAGGATTTCTAATGGCGGTTCCATGAAATGTGGTGTCATTGTGAAAATGTGCACCTGCAAATTGGTGATTATTCTTTTAAAGACCACATGCTTTCCATGGAAATAGGGGGTTGTGACGTTGTTCTCGGTGTTGAATGGTTACACACTATAGGCCCCATCACCATGGATTTCAAGGAATTATACATGATCTTCCAATGGGATAGGAATCACTACAAGTTGCAAGGAATCACGATCGATTCCCTCGAGATCGTCAGTTCATGCAAAATGGAAGAACTCCTAAAAAAGATCCATTTTATCATTATTTCCCAGTTCCATGACATTCAAGTAGTTGAGACTCCCTCCCCAACTATTCATCCCAACATGTAGCCTATTATCTCCAAACACCACTCTATTTTTTAAAACCCCCAAGGACTCCCACCTTATTGTGGTCCCCATGATCATTCCATCCCACATGTACTTGGTAGTCTTTCTTGCAATGTTATCCCTTATCGCCACCCATTCGCTCAGAAAAATGTGACTGAAAAAATTGTTAGTCGTGGGTGTCATTTTCCCTAACACAAGCCCTTATTCATCTCCAGTGGTCATGGTAATCAAAAAATAAGGTACTTGGCACATGTGCTCTGATTTTTGGGCTCTCAACAAAATTTCCATCAAAGATAAAATTTCATTCCTATCATTGATGACCTTTTGGATGAACTGACTAGTGCTCAATTATTTACCAAACTTGATTTGCATTCTGGATACTACCAGATTCGCATGAAGGAGGCCAATATTCCCAAGACTGCCTTTCATACTCATGAAGTCCATTATGAGTTCTTGGTCACAACCTTTGGCATGTGTAATGCACCCTCCACTTTCCAAAGTCTCATGAATCATATCTTTCGACCCTCTCTGCATCATTTTGTACTTGTCTTCTTTGATGAAATCCTCATTTAAAGAAAAAATTGGCAAAGCCCATTTTTCTCATGTGGATCAAGTCTTACACCTACTTTCTCAACATCAACTCTTTCTCAAAAGGTCCAAATGTGCCTTGGGGGCCTCTAAAGCCGAATAATTGTGCCATATTGTTGGTAAGGATGGTATCTGAGTGGATCCCAATAAAATCAAAGCTATGAAGGATTGGCCACACTGTAAGACTCTTAAAAGTTTGTGAGGATTACTTGGTTTAACTAGATAGTATCGAAATTCCATCCATAATTATGGAAAAATTACATCCCCTCTCACTACCCTCCTTAAGAAAAATTCTTTCAATTGGAATGTGTCGTTGATCAATCCTTCCAAGATTTGAAAGAGGCTATGTGTACAACTCCAGTATTGGTTCTTCCGGACTTCACAAAGATGTTGTTTTGGAGTGTGACGCCTTAGGGAAAGTGTTAAGTACCTATACCAGATCTGCAAATATACTTCAATAATACCAAGAATAAACCATAAACCATTCACCATAACATTAACACAAGAAATAGAGAAAACCCTTGAGGTAGGGTAACACCATATATTAATCCTTATGGAAGGATAAAACTCCTCAAACAATCCTTGCTTGTACAATCAAAATATTCTTCACTATGTTTCATTACATTGCCTACACTTGTTTATATAGCTCTCCCTATCTCCTAGGAACCTTCTAGAGAGCCTTCTCACATTTATTACATCCAAGTACCATAGTGGGCCTTTATTAATATAGTGGACCTAGTCCACCTTGCATTGAACGACCACATTCCCATATATTAATTGACTTCTACTAATAACACATAACTACATTCCCATTGGGTACCTCCCTAGGTACCCCATATTACCTCCCTAGGTATACTACAAGAACAAAGCAAAGGTATGAAACCCTCTTAGCCAACTCCCACTCCTAATGGTGATAAAGAAACCAAGTCAAAATGCAAGAAGACTGAGAGAGATTGCAATTTTTATGAGTTAGATGGTCATACAGAGTCTAAATGTTTTAAGAAGACAAAAGTCTAGAAGTAGAAATGAAGAAGAACAACATCACTCTGGATATTTCTTCTTATATCTCTTCTTCTCATGAACATGGATTTTCCGCCTCTAGTTTTTCTTTGAATGCAACATCTACTTTTTATCCTAATGAGAGGCTTGTTGCTTCTAGAGCATTTTTTCATATGGCTAAGGATAAATCCATTTTTTCTCTTAATGAACATAACACCAAACAAACATTTATTGGCAATGATATACCTCTAAGTGTTGTAGGGTTTGGAATATTACAACTATATGATGGACATCTTAATAATGAATTATATGTTCTCAATCTTTCTTACAACCTTCTATCAGTGTATCAAAAC
>ML777344.1:1641542-1656978 GCA_009831015.1 Picea engelmannii
ACAACAAGGTCAAGAGGTGCATCGCCCCAAAAAACAGGAGTGTTGTCGGTTAGATATTGCATCGACACGACTATTGGTTGAACAAGATGTGAGACAACAAGTTCAAGAGACACATCATCCCCAAACATAGGAGAGGTGTCGTTCGAAGATTGCATTGACATGACCACAAGTTGAATGTGATGTGAGACAACAAGGTCAAAGGAAACATCAACCCCTAAAGGAAAAGGGGTGTCAGCCGAAGATTGCATGGGCATGACTGTTGTATCAACCAAAGAAATAACGGAGTGTTGTGAAACCATAGATGTCTCAAAACCCGAAGGGCCCTTAGGTGAACCCCACGCTTCTGTTATCCCAGCAGTAACAGGACACAAACGAGTAAGGTGACTTCCTTCACAAATCCTGCAAAGGAATTTAGGCTTACGTCTAAGACGTCTAGCCTTCTCAATCATATGAATGCCCCCAACACAACTTGCGGTGGCTGGTGACACGCTCCCAGCATGACTTGCAGAGGCTAGTAGAAAATCTCCAACATGACTAGTAGAGGTTGGTGATGAATCTCCAACATGACTAGCAGAGGTTGGTGATGTATGTGCAGTGTGACTAGTAGTGACCAGACACGTGCCCTCAGCATGAATTTCAACGGTTGGTTGTAGGTATTCAACATGACTCACAGAGGTTGTCGACCATTCTCCAACATGACTAGCAGAGGTTGGTGATACAATGCCAGTATGACACGCAGTGACTGGACTTGTGCCCCCAGCATGACTTGCAGCGGCTGGTTGCAGGTCTTCAACATGACTCACATAGGTTGTCAACCAATCTCCAACATGAATAGAAGAGGTTGGTGATATAATGCCAGCATGACACGCAATGACTGGACTTGTGGCAGTGGGGAATTGTGGTATTTGAGGCCAAGGTCCAAGGAAATATTGGTTCTGAGAAATTGCAGGCCAAGAAGGATCTTGGTTTACACCATGTCCCTGTCTGGCAGGATAGTATCCTCCTCCATACTGATGCATAAAGGGTTGTAAGGGCATCAACACTGAGGAAGCCGCTTGCGAAGAGAAAGTGACATGACAAGGGTTACTCATGTGAGGATATATGTTTCCCCTAGACGAAGGAACTTCATGAGGGGGGTTTCCCATATTATAAAAATAATTCCCCCTAGATGAAACACCAGAGGGAATATGAAGGTCCGCCATGGGAAAAGTGTTCGTAGGAAATGACATAGTGGAAGAAGGATAAGTGGACAGAGTGTAACAAGTAGAATGATTTCTTAATTGAGCATTTACTTCTCGCATAGTGGATTCGTAGGAAGGAAGATTCCAACCTCCTACTGTAAGAGGTGTTTGAGGGATATGACTCCCACCAAATGGAGAGGGATAAGAAGGAGGCATCATGCCCCCAGACCCAAAACTTGTATTCGCATAAGGAGGTGAGACAGAGGATGGCAAGTGCAAAGACATATCAAAAATACCATGAGAAAAATGATTAGAGACCCAAGGCATTGATTGAGTACCATAATTTTGCATACCATTATAAAAAGTGGAAGGATTAGACCCCATGAACGTCATGGGGGGGGGGTAGCAGTAAACGAGGGAGCAAAAGGAAATCCACAATCCATGATAATAAAGACTCAGCACGAAATCCTATGGTCAACTAATAATCAAAGAGCATACCAAAAATTCAAACGGCCAATATGGATGCAAATGGGCTAGAGTGGCTGAGTGGCCTCCCTCACTAAAGAAGGTATGCCTCGTCCAAGAGGGACCTGAGACTCCCTGCTAAATTTTGGAGGTAACAAAATCAGTTATAGAGGCCCTCATGGGCTTAACAACCAGTCGGTCAGATCCCCCCAGAGAGGTAATCCTCCATAAAGGTTGTGTGTTGTCCAACCTCTATCTAACCCATGATACAAGCAGAATAACCCCTGCAAGTAACCTATGAGATACCTAAGTCAAGCAACTAATAAACCATTGTATAACCATTGCACAGGAGAACAGTCGTAAGTTTGGATCACCGTATGGGTAGGGTATCAAATCCTGAAACCTTGAAAGCACCACCTCTCACAGAGGTACGGGCACTAGCAAGTTCCCCAAATACGAATAAATCCACATAAATATCTCTGACGCTAGGCGAGTATCCAGGGGTTATCCCTTCAACTAACTTTGCGCAAACTCATGATTAACTCCGGTGTGAGTGGAGCCTCATGATATTACCAATTATACAATAGATTTCTCAACTCCCTGTCTCAAACACATATGTTGATTTAATTGCCTTGGAAAAGTTTACTCACAAAATCCTATCCCAAGGCACTAAATCCTAGACTAGTTTGTGCACCTTAAAAATAAAATCGTGTCTAATTAATTTTAGTTTAAAGCATAAATTTTATTGGCCATGATTACTCAAAAGTGTACGGAAGTGAGACTCGTGATGTTATGACTCTACAAGAAGATAAAAATGAATATAATGCAAATTCTATCTTTATCTTGCCAATGAATGATATGCTAATAAAAACAATGCAATTTGCAATTTCAACCCTGCAATTTAGAAATAAAATGCAATATTTCGCTAAATGTACTAAACTAATGATAAAGGTTCAGAGACAAAATGTTAGCCAATGCAAAATGCCTATATTTTTGTATTTTCAATATGCTAAAAAGAAAATGCATGGATAGGGAAGTAGCCTTATATAAAGAATTCTACTAGGTATAAGCAAAATGACTCAAGTAGAAAATCAAGCAGCCAAGCAAACAACCCAGGGTTCAAGGACAAATCAAAAGTGAAAAACAATGAGAAATATGATGCCCATAAATTAAACTCCCAGCAGGCTTCCTGTCAACCCAGAGAAGCTCAACAGGCACTACAAAGACCCAAGAAGGCTCAACAAATATCAAATCTCACCCAACAATCACCAAACCAAGCAAACAAGCCAGGAAAAGTGGTATACATGATTGTTAAGGAGAATAGATCATATATATGCATCTTGCAGAGAGGCAGGGCGCATGTGTACGCAACTATAAGGCAAAAAGAAGTGTACAGGATTTAAAACAAGGCCAGGCGAGAGAAAAAAGCTAGAAACTTAGACTTAGAGTGAACAGACTTTGTCAAGCAATGACATGAAAAATACTTCAACCCTTAGGAAGAAAAATGTAGGAAGAAAAATACTTCAACCCTTAGAAGGAAGATCTATCCCCAGTGGAGTCACCATTTTTGTTACAAGGGAAAAACTCTCTATGGCCAAGGGTAAACCACAACAGACAGGTACGACTGTAGAAATCAACTCAATTCCATCATATGTTATATAAACTAATGTGCAGGACAAGATAGAGGCCTACCTCGATCCAACGTTCGATGATGTTCCACTGTTGAGCACTTTGACTCTAAAGCTTTATACCTGCAAGAAGTTCTTAACAATCAAATAGAGCAAGTATATATTGATAATATAAAATGGATTAGCACATCAGATAACATAATCCATTAATAAACATTACAAACATGCCCATGGATAATATTCAAATATTTGCACGATAACAATAGGATGGGAAATGAGTATTTCTATTAATAATTGATTAGCAAAAGTGACAACATTACAGACTTCCGTGTCGCCACGATTCGAAACCAAGAAACCAAGTTGCTTCCAACTGGGCCTCCACCACTTCACTCCTCCACCAAAGGTGTTAAGTACCTATACCATATCTGCAAATATACTTCAATAATACCAAGAATAAACCATAAACCATTCACTATAACATTAACACAAGAAAGAGAGAAAACCCTTGAGGTAGGGTAACACCATATATTAATCCTTATGGAAGGATAAAACTCCTCAAACAATCCTTGCTTGTACAATCACAATATTCTTCACTATGTTTCATTACATTGCCTACACTTCTTTATATAGCTCTCCCTATCTCCTAGGAACCTTCTAGAGAGCCTTTTCACATTTATTACATCCAAGTACCATAGTGGGCCTTTATTAATATAGTGGACCGAGTCCACCTTACATTGAATGACCACATTCCCATATATTAATTGACTTCCACTAATAACACATAACTACATTTCCATTGGGTACCTCCCTAGGTACCCCATATTACCTCCCTAGGTATACTACAGAAAGGCATTGGTGCAGTTCTCATGAAAGAACGCAAGCCCTTGGCCTTTACTATTAAACACAATTCTGAGTGAAACTTGGGAAAATCCACATATGAAAGGAAAATATTGGATACTTTTCATGTGGTGAATGCATGACGCCCTTACTTGCTTGGGAAACGCTTCCAAATTAAAATTGATCATTGTAGCTTCAAATATTTTTTGGAACAATGGATTCCATCCCTCAAGCAATAGAAGTGATTGACCAAAATGTTTGGCTAGGATTATGATATCATTTACAAGAAGGGAAAAGAGAATTTGGTAGTTGATGCTCTTTCCAAGAAATATGAAGAAGAAGGGTCCCTCTTTTCAATCTCCTTTATTATAGCCGATTTTTTGAAGGCAGTTCACTATGAATGGTTCCAATATCCCAAAATTTCTATCATAATCCACAACTGCAACAAGACACTAATGCAACTCCAGGATACACTTGGAAAACGGAGGAGCTCCACTATAAAGGTTGTGTGTATGTGAGCAAACAGTCCAATTTTAAATCCATTGTGCTCTTTGACCTCCATGTCTTTTAAAAAATAGGACATTCTAGTTTTCATAAAACCTATGAACAGATCAAACGTTCCTTTTTCTGGGAAGGCATGAAGTAGGACATACACATTTTTGTGGTAGAATGTGATACTTTCCAACACAACAAGGGATAAACAGTCAAAACTCCATGCACACTACAACCTCTCCATATCCCATTTGCTATATGGATGGATATCTCTAGGTACTTCATCGTTGGATTACCCAAATATGACAATAAATCATTCATAATGGTTGTGGTTGAAAGACTTTCCAAATATGCTCATTTTTGTGCCCTCCAACACCCATTTAAAGCTTCCATAGTGTCTTAATTTTTCATGGACAATATATTCAAAATACATGGAACACTATAATTTATTGCCTCCAACCATGATCTGACTTTCACAAGTAACTTCTGGAAAGAGTTGTTTAGGCTCCAGGGCACCCAATTGCATCTCAACACTTCCTATCATCCCCATACTAATGGTCAAATCAACATTGTCAACAAGTGCTTGGCATCCTATTTGTGGTGCTTTGCATCTGAGTGACAATCTCAATGGGTTCAGTGGGTACCCCTCATTGAATGGTGGTACAATAAAACTTACCATGGTGTCATCTACATGATTCCCTTTGAGGCGGTCTATGGTCAAAATACCCCCCCTGTATTGTCCTACTTTCTCGGTGTCTCCAAGGTGCAGGAGGTGGAAAGAACCCTTACAGTTTGAGCTAACATTCTATGCATTCTCAAAGACAACTTATTCATGGCTCATAATCGAATGAAGCAACAAGTTGATCAATGTTGTTCCGAACGCCATTTTTTGAAGGGGATCAAATGTTTCTTCATATACAACCATATAAGTAAACTTCCCCCAAAAAATACCACTTCTAGAAGCTTTCTCCAAATTTTTATGGCCCCTATATAATCATCAAGCATGTGGGGCCCGTGGCTTACAAATTAGTCCTTCCTAGTCACTTTAATCTCCATCTAGTTTTTCATGTTTCTTGCTTAAAGAAAGTGATTATATCCAAGTGCCATATTCAAACCAGTCTCCCTTAATTGGATGAAGAAGGTTCCATTTGGTTGCAACCACAAGCCATCCTGGCCCAACATGAGTGTCATCTTTGTCAACGCACAATTCAAGAAGTTTTAATACAATGGAATGATATACAACCTGAGGATGCCACATGGGAGCCAATCACCATTCTGCAACAATTCTCACATCTTGACCCTTGAGTACAAGGTTGTTCTTTAAGGGGGAGGGAATGTTATGGTTCTAACCTCCCTAACCCCTCAAGTAGATAGAATATGTATTGTTATGTAATAAAGGCCATCATTAGTAAATAAGGCCTAAATAATAATGTGAACACATCTATTGTAGGAAGACTTATTAGAAGGTTTGACCTCTATAAAGTTCTTCCTATAGAATGTTCTCAAAAAGATAAATTAGTATATATAGAGATAGAAAGCATTGTAAAGGTTAGAAAAATTTATGGATAAAAACTTTGTATGAGGTTTTGAAACATCCAATGTTTCAAGTGGACACTGCACCTATCATCAAGAACATAAAAGCTAATATGTTGGAAAAGAGTGTTGAGGTTTGTATTTATAGAAGAAGGTTGGTAAGTAACCGTTAAAGGGGAGATAGAAGATAACGAATAGAAATGAATAAATTATTAGAAATAATCGTTGATATTAGGTATTCAATAAAGGTGATGGGAAAGACTCATAATGAAAATAATAGGATTTTGAATAAGGTGATAAAAGTAGTCGTTGAGATTAGATGAAAAATAAGATTAATAATAAAGTATTAGAATAAGAAATTAAAGTGAGTTGAGGAGAGAGGATAACGAATAGAAATGAATAAAGAATTGGAAAAAATCGTTGAGATTAGGAGATAAAGTATTAATGAAGGTTATAAAGTAATAATATATAGTATTCAATAAAGGTGATGAGAATGATTCATAATGAGATTAATATGATTTTTATTAAAGAAATAAAAGTTGGTGTTGAGATTAGATGAAACATAAGAAATAGAATAATAATAAAGTAATTAAAGTGAGTTGTTGAGATAGATTGATAATGAAAACAAAAAGATTTCATTAATTAAGTGTGAGATTTAATATATTTATTATGAGATAATAATAGAATAGAATAGGATAAAGTAAAAGGATTTCTCTAATTCACGGAGAAAGGGAATGTAAGAGTAGATATTTCCATTTCATTGCACTTGGGCCTGGGCTTGGAATGTAAGAATAGATATTTCAAGACCTGTCACTTGGGATTGTAAGAACCAACAAGTTGTTTCTATTTATTCAACAGAAACAGAGTATCGAGTAGCAGTTAATGTAAGTCAGGAAGCCTTGTGGCTTCAATAGATCCTTTCAGAGTTTGGATTTCATTAGCAACATCCAATCACCCTTTGGTGCGAAAATCAGAGTGCCATCAAGTTTTCCAAAGACCCAGTTCAACATCAGCATAACAAACACATCAATATACACATGCACTTCATCTGAAATCTCATTCATCATCGATTTATTGAAGTGCTCTTTTTCCCTAAAAAGATCAAGTTGCAGATATTTTCACCAAGTCTCTTACAGAAGCGAAGTTTTCCAAACTTTGATCTATGTTAGGAGTTCAGAAAGTGTCATTGGGGGGGGGGGATAGGATCTAATGCATCGTTTCTTCTCCTATTGTGTCTCCTTTGTAAATCCTTCAATCCTATCCCAAATTTTTCTTAAGGGGGGATGTTACGATATTTAGACACTTAGGAGTTAGTTAAGATCAACTTGGTCTAATGTGTCATTAGGTAAAAGTGTGTTTCTTAGTGTGTTTCTTTAGTATGCATTAGTATGCATTTGTAGTTAGAAAATCTGATGGTCATGATATGTTCCTAACATAGAATGATCTGATGGGTCATATTCTCCTCGATCTTAATGGCTACATTGATTTGTGGCTTAACATTCGATTGGTCCATGATCTCTATTTAAAGAGCATGGAGGGTCATTTGTCTATGATTGATTGTGAGAAAATCGCTTGTAAATGTCTTTGTAAATAAATGTGTTTATCTTTGATCTGGTTGTGTGAGTGGTTATTGAAGGTGTTTTTCCTCTGTTGGAATACCTGTTTTGTTGAACATTTAGGAAGTGTGTTTGAATTAATATACATGGATAATTCCCATATTGGATCCCTCTCTTAGAGATTCTCGTAAACCCTCCCCTCTCTTGTGGATTACTCAACCCCCGTCTTTGTCCATATCCCCCAACAATTGGCATCACATTTTATTTATTAAGTTCATATAATACAATTTGCATATTACATCGCTTGGCTATAGCCACATATCATATCTACATTATGCATTAATTAAATTGGGGATTATAGTGGGGACATTACAATCAATTAAATACAAACATTGTATATTAGATATGTGAACCTAGCACTTTAATCCCAATACTTTTATCCACTCATCACATCCTCAAGTAATAAACAAGATGCACAAACTCTCAACAACCATAAAATATTAAATATGTAACACAATATGCTCATACATAAATAGTTGTAAGTGTTATCACTACACTTTGAATTGAGGGTGTGAAGAAGTTTTGGGTTGTAGACAAATTTTACACACATCCAAAGGTTTTGTTGGTTATATATTATAATTACACAAAGAACTAATGTTTGGTCTCTAATTGATATACTACATGTAGCATTTACTTACGCAAAGCACTGGTGTTCAAGCATTAGGTAATAGTGTTGTAGTATTGGTGTATACAGTAGAAATGACACCATAGTGAATAAACTAAGTAGCATTCCTCATTCCTAGTGTTGTAGTATTGGTGTATACAATAAAAATAACACTGCAGTGAATAAACTAAGTAGTATTCCTCATTCACACAACCATTTAACAATAAGACAATAGAGAATAGAATTCAAATATGCAATAGACAGAGCTTTTTTTTTATGGAAACCCCAAATGGGAAAACCAAATTTGATGGAGATTTAATTAAGAGGAACTTATTACAAAAGGGTGAGCTACACAAATTTAGTATATTGTTACTCACAAGCAGGAAATTTGCAAGTGGCTATGGCTCAACAACAATCTTCATTCATCTTGGGACAAACTCAATTTCTTCTCCTCCTTCGATCATCAAGATGATTTCTTCTTTCAGTTCTCATATATATTACTACCCTTATTAATTTCCTCCTCTCCTTGTTCCATTCAATGTTATTCTTCATCGCAACCTTCATTTTTAATGGGATGCCTTGGAAGGCCAACCATCACAATGGTTTTTTTCAACTTCCAAGGGAATTTTGAATGTTTTCTGAACTTTTCCAAAAACAATTAAATGTGTATTGCAAAGTTTACAAAGAGATTTTGTTTTACAAGGATCCAATTTGTATCAGGAAGTATTTGTCTACTCCAACACCTCTTAGTATTTCTTAGTATTTCTCTTATCATAAATTTGTATATCTCATGTACTAGTCACCATAGTTTCCAATAGGGTAGAATTACTCCTTGAATGTATCAACAAAAGCTACCCAAGTGGGTTTTTCCCTAAATGCTTGAGATTCATCTTTGACATATTGCACATAGTAAGTGTCCCACTAATCTTTGACACGGGAAAGAGAATTAAAGAGCATGAAGGTGATCTTCTCACTATTGGAAATCTTTTGAAAAGAATAATAACCATCTAGAAAACTTAACCATTTCATTCAAAAAAAGGAATGTCAAAGTTAACATGTACCTTGAATGATTGCATGATTCTAAAGTGATTGCTTGTCAAAGGTGCCTCCATCATCATTGGGATTTATTGAACAATTTGGCTTAGATTTCTCATTCCTTTGTCATCTGAGGGATTCCTCAACCAACATCTTGATAGGATATCCTACTCTATTGTTTTTCTTTCCATCCACCATGGGAGGTTTCTTGGGTTGGAGATGGAAGTCTTCACCAATTTCAATCAGTTTGATGCCCAACTCTTTGTACCCTCACCTCGTTAAGGACATGCACAAAAAAACAACAAAGACTAGATTAATTTAAAAACACAAATCTAGATAATGTTAAGAAAAAAATGAAGATAGAAATAACATAGGAAATAACACAATGATGTTGCAAAGAGAACAATAATACAATGAAACACAACCACCATTAATGAATGAAATAGTGAAAAACACTACAATATGCAAAGAAAAATAAATTGACTATAATGGATTAGCTTATCTATGAGAATATATGTGGGAGATATGCTCATTAGAAAAAGATATCATAATAAGAGGTTAGAGCTATCTTTTAACATAAATTCTAAAACTGTAAGATCTAAAACCCTAACCCTAGAAAATGAGGTGTCAAAAGGAATGTAGATTCCAAGGAGTTTAGTTGATTTGTCAACTTCTTGTGATGCAACTTTCTTACAGTTTGAGGCATTTATTGGACAATTACAAAGATTTTTCTAAGCTCCATATGCTTGGTAAGCCTATAAATCAAATATTTACAAGCTATGTCAATTGTCAAAAACACACGAGAAGAGCCCAAAAAAATCGTTGAAAGTTCACCTGCAAAACTACTATAATACTAGCAAGGTGTGAGATTATTTCCAAGTTGATGATAGATTTGTGTGACCACTTATATCCACTTGGATCACCATTTCATAACATTGGTATCAAATCTACCAAAGTGGATCCAACCCCCCTCGTTCAATTCTAAAGAAAAAATTATTAATATTTAATGATTTCTTGATGATCTCATGATCTTTGCTCATAAGAAGTTGATCAGGCTCTAGATTTTGATGATACTATGCTTGTGTTGGTTTTGTTAGAGTAATCCCCATGTTATTAACTCTCATTGTCTTATTGTCTGCCAGTTTTCTGGTTTAGTCGTAGTTATACTTTAGTTGTCATTAAGTTCATTCTTTAGTTTTTTGTAGTTTACTCAACGATCTATTGAGATTTGTTGTATCATTTGTAATCCATTTAACATAGCATAATATTAAGAAGGGTACTGAAGCTCCATCGTAATTTCCTTCATTTTTTTTTTCTCTATCTCTGACTTTAACATAGTTACTAACTTAATGAGAACTGTGACCTCAAAACGATAACTCTGGCCCAAAAAACCCATATTTTTGCATAAAAAACATCAAAACCAACCCCCAAATAAAAAAGTGGTGCTATCAGTAGCACCATTTTTTTAAACGGGGTCAAAATTACAACATTTTTCAAACATGGCCTTCAAAACTTAGACAATAGCTCAGAAAAACCTTAAAATCAACACCTAAAAAAAATATGTTTTTGATTTTTTTTTTCTTTTCAAAACTTTAAATTTTGAGATCATTTGAAATCGTATTTTTATCACTTGGTACCATTAAAACCAAAACCTAAAAATCAACCATCCAATTGAAAAGTACTGCTACCGGTAGCACCCATTCTAAAATTGGGGTATGAAAATGACACATTTTTAAAATGTGGTAAAAGAACTTATCATTACTGTAAACAAAATCATAAAATCAACCCTTAAATGTTTACTTTTTAAATCTTATTATCATGCAAAGCACAAGGTAATACATAATTCCATGAAAATATCACAATATACTTTAAAAATTCAACGTCACTTTTTAATAATTTTTTATTTATAATAATAAAAAAGTAAATACAAGTTACATTGAATGAAACATAAATAATTTCTTAAAAGTATTGTTATATTGATCATATTCAAAACATATGAACTAAGAAATTTTATTATATTATCCATAATAAAAAAAAAAAACATAACAAAAGATTCATAACTTCATGTAAGATCATTTGTAAGTTCGATGCTCGTTTTTAGTTACCATAAAAACATCATATGGATAAAAAATGCATAAAATGTTTCATACACTTATTCAGATTGACTCATGGTTTCTGAAATACCATTAGAATCTACATTGTCTTCAGATGAATTTTTGGATGAATATTTAGATTATCCATACTCTTCTCTATTGTCGATGAATGCACCATCTGAGTCTACATGCATGCCCAACATTTCAGATGTCAAATGTCTTTTAGATCTACGACTAGGTTCATCAGACTCCCATCTTGCATTTATTTCTTGCGGCAACAACCTCTTGATAATCTTTGTTGTATTGAAGCGAAGAGTTCCTCTCTTTGTCAAATTGAAGTCATAAACAAGTATGTCAACATCATCTAATTTTAAGAGGTCAGTGCGATGCCGAGTTGTATTTTGACCCTTTCTTTTTCTCTTTCTATTGACATGTTTCTCAACCACCATCTATGGCTTGTACACACCATTGAATGGGTGTGTACTTCATGCATACCAATGCACTTCAATTGCAATAACATCATCATTTTCTTTATCAATATTTATAACCTTTCCTATCCATAATGGATAACCATGTGGATCTTCAGTCGTTAAAACTGCAATCATGCTAGCCTCCTTAATATATTGTATTGAACCCCTGTAAAGGTCTTCCATGGCTTCACGTTGTGCACGTGACCTTCGCGAACCAATATACATTTCTCTTTCATATGCTTGTGTAAACTCAATAGCACCTTGATATTCTTGTTGAAATTCAACAATGTTTGTTTCTTCAGATTTGTTTGGCATATTTTGTGGCCAATGAAATGGAGTCCTCGACATTGTATCTTCGTTTGTTGAGCTTGAAATTATGTCGCATTGAATATTGAAAAAAGACTCCCACCAAACATAATCAACAACATCAAAGTATTCATATGTATCCTTAATGGACTTTTTAATTTCTGCCAGGCATTCAGAATAATCTACATCTCTATTACGCCTCTGTGCATTATGGATTTCAACAATTGATTGTAAAAATAATAACTTTGATGAAAAAATTGGATCTTGAATGAACTTCAAAAATGATAAACATGATGAAGGCCCCCATTATGTAGTAATTGAATACTTCTTTCCTCGTATAAGTGTTTTCCCGTCAATTTTTTTGAAACAAAATTGATGTTGGAAGCTAATGTCATTAAGTTGATCAATACATTTTTCTTCATGATGTGATACCTGAATAAATCTTCGCATGTCAACAGTTTCTTCTAATATATGAAAAATGGGCTCTGGAATGTATGCTTTATTGATACATTCAATCAATGATGGTAGACTTCCAACATTTTTCCTCTTCAATGTTACTGAAAAACGACTGAACATTTGATCAATATGATCATCAGTGTGTCCAACAAGAAGGAAACCAACTTTCACCTTTTGAAAGATTCTCATTTCAACAAGCATGCTTAGATATCCAAACACAGTTTGATTTTTATTTTCACGACTAGTGTTTTCCAACTGTAGATAGAGAACTTGAGGAAGATTTCCAGACCAGTGAGTGAGCACATGATTAATTATGGTGATGGTCAGATTTGCATCTTTATGAATATTTGGAGATGTGAAGTAAACCCTTGGACACATTTTTTCATTGAAAACCATACAACTAACCAAGTGAAACTTAATGAAATTATCTTCCTGTAAATTTTTGGGTGTACGGACAAAATGTGGTAGAAGTGTTTTCTTATGTTCCATGCCATCAATTATCATACCTAAATATTTGTTTGGACCATCATAACACTTCTTCTGATGTTTGTACAACTTTTGTCTTTCACTTGATTGTTGATTCTAATGTTCTTGAAGTGATTTGAGTATGGAATCTGCACATGACATAAAATGAAAATATTGATCGTATTTTTTCATAGTTGATAACTATTCAATTTAAAAAAAAAAAAAAAAATAGTAAATACATACCTCTTTCTGCCCCTTCAGATTTATCTCTTCTTGATTTAAGAGTAGCACATATACTACAAATCCCCATCCTTGGCTTCTTAAGAATATGAACATTGTTGAATTGTTTCTTCCATGTTCTTGTAAAATATGCATATGTAATAAAATTACCATTTCCTTCAACACCTTCAGCATATCCTTTGTACAAGTTGTAGATTTCCCTCCTTGAAAAATTATCTGGAATATGTATTGTGTCTCTATCTGGCATACATTCTCCATGTTTGGAAAAAAAATCACACATTCATGACAATGTAGTGTTTGTGAAAGGCCCACTCTCTCATCCATGATGTACCTTTGAATAAAATGATGGATCTTTTTCTAACCTTGTCTGGATTCTTGATAGATGAAGAATACCAATTGAGTGAATTTTTTTGAAATCCTTTTTTCAAAGTAAAATATTTCCAATGCGATAATCATATCATGTATTGGTGGATATCATGCACCCCATCAAATATGAATTTTGCATGCTCTTATTCATTGACAAATACGTCTTCATTTTATTCAAGGCATACATGTAGTCCATGCTTTTCAAACAATTCTTTTAACAACATTCACTTGAAATCAATTCACTTATGGAAATTGATTTAGTGAGAAATTTTTTCCTAGACCTTGTATAACTGAAATGATTTGGATTGATATAAAAAGGTCTAATCCTGGTCCTAGACACAATGTTTCTTTGCAATGTCTCCATTATTTCATCATCCTGACTAGATGGATTTCCTTATCACTACAAGGAGTATCAAGAAAAACATTGTCAGGAGATTGAACTAGAGAATGTCGATCACCTTCATTTGTTGCAACTGGATGATTGAGAACATCATCATCAACATAATGATTTGGAGGAAAATCATCATCAACATTGTGTACACTATTGACATAATCATCTTTATTGCTTTCAAAATCCCTACTTGAGTGAAAATTTTCACCATCTTGCTTAGTGCCTTAAAAACCTTCATCAGTATCTTGAAAATCCTCACTTGGAGGAAAATCAACATCAACATTGTTGCTTTTTAATTTATCCCTCAGGAAAGAGTGACCACCAATGGCGTAATCATCTTCACTACTTTGAAAATCGCCACTTGAGAGATATTCTTCATCATCCTCATTATTGGCTTCAAAATCCTCACTTGGAGGAAAATATTCATTATTCTTATTGGTACCTTGAAAATCCTTACTTGGAGGGAAATCATTAGCACCAACATTGCTTCTTTTAAATTCCTCATTCGAGAAAGACTATCCAGCATTGTCATCATCGTCATCATTACTTTTAAAATCCCCACTTGGGGGGAATTCTTCTTCATCCTCATTCGTGCCTTGGAAATCCTCACTTGGAAAAAACTCTTTATCAGTACCTTCAAAATCCTCACTTCGAGGAAATTCATAATCATGAACATTGTTGTCTTTAAATTCTCCACTCGGGAAAAATTGTCCACCATTGTCATAATCATCTTCATTGTTTTTAAAATTTCCACTTGAGTGAATTTCTCCATCATTTTCATTGGTGCCTTGGAAATCTTCATTGGTACCTTGAAACTCCTCACTTGGAGGAAAATTTTCATCCCAATCATTTAAATGTTGATCATAGTCTCCACTTTTACCTACATTTTGATTAGTTTCATTACTATTAAACTGTTGGCTAGATTTATCACCACCATATTCCTCCTCTTCATCATCGGTTCCTTCAAAGTCCTCTGATTTAGGACTTTCATGAGGAACATGTTGAATAAAATTGTTTGCACCATGATCAAAATTATGACTAGCTGGAAAATACAACGCCTCATTTGCATTACAAACATTCCTATGGCATTTCCTAGTCCCAACAGAAGAGGTATGCGAACAATTTGTTGATGTCTCATAAACAAAATCTTTTTTATCTGACGAAGCCATCCCTTCTCTCTCAAAACATAGAATGATAGAAATGCTCACCCTCCCTACAACATTATTATACCATGCATAATGATATTTTCCCTCTAAAT
>ML777344.1:1657064-1716802 GCA_009831015.1 Picea engelmannii
CACCCCAAAATATTCCCTCCAAAATTTCCCCCTCAATTTTTTCCCTCCAAAATTCCCCCCCAATTTTTTTCGCTTATTTTCCCTTAAAAATTAAAAACAATTTTTACTCTTTTATTTTTTTATTTACATGTTAAATACAATATTTATCATGTTTATTTATTTATCCCGCATCTATTAAACATATTGATGATCCATATAATTTTAGGTATATATGTAGACAATATACCTAATTTTTATTTATCCCACATTCGTTATACTAACAGTAATTTATATCATCTGTGTTATATATACACAGTCTTCTTTTATCTTTTTATATTGTGTTATATCATGGACAGTGTTTTTTTTATGATTTGGAGCAAGATACAAGGCAGAAACATCGAGAAGACATCCGAGGAGAACCTATCATTTCAGAGGTTAGTTTTTTTTTAAATTCTTACAATTTACCAAAACAGAATATGTATAAGATTATCTTTGAATCACATAATATTTTTTCATGCGAAAATTTAAAAACCTTAAATTTGTTTAGATGTTTTCTACTTTTTTTCTAAAAAACACCCAACTTTTTTAAAAATTTGCGACTTTTTTCAAAAAAATCTTAACAAAATCCTTGAGATTTTTTGAAAAATAAATGGAAAAAAAAGTCAAATTTAGGTATAATTTAAAATATATATATATATATATAGTTTTTTTAGTGGTCACTGGGCAATGTTCGTGCCTTACTCACGGGGGGTTGGGTCGATGTCAGGCATCGCCCCAGTGCCCAGGGCTTGGCCGCGGGGGGGGTGGGGTGATGTCTAGCATCGCCCTAGCCTGGCCAAGTCGTGGGCACGCCCACGGCTTGGCCACAGGGCTGGCCCCTCGCAGCCAAGTCACGGTCCATGGTCCTAGCATAAGCCCAATAAGTCTATGGGTCAAATTTGTTTTTACATATGGGTAAAAAAAAATTATGTTTTTTTTAAATTAGTTTTTATATTCAATGTTGTGTTTTTTAGTTTATTATAATGTAAAAGGCCTAGTTTTTTTATTTTTTATCTTAATATAGGAAAATGACAGGAAATAGATTATCTATGAATATATCTGGATCATGACCTGCAATAATGGCATCCAAAAATGCAACTGAAACCTCCATGAATGTTAGGCAACAAATTGATAGCTTAACACCTGAGCTAGCAAAGGCAATGAAGAATGTTAGAGAGTGGAAATTTGTGGAAGGTGAAAACAAACAAGAATATTCTTGGTTTGTTAAAGACAAGCAAGCAAACAATGGAGATCATATATATTTGTATTGTGTCGAATTAGAACATGTGCAATGAAATTATCAGTCACTTGGCTTGTTACAAGATATATGTTTGGTGCCGGCCACAGATATTTTTTATGCACTTTTCAAACAAGGGAGAACTTATATCAAGTTTAGATATTGTTTCAAATTGAGTGATTATAACAAGAATGAGTGTTTTTCAGAATTATGTGCATCCATCGTTGATGACATTGAGAAAAGAAATGTAAGTTTTTTATTTCTATTTTTGTGTCATTTATTATTTTTAGTATCATGATAATGTTTTAATTTTATTTAACATGAAAATGTTATATTTTATTTTTACAGGATTTTTCTGAACGACTTTCACATATGTTAGTGGGGATTTACTCTATAGAGAATGATATCATGGATGTCATCAATGCTTTTCATATTGAAAAGACACAAGAAGGAAGGGAAAAGAAACAAAAAGTAATGGAGGTTGAACCTGCAAGAATAGACGGAGAAGAACATGAAAGAAGAAAGAAAAATCCTCATTCTAGAAATCCTAAAAGGGTTACATTTGAATATGAGGAAACTCCAAATGAAGATTTTGTTGAGATTGGTCCCAATGAGGTTATCACTCCTTCTTGCAAAAAGAACAAACAAGATAAACGAAAAAGAGTGATGGTTGATGATGAGTCTATTCCTATTGATTATGAAGAAATAAATGATTTAGATGAAACACATTTAAATCATAAGAGGAAGAAAACAAATGTTGATAATTTTCAAGAAGCCATTGTTAGCTCATAGTATGATAGTGAAAGTTCTAAAGGTAACAGAGAAATAATAACACCAGGTGTTGATCTAGAGGATGGTATTATGAAAACAACACAAAATGTCATTCGAAATAGAATGAGGATGGCAAACTTAGTTGATGATGGCCACACATTTCAGTTGAATGTGAAACAACTTTATAAACCCACAGAAGGGCAGGAAAAATATCAAATTAGAAAACCACATCACTTGCATATTCACAATTTGAAATCATCGATTAGGTACAATCCATATGCACATGTGGTTGACTACCTAGTTCTTGTTGACCCAATGGAAGTTCCTACGAGGGAAGAATTTGATAGATCAAAATGTTTTGACTACAAATATTATGTGATTGGAGGAAATCATTATGCAGAGGATAGAAGAGAATTGATGCAAGAATATCCCAATAATCCTCTTTTTGAGATAGTCAAATGCATAATTTATGTCGGTTTAATAGATTCAAAAACAAAGTTACTGGCATGGGATCATAACACAAACAATGAGTACAGAATGTCTATGACCTTCATTCAAAGGGTGAGATTTATCCATAATGAATTTTCTGAAATATGCCATGGAGAGAGATCAAATGTTGATGTTAAGTTTCGGAAGCAATGTTGTATGGAAATAGGATTCCCACTTGATGATGAAAATGCAAAATAAATATATCGCAAAGGAAGTGATATATTTAGAGTTGTGGATAATTATTTTCAATTGGGATTTAGAACTGGACATGTATGGGATTTGATAGATGAGAACTTCACCCTATGGGAAAATATTAGTATAAAAATTCAGAGAGTTAAGAAGGCTAAACTATTGATATGTGGCACAAGTAAGACAAGTCCTAACATAAAAAATATTCTTGATGATATGACTATAATACCTTGGAGATCAATACAAGGAGTGAAGGATGATAAACTTATCATAACTATATTATCACGTGTTAGGCCAGGAGAATTGTCAATGGAAGAAATGTGTGATGAATTTAAAAAGTAAGTCTGTCGAGTTATTAGGACAAGAAAAATATTTTTTTCAGTTTAGCATTATTTTTGTTTTATTTAGTCACAAGGTGTATATGAAAATACAAGAGGAAATGGTCAAGATGTTGAATGAAGAAAGTTGGGATGATGTTAAACTTACCTATCCAGATTCAATCTCTTTAGCAGTATTGAAACAATTTTTTGTTGCATTCAAAAAGGTATGTTGATTTATTACATTCATATTATTTGTTTGTAAGTCAATTTATTTATATTTTAATAGTTATAGATATATAACTATATGTTTGTTTGTTTCAATAAAGATGCCAAATAATAATACAGATGGAGTACCCTTGATCACTACATTTGGAATGGGCTCGACACTATTCAATATAAAGTGATATTAGGTGATTGTGAAAAACTTGCAAATATTGTTCCTAAAAAAGAATACTCCTTAGTTATTCTGGATATCCCTCATGGTTATAATATCCAAAACATTGAATATGATACTGAGTCTCATACTTACCAAGATTTCAGTAAAGTGGTTATGGGATTTACAAAAGTTACAACATCACCATTTTGGAGATTTCTAGTATTTCATTCAGACACACAACAAGTATTAGTACAATTAAGCTTCAAGGGGAAAGAAAAGACAAGGATGCAGTTTATTTGGTAAGATGTTGAAAGTGTATGTTTAGCAATTAAGATTAGAATTTTTTTTTTTTATTAATTCACAAGTTAATTGAATTTTCACTTATTTATGTTACGGGCACAAGCCTAATATTCAAAGCTCCAAGAAAGAATCATTTAAACGTGATTTTGAGAGTATACATCTTCCAACCTGGGCAAAAGATGATTCTTATAATTCTATTCTTGTCAATGCAAATGATGGAGAGACTCCTAGTAGTATATTGGTATACAATGATGTGGTTAGAAAAACTAACATATGAGGAAAAAGATTTGAAAGGAGAGATGGTTAACATTTATCAAAAACCACAAGCATTATTTAGTTATCTTATAGATAAATTTTCAAATGAAGGAGATTAAGTTTTGGATTTGTTCTCGGGTTCATGTAAGAATTATGATCTAATATTTATAAAATCATACTTCAATCTTATATTATTTTTAATTTATGTCTTTTTACAATATCTAACTTCATTATTTATTTTGTATTTGGTAATTAGGTACAACATTAGTGTGTTGCCTACAGAAATAAAGGAATTGCATAGCCATTGAAAGTGATCCAATATAGTGTAGTTTTATTCAACAAAGAATTAATGTTATTCCATCTCTTCTAGATGAAATGTAAGAAGTTGGCTTGAGGAAATGATATTTTAATGAATCAAAGGTGGAAAAATTGTCAAAGGAACCTCAAGTACCATTAGGAGGAATGATTGGAAAGCATCACTTTGGAGAACTTGCAGATATCAAAGAACCAATGGAAGAACAAAATGAGACAATGGAAGCACAAAATGACATCGAAGAAGATGATAATGCGTCTATTGAGAATGATGAATTTGGGATATATGATATTGTTGATTAGTTTAAAGATGCCTTTGAAGACGATGTTCAATTTTGCAATTTTTTTATGAGTTATAACTATAATGATTTGACTTTCATATTTTAAAATAAGAATAAAGATGTATCTATTGTTGTTTTGTGATGAATCTTTTTATTGTTTTTTTTTTTTCGTTTTATTTATATGTGAATCACTATACATTGGAAAATTTTATTAAATGTTGTCATTTTTTTACTTCAAATGTATAAAAATATGAAAGAAAATGATAATTTTTTTATAAAATTTAGATTTTTTTTTGTTCAATTATGTTCATAAAAATGCTTTATTTGACATGTTATTTTAAGGAATATGTACCAAAATGTATAGGTTTTTTTTATTATATATGGCTATAAAATGTATATATTTTTGCTAAATATTCAAAAACAATGTTATTTGACTACATTTTTTATTTATTTATTGAAGTAAAGGTAAACAATGTGTTAAAAATGATGTTTTCACTATATTTAAAAAATATGGAACAATTCATTAATTAAGGAGACACAATTATATGAAAATCGGTAACTTCAAAAAAGTAAATGGTAAAAAATATTTTTAAGATTGAAAGAAGCATGAAAAAAAGACTAGAAACATATATTTTTCTATATATATATATATATATATAGAGAGAGAGAGAGAGAGAGAGAGAGAGAGAGAGAGAAGATTGGTCACAGAGATGCAGAGGATAGAGGCATGTTTCTAGGGGGAGCATGAGTGATATGACTTTCAGTATTGCATCAGAGTGGTTCCATCAATGCCAAAGGGGGAGATTGTTGATTAAGGTTGGTTGTCATTGATGTCAACCCTTGAAGAAAGTCCAGTAGCGAATTCTGGTAGCACAAAGGTTTGGGTAATGGACCCAAGTTTTTTTTATATATAAAGGTATGAGTTTTAATATATTTGAAAATAAGACTATTCTAGATGGATAGTACATG
Organism: Picea engelmannii; assembly: GCA_009831015.1. Lineage (NCBI taxonomy): Eukaryota > Viridiplantae > Streptophyta > Pinopsida > Pinales > Pinaceae > Picea > Picea engelmannii. The sequence continues at coordinate 1,662,582 of ML777344.1, forward strand.
TCATGTCATTTCCAGTGGTATGTGGAATGTCACATAACTCCTCACGGTTAGAGAGTTATGGCCATGTGAAGTTGGAGAACCCTCATGAGTCATCTAGAAGCCCCAAAAGGTCAAAGTAGTCAAAGTGGTTGCAAAGAAGAAATTATTTAAATAATAAAGTGAAGTGATAAGTGTACTATAAGTCAAAGTGGATACAAAAGAAATTATTTAAATAATAAAGTTAATAGAGAACTTACTAATTGTGGAAAGTGGTCAAGTTAAGTGGACAAGTGGTTAGAAGTGGGTTAGTCCTAAAATAAGGAAAGTGGGTTAAGGTGGTTAGAAGGTAACCCCTTGAGGAAGCTACATGAAAGTATAAATAAGAGGCAAAGGTCTCTTATTTAATTACACTTGAGCATATTGAATATCTATTATTGTGTAAGGCTTATTTCAAGTAGTCATTGATACATCTGAAGTTGAGAAAGTCTGAGGTAGCATGAAGGGTTGACGGCGAAAGTTTCAGAATTACAATGAATACTAAAAAAGCCCTAAGTTATGAGGTGTACGCGGGCTAACAGTGCAATAGGGTGTGTACATATGCGGGTTGGCAGTATATTAGGGTGTGTACGTGAGATTAAAGCCATAAAAATTTGAGAATATGAAGAAGTCAAGTTTATAGATTCTAAAAGCAAGTTATCAGTAAAGTCTACAATAATCAGGTACATCAGATCTATCCATTGGTTCAAAAGGTATGTCTTGTTTCTATGAGTAGTTGGATTTTGATGTATGCATGAGAAATGGTTATGGATATTTGAGGATTCTCCCTTGAGAGGTTAGTGGTTGCATGGGATCTTCTGTATAAGTCAGATCTATAGAAATACAATGCTAGTATAATCAATATTTATCATTAATACTTCTTGTTAGAGTTGAGGTACATATTGTATTTATTGGCATATGGCTAAGGTTTTTGTGGTACATGGTTGAGAGCTTGTATTTATGAAGTGGTTGATGCATTAAGAGGTTGAATATCAGAAAGGTTTTGATGTCTAGATCATGTGAGGGTGATTATACTTGTTTATGATTACACACACTTGTATGGCACATGACTAGAGAGATATAGATGCTTTGGGTAAAGGTTATGTATGAGGATGCATGCACAGAGTAAAGTTACAGTCTGGATATAATGACTTGTTTTAGATCTATGTGAAAGAGGTTGTTGAGGGTCAGAATTTTTCAGAAGAAAGAAAACCCTAGTTTCAGAAGGCATACGCAGGTTGCATAATAGATAGGTCGTGTACATACACAAATTGTTGTATAGATAGGGTGCGTACATACACATGTTGCAGAACTACGGGTCATGTATCTGTTGTATTTGTTTGATACATGCTCAACTTAGGTACATGTTGATTGCAGGGCAGTAGTACAAGTTGGATGCAGGTCAGTGGTATAGGTTGGTACAGTTTTACAATGGTATATCTCATAGTGATAGTGTGACAGTGGTTCCATCATTCTAATTCTACGTCAAGGAGGTTGGACGAGGCAAGGAAAAGTGGTTGTAGCCACCTTCCGATTGTAGCTGGAGAACATAGGGGGTTGTAGCCTCCTTCTAGTTGTAGCCAAAGAACTAGGGAGTTGGAGCTTCCCTCAGGTTGTAGCCTAAGAAACTAGGGGGTTGGAGCCTCCTTCCAGTTGCAGCTGGAAAATAAAGGAAGTTGGTTCTTCCAATGAATGTAATTCTTAAAGACATATAAGAAAAAACATTCTATGTTTTTCTCCCGCTTTGGGTTTCCATGTAAAAACATGGGTGTACTGTGTATGTGTATGATTGCTCATTTGTTCATTTTTTATTTACTCTACAACTATTGGATGATAATGCTACATTGATATAACACTTTCATTTTATTGTTTAAAATGATTAAATTTCTCTATTAGTGATTCATCCCCCCCTCTCAGTAATCCAACAATTGGTATCAGAGCAGGTTGCTTCAGGAATCAATTTAACCATTGAAAGGTAGATCATGGAGAGAAACAACTTGTATAAAAACGGAATACCATAGTTTGATGGATAGAAGTATGCATTATGGAGAAGAAGGATAAAAACATATATACAGGCACAGGGATTTGAAATTTGGCAATCTGTAGTAGATGGATACAAAGAACCAGCAGTTCCGCCAACAAGTGAAAGAGAAATAAAACTTGGTCAAAATAATTCCAAAGCCACAAATGCACTTTTGAATGGTTTCGGTGAATCAATATACACCAAAGTTATACATTTTAAATATGCTAAAGAGATTTGGGACAAACTTCAAAATATTTATGAAAGAGATTCAAAAGTCAAAGCAGCAAAGCTTCAAACTTAGAGAGGTTAGTTCGAACAACTAAAGATGAAGGAAGATGAGAATATTGCAGCTTATTTCTTGCGAGTTGATGAAACAGTAAATGCAATCATAGGATTGGGAGAAGAAATTAGAGAATCTATAATTGTTCAAAAGGTACTAATATATCTTCCTGTGAGATTTAATCCTAAGATATCAACACTAGAAGAAAGAGCAGATATAGTATCAATAAGCATGGACGAACTACATGGAATATTCACAGCATATGAAATGAGAACTAAACAAGAAAATCCAGATATAAAAGAAGCAACTTTCAAAGCATCCAAAAGGTCAAATCAAAAGGGAAAGCAAAAGGAAAAAGAACATAGCAACAGCAGTGACATCTCAGAACTTGATGAAGAAGTGGCCAACTTTTTCAGAAGATTGAACAAGGGAACCAACGACAGATATAAAGGTAAGCTTCCATTGATTTTTTTTAATTGTGATGGTATTGGTCATTTTGTTAACAAATTTCCTCATAATAAAAATAAGAGGAACGATGAAGATTACTCAAATAGAAAACAAGCATATAAAGGCAAAAGAACCACAAAGAAAGATTTCAAGAAAAGATTATGCACCAAAGAAGACATCTCCTCATCAGATGAAGATGAAGTCAGTGACAGTGAGACAGAAAGAGTTATGTTCATGGAAGTAGAAGAATCTGATAAATAAGACATCGAAGAAGAATATGAAGAGGCATAAGTTGACTACCGAGAAGAATTGTTGAGTGCCATAGAATTTATAAGAAGAGAAAAGAAGAAAAACAAGAAGCTACAAGAAGAACTAGACAAGAAAGAAGACACTCAAGAACTAGAACAAATGATCATGAAATTGAAGGTTCAAATAGAATAAGACAAAAGAATTGAATAAGCACTCAAAGAACAATTAGAAAATTGAAAATTTGGAAGCAGAGATTGTCACTTTGAGAAAGGATCTTCAAAATAAAAATATGCAGAACAACTCAAAAGTTTTGGATGACATTATCAACAGTCAAAAGCCTCATCATGACAAGTCCAGACTTGGATACAATTAGATAGAAAATGGATCAAACTCCAAATAAACAGAACAAGAAACATGTCCAAAAAGCTATGCAGAAACAATCAAAGGGGATAGGAATATCTACAAGGAATATTACAGAGACACTCCTCCACCGAGAAGATTCAAACTTCAAAATCAACGACCAAGAGAAACAAATAGGCCTCGGGAAGAAGAAGTATTCATAAGAGTATCTCCTTTCAAAAGATCTTCAAATCCCAGGTATCAAACTATATTTTTTGGTTTATGTTATGCATGCAATAATTGTGGACATAAATCTGTAAATTATAGAGCTAATAGAAGGAACATAAACAAATTTGAAGTCATACACAAAATGACTATCCAAGAAGACCTAGTGAAACACAGAGAATAAGCTACAACAGGTTTGAATCATTAAGCACTGAAGTGGAATGCTACAAGTGAAACAACTTTGGACACATGGCCAAATATAGTAGAATGACAGTCCCTCCTAGAGAACCACAACAGAACAACAACAGTTAAAAATAGGAACCTTGGAAGAGAACATGGATAAGAAAGCATAATCAATATAGCAATGAAGAATGCACACTCGCTCTACAAGCTAAGCAAAAGAAACATGGTTGGTATGTTGACAGTGGTTGTTCAAAACACATGACAGGTGATAAAGATAGGTTTCTTACATTAAGAAAGGAAAGAGATGGATCAGTCTCCTTCGGAAATGATGATTCAGCTAAAATCATTGGAAAAGGCACAGTCAGAATTGGAAACAAGAATACCAAGGAAGAAAATGCTCTACTAGTAGAAGATATGAAACACAATCTTCTAATTGTAAGTCAAATGTGTGACCAAGGTCATAAAATTACTTTCAATTCACAGAAGTGCGAGATAAGAAAAGAAGGTTCAGGAAAATTGATTGCAACAACTGCAAGAACTTCAAGCAACATATATGTATTAAGTGAAATTGGAAATGAAAAGTGTTGTCTAGGAAATGAAGATGAAGGTTGGTTATGGCATAGAATAATGGGTCACATACACTTTTATAACCTGTTCAAGTCAGAAAAAAGGAAGCAGTTAGAGAAATTCTCCAGATCACGAAACCAACCAACACTTTATGTAAGCATTGTCAACAAGGAAAGCAAACAAAGACCAGGTTCAAATCAAAGGAATATTTAACGACAAGACCACTGGAAATTTTGCATATTGATCTAGTTGGACCAACTACAACAAAGGGTTTAAAAGGTGAGAAATATTTTATGTTATTAGTTAATGATTATACAAGAATGACTGCAGTTTGTTTTCTCAAGAATAAGCTAGAAGATTTTGAAAACTTCGAGGTCTACAAGGAAATGGTTGAAAATGAAATGGATTCAAAAATCAAATGTTTGAGATCTAAAAATGGAAGACAGTTCACTTCAAAGGAATTTATGGACTACTAGAGAAGGCATGGAATACAAAGGCAATTCTTCGTTGCTAGGACACCTCAACATAATGGATTTGTTGAAAGAAAGAACATGATAGTACATGAAATGGCTCGAACAATGCTAATGGATTCCAAATTGACAGATATTTTTTGGACACATGCAGTGCATACAAAAGTTCACATTCAAAACAGAGTAATGCTCATAGACAACAATGACAAAACTCCCTACGAGCTATGGCAAGGAAGACCAACAAATGTGAAGCACTTCAGAGTATTTGGAAGCAAATTCTACATCAAAAGAGAAGATGGAAGAATAGGAAAGTTTGACTCTCATGTGGACAAATGAGTATTTGTTGGTTACTCAAGTACAAGGAAAGCATACAAGTGTTACAATTTGAGGTTGAACAAAGTTGTGGAAAGCATCAATGTAACAATTGATGAAACAGGTGGACGAGAATTGAAGGAAAAAGAAAATGAATCAATGAAACAAATTTATGAAGAAGAAGAAAAAGATGAATAAGAAGTAGAAGGGGAAGATGAAGAGGATAAGGAAGAAGTAGAAGAGAAAGTTCATCAAGTGCCTCCAAAGACACCTAGCAAACAATTACAAAATAATCATATTTTAGATTAGATTATCAAAAACAAGGATGCAGGAGTTGAGACTAGAAGAAGAATTTGTTCACCAGAAAAAATGCACCTAGCACTCTTATCTACGATTGAACCAAAAAGTTTTGAAGAGGCCAGCAAGTATGAATTTTGGAATAAGGCCATGGCTGAAGAATTGGATCAAATAGAGAAGAATGACACTTGGGAATTGGTTGCAAGACCAAGGAATAAGAATGTGATTAGCACAAAGTGGAATTTTCATAAATAAATTGAATGCAGATGGACAGGTTACAAGGAACAAAGCTAGATTGGTATCTAAATGATACACATAGGTTGAAGGAATCGACTTTGAAGAGACATTTTCCCCATTTTCCAGAATGGAAGCAATCTGATTGCGTTTAGCTTATGCATGCTCCAAGAATATTAAAGTGTATCAGATGGACGTGAAATCATCTTTTCTAAACGGGGAACTTGAAGAAGAAGTCTACATTGAACAACTAGAAGGATTCCAATTGTCAAATAACGTAGATTATGTGTGTAAATTAAAAATGGTCTAAAAAGGCTCCTAGAGCATGGTACTCTAGACTGGATAAATATATATAGCAGGTAGGGTTCAGAAAAGGAAGTGCAGACAACAACCTCTACATCAAGGTAACTCAAGATGGTATTTTATTAATTGAAGTTTATGTTGATGATATTATTTTTGGAAGTAATGATGACAGGTTAAGCCAGAAATTTGCAAAGGATATGCAGAATGAATTTGAAATGTCATTACTCAGAGAACTATCCTTCTTTATGGGTCTTCAGATATGTCAAAGAAACCAAGGAATTTTTATTTCTCAAACTAAGTATATCATAGAAATGCTAAAGAAGTTTGGAATGAAAGATTGTGAACCAGTTACCACTCCTATGAAAATCAGTTGCAAGTTGAGCAAAGATGATGATTCAAATTCTACAGACTAGAGGAAATACAGGTCAATGATTGATATCTTACTATATGTGATAGCATCTAGACCAGATGTAATGCAGGCAGTTGGACAGGTGGCACGATTTCAAGCCGCACCAAAGGAATCACATGTCTTAGTAGTGAAAAGGATTTTCAGATATCTCAAAGGAACATAAGAGGTTGGATTATGGTATCCAAAAGGAAATGATCTATCACTTATTCCCTACACATATGAAAATTGGGCAGGTTTCATTGATGACCGACGAAGCACCAGTGGAGCAGTGTTCTACTTGGGTGAGTGTTTAGTATCTTGGATAAGCAAGAAACAATCATTTGTATCTTTATCTACAGCCGAAACAGAGTATATTGCAGCAGCAACATGTTGTACAAAGGTTCTATGGATGAAACAAACTCTGACAAATATACAGGTTGAGTATGATGATATCATTCTAATCTATTGTGATAATACAAGTGCCATCAGTATCTCAAAGAACCCGGTGATGCACTCCAAGATGAAGCACATTCCAATCAAGTATCACTTTCTACAAGAACAGGTTGCAGAGAAGAACATCAAAGTTGAATATGTGGGAACAAAAGAACAAGTGGCAAACATCTTTACAAAATCACTTCCAAGGGAATCCTTTGAGCATCTTCACCAGAGACTCAAAGTAATTCTACTCCAAAATGAATGATTTTGAATGATTATCTTATATGTCTTAGATATACAAGAGGAAGCACCATAAAGAGGACAGTTTAGGTTGAGAGATCATTTTCAGGAAGAGTTCAGTCAAGGGGAGTATTCCCAAGGACAGTTCAATTAGGGGGAGCAGCCTCAAATGGAAAGATACATTTTCCATTGATGACAAAGGGGGAGAGATTTATCACATGCAGGATGGAGAGAGAAAGAGAACAAAGGCATGGTTCAAGGGGGAGCGATGGTCACAAGGGGAGCATGAGTGATATGAATTCAGTATTTCATCATAATGTTTCCATCAATGCCAAAGGGGGAAATTGTTGATTAATTGGGTTGGTTGTCATTGATGTCAACCCTTGAAGAAAGTCTAGTAGTGAATTCTGGTAGCCCAAAGGTTTGGGTAATGGACCCAAGTTTGTTTGATGTATAATGGTATGCGTTTTAATATATTTGAAGATAATATTATTCTATATGGATAGTACATGTCATTCTATTTCTGGTGGTATGTAGAATGTCACATAACTCCTCATGGTTAGAGAGTTATGGCCATGTGAAGTTGAAGAACCCTCATGAATCATCTAGAAACCCCAAAAGGTCAAAGTAGTCAAAGTGGTTGCAAAGAAGAAATTATTTAAATAATAAAGTGAAGTGATGAGTGTACTATAAGTCAAAGTGGATGAAAAAGAAATTATTTAAATAATAAATTTAATGGAGAACTTACTAATTGTGGAAAGTGGTCAAGTTAAGTGGAGAAGTGGTTAGAAGTGGGTTAGCCCTAAAATAAGGAAAGTGGGTTAAGATGGTTAGAAGGTAACCCCTTGAGGAAGCTACATGAAAGTATAAATAAGAGGCAAAGGTCTTCCATTTAATTACACTTGATCATATTGAATATCTATTATTGTGTAAGGCTTATTGCAAGTACTCATTGATACATCTAAAGTTTCTAGCTTATTGCAAGTACTCATATTGAAATCCAAGAGAAAGCATGCAATAAACCCTTACTACCGAGATATCATCCACAATTTGCCAAAGAAACACCATCAAGAGAAGTCTATAGCCTTTATTACTCCAATAGACAAAATTTGCATCCATTTGACAAGAAAAAGAGAGATAGTGAATTGCCAAAGAGGGACAAAATTTTAGTCCAAAGAGTATCATTATCAAGTGATGAGTACTGAGAAAATGAAAATGACTTGTTTCATATTTATATGAGGAAAACCCAAGTCATGTTTGTCCACATTTGTCCACTTTTACATTAAAACCCTAATTTTAGGTCATAACCAAAGTTTACAATGTACAATTAGCAAATCGATTTGATCTTTCTTCCCACATAGGTTACAAAATAACCAAAAATAACAAAATGATGGGACATAAGCACATAAAACTCATATCCAAAGTGGCACGTGTGAAGATAAGCCTCTAAAGGCTAGGACGTCATGTTATAAATGTGCCACGTCACCCCCAAATCAAGCAAGAGAGTGGGGCTTCAAGCCCACAACACCACCAAGTGCACTAAAATGGAAAAACGTCCCCTCAAAAGTGTGGCATTGTGCTCCAAAGGGGGGATGTTTGGGCATCGGAGGGTGACGTCATCTCCCATTCATGTTTATGTGCCTTGTCCAAGTGCTAGAGATTTCTCTTAAGGTGCAGCATTCATCATCATAGGCCTCTAATGTTTGGGGTGCAACATCCATCCGCTGGGATTTCAAGCCCCTATGAAGGTCCAAGTGGCTTAGTCCCTCCATGAATAGATTTCACTGGGAAAGGTCCTGCAAAATCAAGAAAATATGCCCTCCAAGGGTCCACAAATCATATGAATCATGTCAAGTAAGCCACATTTAATAAAAGAACCACCCAAACAACTGCATTAAGTCCCCCTTTTCAAATTAAAAAATGCTCAAAGACCTTATAAACATTTCCAATCTTAGATATGGGAGGGATGTCATGGTGCCCTATTGGGTAGGCCAATCCCCAAGTCAAGGAATGTTTCCCAATAAAACCCTCTATAGGCCATGTAGTGAGTATGAGATGGATTGGGGTAGTACTTTTGGGCACGGGGTTCTTGACATATTAAAGGCTCATATTATCACATTTATGGGTGCCTTTGTGAAGGGATTTTTGTATCCCTTCGCTTGCAATGCAACATTTTTCCAGGCCTTTTATTTCCCTTTCATTTTTTATGGTCTGAACATTGAGTTCTATGTGCAATGGAAAATAAAAGAGAAACGCAATGCCACTTGAAGTTAGAAAACATTTAGTACCATATGAACTGGAAATTAAAAGACACCACATTGCATTCCCCATCAAGCAAGACATTTTTATTTCTTTTCTTTTAAAGGTCCTTCATTTTTATGGAGAAATGTTTCATTGCTCTCAGGACCTTAGGGTGAGCATCTAGAAGGATATATTATGGCTTTCGACTTTTACAGTGTTAGCTACAAAACATATGGGCCTTCATCCCCTTCTTCCCATGAAATGAGGTACAAGCCCTTCTTGGGGTCAATGAATCCAAAAACCCAAAAGATGAGGAAACACAGGGGAAGAGGTGTGGAAGGTGGTATGTATGAGCGGGAATGGTTCGACGACCCTTCAAGGAGACCCCCCAGTAGCAACCTTTTTCCAAAGGGTGACCCTCTTATTAGGAATCCATGTTAAACACCAAGGTGTAATAAGGCAAAAGGTATAAATTCCAAACAAACATTTCATAATCAAGAAATAACTCTTTGCAACATGCTCAAATGCTTCAATTATTAAAGTGACAGTTACCATGAGACTAAACTTGTTACCTCATGAAGCAAGACCTATTATGCTCTGTAGACCAGGCTGGTGTGACAGATGTTGTTATGCTGCAAACGATGAATGGTGATGTCCGGTAGAAAGGAGGGCCTCTGTCTTCTCATATGTGGGGTCAGTTGATCATCTGGCTCTCAACACTCCATTTCAACTACTTGCGAGCCTCGAGATATCATCTTTTTAGTTACCCCTACGATGAGGGGGTAACATATGGCTCCTACATGGGGACTTGTTCTCATCGTAGAACGCATGAGAACCTCAACATATCCTAGTATGACCTATTCCTACACATACTCCAGCAACACATTAGAGTATCGTAGGGTGGCTAACTCACCCTTTATTCATATAAGCAAAATTTCAAAACTTCAAATTTGACAACTATGAGATTTCTTAAAAGATTTTTTTTTTCATTTTTTCAAAAACTTGTAACTAGAATGCAATGATTCAAGCAAATGAATCAAATCAACCATGTAAAAATGAAAGAAATAAATATGTAAAACTAGGAATATAAATGAATGCAACTAACCTATGATGAGAACACAAATGTAATGCAAAAAAGCAAATGACCTACCTACCTACCTGGGGCCCGAGGCCCATGGAGATTAGGTCTCATCTACATAGGGTCGAAGGATATACCCATCAATCGATAATGGCATATTCATCCCATCCATGGAAGATAAATAGTAATTACCCTTTTAAGACGTCTTCTTGATGATGTAAGGGACAAGCCGTAAAAATTCACTCTTCTTGGCATACTTTGGTTTTCCCTTTCTTTTATCCCACATGAGTGCAAGGATACCTTCATCAAATTCAACGTACGGAAAATATTTGATGTAATGTTGTGTGGGAGGATCTAATTTGACCATACATTTGATAGATTGTTCTCTCTCTTGATCCTTATTTCCCTCATCCTTATTTAGTATCTTGATGGATCTTGGGTTCTTTCCCTGATATTTCACAAGATTTTCCTTGTACTTGTTTGTCTTCAGCAGTAGTGTATCAATACAATCTTCTTTTGCAAAAGGTAAATCCCAATGATCATAATCAATTACCTGAGGTGTCACATCATATTCAACATCACTCCAATAGTTTGGGCTACTTGGATCAATTACATGATTCTTTGCAACATGTTGACTATATAGAATCTCAAATGTCCCATCCCCCATAGGGATATGTGCATGAGTGAGATCCATACTGAGAAAACCACCAAGGTTTGAGCACCAACTTCTTGATAGGAGCATTCCCCAAGAATCCTACACATTGATCACAACCACATTCATATTGATTTCGATGCGTGGGAAATCCTGTAAGTAAACTTTCACATCCTCTATGAGACCATAAATCTTGACTTTCCTTGAATCAATGCCACAAATGTTTCCATAAGGATGGGTTGTCCTCAGACCTAGTTGTTTCATGACCTTCAAAGTCATCACGTTTGTTGAAGCATCAGATTCCAACATACAATTGTTCAAATGATGACCATTTATTCCCAGAGAAAGATAAAAAGGGAGATTGTCTTCCCTTTGGTTCCCATGTTACATAGTATTCAAAATTACTGAAGGATCCCCTATTTCATATTGTATTTTTAAAGTATCCAATACTTCTTTCTTTATAGAAGGAATCTTTCACATCTCAACCACAGGTACCACCATATTTCCAACCATACTAGGTACGTCGATGTTTAAGTGAAGATCTTCATTTGTCGGTACAAGCTGTGGAAGTAGGTCATGAACTGGAGGTGGAGGAGGTGGAAGAACCTCTTTCATTGTTTGGGAAGGCGAGGATGACACTTTATTTCTCCTATAATACGTTAAAATATCATTTTTCCTCAACTTTTCCTTTAGAATTTCATCCATTTGGCTAAATATTTCCAACTGAACTCGCCTAGCTGCCCATTTCCTATCTTCTTCAAGTTGATCTTCCTTAACGTCAATGTATTCATCATCATGGAGAGTGTAAGTTGTATCAATGAAGTTAAACCTGCTTGCATATCATGTATCTTCTACTTCTTTCTGTCTTGGACACTCGTGTTCCCGATGAGTTTCTTCACGAGGAAAACACCATGGTGATCCTTTCATGTTAACCATCCCAATAGGATTCAAGGTGTCATGTCCCTTCGCTTCTTGTTGAGGCTTCAGTTTCCAACCTATGTTTTCTCTCTATTGTTTGATAAATTGAGGCCTTGGAGAAAAATGTTGCCTCTCTAAATTTGTCAACCTATTCATGATTTGATTTTGGCTTTGGACGAACTGGGTATTCATTTGATCAAATTTCTAAGCCAAGAGTGTGACAGAATCCTGCACATTGTCGATTGAAGTCTTTGTCTCAAGTTTTGTTCTGGCATGAGGGAACTGAAATGGCCCAATATTTGAGTTGATCATATGTTCTTCAATCTGTGCAGTATATTCTTTGGCCTTTTCCAAATTTTCAGGCATCTTTTCCTTTGGGATAAAACCAAATTGTCCTTCGAAAGAATTCAAATAAAGAAGGAGAATGGTTTCTTCTGGTGGGAATAATTCCTTCAGGATATGATTATACAAGTTGTCAAATATAGCATCAAACTCCTTTACTGTTTCGTTCTCTTTATTTTTTATTTTATTGAATTGCATCAACAACATTCCACTGTCCTTCTTCATTGTCCATCTACTTTTGAACAACTTTGTGAAAGCCTCATAATATTGTAAGTGATTGTCAGGAAATCCTTTAAACCACTTTTTAGCATCTTTATCAAGATATGTAGCTAGTATCTTCATCGCAACATCTTCATGTTCTATACTGTTATCTTCTGTGGCCATGCCAATAGCATCAAGATGTACTTCATGTGTAACAACATTGTATCTGATGAATTTGGGCAACCACTTGTGAGACTCTTTGGGCATGTTATTAGAGTACCCATGGATGTTGGCCACCAATGGATTTTAAAGGTTATAATCCCAAGGACAAGCCATTGGAGCAAGGGGGAGGCTACCTTGAAATAAGGTTTTGACAATAGGTGAATTATGAGGAGGTCTTGTTTGGTAAACATTGGAAGGATTAAATATTCCTTTGGGAAGTGTCTTTTGGAAAGACGGGTTCTCAAGTTTTGGAGTCGTCGGATGATCCTTATGAAAATATCATCAAAAATGAAAAGGGAACTTCTGTCAAATGGAGTCACCAGGAAAGCTAAGGGTAAAGGCTTTGGGATATGCTTGCCAAGTGTCGTTATGGGATCAAAAAGGATTCAAAATCCTCACCGTCAATGGGGCCAAAATTTTTATCGCATAGTTTGTAGTATGGGAAAATCCCAACCCAATAAACAAGTGTTTGACACAACGGGGGACACCTACCATTGTCACCTCAATAAATATCCCCCTTGTTTTAGTGATGGAGAAGTCCAACACAAGGGAGACTTCCCAGGTGACCCTTGGGGGATTGTAAAGGGAGGGGGAAAGAGTTGAAGGAACCACCCCTATAGGTCTCAATTAGAATATCTTGAGGCTTGATGGAGGATGAGTACAAGTCAAGGAAAGGCTTCCAATAAATAGTACATTCCAAACAAATGTTAAACAACCAAAACCAATACAATATATGATAAAATAAGCCCCGAGACAAGAGGGAAATTAGCAAGCAACCTTGCTGTCCCAAAATTTCAGCATACACCAGTGATATATCAGCAACAATGGAATTATAATAGCTTCATATTAGACCATCAAAATCAACAATTGATATTGGATAATAAATCTTATAATTAGTGAACAATACTCCAATGTTTAAACCAAGACTTTGATGTCAAATGAGAGCTATAAAATAGTGTTAACAGAAAAGAATTATGACATCCCTATGGCTGTAGAATTTTTTTTATACAAAAGCAAATTATAACCACTAAAATCAACAAGTAAACCATCCAAACAATAGCCCTTCAACAGTAGATTAATTATCACAACTTACAAGCAATTTTCAGTTGTAGAATAGTAGAGAAAAATGTGTAAGAGAGAGTGTTTGTTGCAGCCCTAATGGATGTAGATTCATGTTTATTAAATCATACTAAACACTTGATCAATTAATATTCCCTTGAAGCATAAGAGAGTCTATAGTATGTAAAATTCAAATCCAACTTGAATAATTCCAAAACGTCAAATTTGACATTTACCAATCTCCAATGCAAAGATTAGTGCCTTGTTATTGGGTGAATGGAGTCTCTTGGAAGGAAAACTAAACAAAGAGGAAGAAGAGATTTTTGTTGAGATTTAAACCCATATAAAACCCAACAACAATCCTTCCAAATCATCTAGCTTGGATTCCAAGATAAACTAGGTTTTAAAGTTTCTCTAAGGGTGTAAACCCTCTTAGTTCCTAGAGAAATAAACCCTAACTAACCGTTGCAACAAGGATGTAAACCCTCTTACTTCTTGTAGCAAGCCTTATATCCCGTAAATAGAAAAGAAGAATGAACTTTGCTGGAGGGTGTAATCCCTTTTACTCTTCCTAGGGTTTAAGATATTTTTCTTGAATTTAAACAAGCAAGATAAAAAATAATTGCAGAAATTACTCACCAAAATCCAAGAGAAAGCATGAAATAAACCCTTACTACCAAGATATCATCCACAATTTTCCAAAGAAACACCATCAAGAGAATCCCCTAGCCTTTATTACTCCAATAGACAAGAGTTGCATCCCTTTGACAAGAAAAAGAGAGATAGTGAATTGCCAAAGAGGGCCAAAATTTCAATCCAAAGAGTATCATTATCAAGTGATGAGTTATGAGAAAATGAAAATGACTTGCCTCATATTTATATGAGGAAAACCCAATTCATGTTTGTCCACATTTTTCCACTTTTACATTAAAACCCTAATTTTATTTCATAACCAAAAGTTACAATGTATAATTAGCAAATCAATTTGCTCTTTTTGCCCACATAGGTTACAAAATGACCAAAAAAAACAAAATGATGGTACATAAGCCCATAAAACTCCTCTCCAAGGTGGCATGTGTGAAGATAAGCCCCCAAAGGCTAGGACGTCATGTTATAAATGTGCCATGTCACCCCAAATCAAGCAAGAGAGTGGGGCTTCAAGCCCACAACACCATCAACTGCACTAAAATGGAAAAGTGTCCCCTCAAAAGTGTGACGTTGTGCTCCAAAGGGGGGACGTTTGGGCATAGGAGGGTGATGTCATCTCCCCTTCATGTTCCTGGTCCTTATCCAAGTGCTATAGATGTCTCCCAAGGTGCAACGTTCATCATCCTAGGCCTCATATGTGTGGGGCACAAAATCCATCAGGTGGGATTTCAAGCCCTTGTGAAGGTCCAAGTGGCTCAGTCCCTCCATGAATAGATTTCATCGGGAAAGGTTCTGCAAAGACAAGAAAATACACCCTCCAAGGATCCACAAGTCATATGAATCATTCCAATCAAGCCATGTTTAATAAAAGGACCACCCAAACAAGTTCATTAAGTCCCCCCTTTTCAAATTAAACAATGCTCAAAGACCTTATAAATGTTGCCAAATTTAGATATGGGAGGGGTGTCATGGCACCCTATCGAGTAAGCCAATCCCCAAGTCAAGGAATGTTTCCCAAAAAAACCCTCTCTAGTCCATGTAGTGATTGTGATATGGATTGGGGTAGTAGTTTTGGGCATGGGGTTCTTGATATATCAAAGGTTTATATTGTCTCATTTATGGGTGTCTTCGTGGAGGGTGCATTGCTTCTCTTCGCTTGCAATGCAACATTTTTCCAAGCCCTCTATTTATGTTTCATTTTTTATGGTCTGAACATTGAGTGTTATGTGCAATGGAAAGTAAAAGAGCATTGCAATTCCACTTGAAGTTAGAAAACATTGAGTTTTGTATGCACTGGAAATTAAAAGACATCGCAATTCATTCCCCCATCAAGCGGGACATTTTTATTTATTTTATTTTTAAGCTCCTTCATTTTTATGGAGAAGCATTTTGTTTCTCTCGGGACTTTAGGTTGAGAATCTATAAGGATATATTATGGATTTTTACTTTTACAGTGCTAGCTACAAAACCTCTGGGCCTTCAGCCCCTTCTTCCCTTAAAATGAGGTACAATCCCTTCTTGGGGTCAATGAACCCAAAAACCCAAAATATGAGGAAATAGAGGGGAAGAGGTGTGGAAGGTGGCAAGTATGAGCGGGAATGGTATGACGACCCTTCAAGGAGACCCCCCAGTAGCAACCATTTTCCCAAGGGTGACCCACTTACTAGGAAACCATGTCAACCACCAAGGTGAAATAAGGAAAAAGTTATAATTTCCAAGAAAATGTTTCATAATCAAGAAAGGAATCTTTGCAACATGCTCAGATGCTTCAGTTATTAAAGTGACACTTACCATGAGACTGGACTTTTTACCTCATGAAGCAAGATCTGCTATGCTCTATAGACCAGGCTGGTGTGGCATATGTTGCTATGTTGTTGACGATGAATGGTAATGTATGGTGGAGAGGAGGGGCTCTATCTACTCATATGTAGGCTCAACTGATCATCTGGCTCTCGGCACTCCATGTCTTCTACTTGCGGGCCTCGAGACATCATCTCCTTAGTTACCCCTAGGCTGAGGGGGTAACAAAGCCTACTCTAATGTTCAAAGTTCTCTACCATTAATAATATATTATCCAACAACTCCCTTTCCCATTTATTTTGTTGTAACCATGGACTTACTATTTACAATTGCTTTCACTCACCACCTTGTAATGTTTCTTGACATCACTCTTACTCTTGATTTAAATCATTACTTTAAATTTCAATATGTTGAATGGTTTGAGGCAAAGATAATCAATAGAAGTTTTCTCTAATATGATGAATGGTTTGAGGAAAAGGAGATTGCTAGAAGTACTTCCAATATGTTGGATGGTTTGAGGCAAAGGTAATTGATAGAAATTTTCATGGCTGTATTTATTTTCTCTAAATTCCAAAGCTCGTAATATGTTATAACACATTACATGTAATATGTTATAACACATTACTTGTAACATCATACATGTAATCACCAATAACCTCACCTGTTAATGAATAATGCTTGGTATTAATTCTGAATTTTTATGTATGATGAGATAAAAGTACTATTTAAACATGAAAATAAAATTTTGAGTGAATTGCTTAAAAAAACCTATGTACCAAATGGCTATGTTGAATTGCAATCTCTTCAGTACACTATGCAAACCACTACATTGTTGTAATGGAGCATATTTACTCTCTATAAGTACACGATTTTCTCTAATGTTGAAAATTTATAAGTGCAAAGTTTTATTAAAAGACTTTGAGATTGAACAAAACAACACTAATATTTAACATGATGTTTATCGATATGGATTAATAATATTTATTAAAACTCACACGTTTTAGCACGGGCCTAATATCCTATGTGATAATTAAATATAATTCTCAGCAAGTCATATGGTATCATTTTCAGATATCACTTGAACATTGCAAAAGAAAATGCATACGTTGAAAACACTATCAAATATCTTATATTCTTATGCTTTATGATGAAATTTTGGAGCCTTTAAATGTAGTAACAATTTGAGGTCTTTTTGTTATTTCAAATGCAAATAGGATGAAAAGTAAAAAGTTGTGTAAACATCTAAACAGAGGTGTTGAATATTGCGATCAAGATAAAGTATTGAAAAAGCATATGTAAGGAAATACTTGAGGAATTTGGAAAATTAATAAATTTTTATATTGATACATTTTATTTTATATTAATAGATTAAGGGTTCATTAAGGGTTCAGCTTCATGGCTTATCATTAGTGTGGAGGAATGAACAATATAACATATAAGGGTTGCAGCAATTAAACACAAGTCAAGGCTCTCAACATGAACTTGGTGTATGCTTTATCTTGTGTATGAAACTCTTAACTTTATTGTCAAAGTTCACAAAGCAAATTCTCAAACAACCATGCTTTCATGCAATCATTTGTGAAACCTCATCTATAAGGACATGGGTCCCTAATTAATGAGTTGGAGACTCCCAAGTGGGTCCCTAATAATGAGTTGGAGACTCCCAAGTGGATGCATGGATACCCCTATTAAATCACTACAACCTGTTATTACAAACCTTATGTCATAGTGATATTTTTTAATAATGAGGTGTGCCTAGCGTGAGGTACTTCATGAACCCTAACACGGTCTCTTCTTATTATTTATGTGTCAGCCACCTTTTCATTCCACTCTTTAACTTTTTCCAACATCCTCTTCAAACATAGCACCATGATTTCTTCTAGGCAATAAAAATATAGTCACCCTCATAACTCCAATAGAAGTAGTTGTAGAAATGCAACTCAATAAGCAATAATAAGGTACATTTACCTTACACAATAATATATTTTATGACCAAAATAAAATGAGTTCACAATTCATAACAATGCATAGAAGTACATGTAGTACTATAAACTTCATAACCATTACATGTTCATAGTTTATGATAAGTTTAGTGAGAAACAGAAACAAGGGGTTTTAGGTTTCAGAGTTTTCTTCCATGATTTGGTTTACTATAGGTAAATGAAATTTTATTCTCTACTTTGTTGTGTTGATCTTGCAATTTTTTGTAAGAAAATCAACTTGGAGTACAAATTGCATACATCAACATAGCTATACTCAACAAAGTTTTCGAAATTCTTTCACAACATAATTTTTCAATACTATATTTTATGTTCTTGCAAGATATCATATTTTTCATAGCCCTAGAAAACCCTTGTTTATAACCCTAGTGTTGGATTTGAAACATTGTCTTTGCTTTCAAACATGAAGGAATAAGCACACCATGTTATTTGAAGGCCATCTAAAATCTCATTTTCTTTTCAATGCCAAAAATATTCAAAATGAGGTTTAGTCTAGCTACATATGTGATCAAACTCGAATTTTTAGTCAATAGAAATTAAACCCTTGACTAAACTCGTTTATTAAATTGCAAATAACACTTCAAATCACAATAAATTTGACCCAAAAAAATGCAATGAATTAAGAACAACAATAGCTTGCAATCTAAAACAATTCCAAAAAAATAACATTACAACTAAGAAATCCAATAGAGTGCCAAAAAAAAATATTACAACCCAAAAACTAAAAATACCATAAATTTGAGATTCAATAGCAAGTATCAAAGAACTGATTAACTAAAAATTGGCATCAGCCTTGAAATTGGAAAATTAGATCAAACTTGTGCTCCTAAGATTCATTTCTATGCATGCATGTCATTTTCATGTCACCCTAGGGTTAATCTTCAATTACAATCCCTAGCACCTTCCTACTAAGTAAATAAGCTTCTCTACACACATGCATATGTCATTCGATGGTCATTGTAGGGGTGATATTATGCTATTTTCATGTGCCAGCCTATTGTCTAGAATAAACTATGTGTTTCCATGTAGTCCATTCTTGAGATAAATATTTACAAAAAATTAATCAAATATAAAAAAATTCATGTTTGTCGACCAAGAACCATGTTTTACATGCACATACGTAATGCTTCCTCCAAATCCTACTATCAATACCAAGTGTATTGCCATATAATTCTTCTTATGCCACAATATATTGTACTAAGTTGTGGCCTCGACCATGTCAGACACCTTGCATTGCAAGTGTTGTGAGAAAGGCAAGCATTCATTGCCATGTAGTATAAGGATGAACGCAACAAGTTATGCAATTCTCTATCATTCATTTTCTTGAAGTTAGACAATAGGAATGCTAAGATATGTGATGTAACCAATAAACTTGGATTCATTCACAAGATCTAAAAACCATGCAAATATGCGATAATGGGAAATAACTCTCTTTTATTCCTTCTTCCATAAATTCCTCCAAAAATGACCCAAGAACCAAGTATCTCTATCATAGGTAATATTTTTTGGAACCCCGTGCAATCTAACAACTTCTGAAAAAAACAATTATGCCACCCTCGATGCATCACTAGTTTTCTTGCAAGCAATGAAATGAGCCATTTTAGAGAACCTATCAACAACCACAAAAATATAATCATTACCTCGTTGTGTGTTTGGGAGCCCCAACACAAAATCCATACTTAGATCTGTCCATGGGCATGTGGGCACTGGTAATGGAATATACAACCATGTGTTTTGTGAGTGTCCTTTAGCCATTTGGAAAATCCTACATCGTGCCACATACATGGTTATATCCTTTTTCATCTTCGGCTAGTAATACTTATCTTAGATTAAGGCTATTGTCGTATACTTTCCAAAATGTCCTCCCAAACAACTATTGTGAAGGTCTCTGATAATATATTCCCTCATTGAACCAATTGGAATGCATAGTTGTTTTCCTTTGAATAGGTAGCCATCTTGCATAAAATATTCACTCTGATTAAGATCCATGTTCCCAGTGACTCGATTCTTCAACGTTATAGCAATATCCCGAAAATCATTATCATACGCATAGAGATCCTTTAATGTAGAAAACCCAATTACTTGATTTTCCATGGTTGTCAAAAGAACAGTGCATCGACTCAAATCATTTGCAACTTGATTATGTTGTCCTAATTTGTGCTTCAAAACAAAGGTGTAGCCTTGTAAGAAAGAGACCCATTTTGCATGTTGACTATTCAATTTATTTTGGGTGTTTACATATTTTAATGCAATGTGGTCATTAAATAACACCAACTCTTTCGGCACTAAATAATGCCTCCAATGTCGCAATGCTTGCACAATTGCATAAAATTTTACATCATATGTGGAGTAGTTCTTTCTTACCTCATCCAAATTTTCACTAAAGAATGCAATTGGTCTACCTGCTTGGCTAAGTACAGCTCCAATGCCTACATGTGAAGCATCACAGTCTACCTCAAATACTTTATCAAAACCCTGTAAGGATAATATGGGTGCCTCAGTTACCTTCTTCTTTAGAAACCTAAAACTATCCTCAGCTTCGTTGGTCCACATGAATGTCTTTCCTTTAGTGTAATCTGTTATGGGTGCTACAATACTACTAAAATTTCGAATAAATTTTCGATAAAAGGTATCCATCCCATGAAAATTGTTTACCTATGTTATTCTCCTAGGACTAGGCCACTCCAAAATTTCTCTGACCTTCTCTAAATCCATCTTGAATTTTTCTGGCAAGATGAAAAAACCAATAAATACCAAACTTTCTTGCAAGAACCTACATTTCTTCAGGTTTCCATAAAGTTGATGTTTTCTCAATACATCCAATATAATTTTTAAATGTTGCAAGTGATCTTCTTTGTTGTTACTGAAAACTAGGATGTCATCAAAATAAACGACAACAAACTTACCAATATAAGGTTGAAGAACATTATTCATAAACCGAGTGAAAGTAATAGGTACATTGGATATCCCGAATGGAATCACCATCCATTCATATAGTCCATCATTGGTCTTGAAGGAATTTTTCCATTCATCCCCTTCGTGAATCCATATCTGGTGGTGTCCACTTCACAAATCAATATTAATAGTATTTAGCTCAAGCTAGCACATCCATCATGTTTTCCAAGTGCGGTATAGGAAACTGATATTTAATGGTAATTTTATTGATTGCTTTGTTATCTATGCACATCCTCCATGTATTATCCTTTTTGGGAGTCAACAATGCTAGTATAGCACAGGGACTCATGCTTTCTCTTACCAAACCTTTGTTTATAAGTTTTTTCACTTTCCAGTTGATCTCTACATGTTGTGTAGGACTCATCCTATAGGATTCCTAATTAGGTAAAGATGATCCTAGGATTTGATCAATGTGATGTTGAATATCCCTCTTTGGTGGAAGACCAGCAGGTAGTTCATTAGGGATAACATCAACATATTCTTCTAGTAACCTGGCCACTTCAGTGGGAATTGGTATGTCTTCCATGGCTCCATTTTGCATTATTAATGCATAGCATAATCATGTTGCCTTCATTTCCTTAACAAACTCTCTTTCTAATAACATATTCTCAGTTTTTCCCTCATCCTTAAGGGGAAATAAGATGACCTTAAATCTATCCTTCCAAAAGGTGTAGGTATTCTTTCCTCCTCCATCATGCATGACTTTTCTGTCATATTTCCAAGGCCTCCCCAATAACATATGACATGCATCCATTGAAATGGCATTACACCACACTTCATCTTTATAAGTCTTACCGATGGAAAACTTGATCAAACATCTTTTATTAATGGTGACTTCATTCCCCTTTTTGAACCATGCAATTTGGTAAGGATAGGGATGTGTTTCACAATGTAATTTCAACTTATCTACCATCTCTTTGGAAACCATATTCTCACAACTTCCACTATCAACAATAACTTGACATACCTTTCCCCTAGAAGTGCATCTGGTTCGAAAAGATTTGTTCGAAGCCAAGAATATTCATTGTCGCTACTCTGACTTTTCTCTTTTTTGGGAATCATCATTAACCTTTGTATCATGAGACTCTCCCCCATATCAGGAGGGACTCTAGATTCAACTCCTTCTTCTTCATTCTCATCTTGGACCATGTTCAAATTAGGTTGTTTTCCTTGCTTCATCTCTTTCATGTTATAATTTTGGGCATTCAAATGCTCCATGACCCTCTACACCACACTTGAAACACACATAGGGTCCTCCTCTTCCACCATTGTAAGCTCTACCCCTCTGAAATCCTCTTCCTTATGGTTGATTCAGGTTATCTTGTCGAGTATTTTTTGCTTTCTCGGCTCCTTGGGATGTTTCACCTCTACCATAGTTAAAACCACCTCGTGAGGCAGACGATGTACCCCTCCTTGATCCTCTATTCCTTTGAGAAAATTGTTGGTTTTTCTTTTCCTTGGCCTTTAAGGCTAATTTCTATGCATCTTCCACATTGCAAACCCTATGCATTCTCAGTTCATCTTGAATAGAAAATTGTAAACAATTCACATACCTTGCAGCTACTTGTTCATCAATTTCTTGGTGATCCATGTGAATGGACAACTGATAAAACTCATTTGTGAGTTCCTCCACAGTGGACAGGTTTCGCTTCGATTTTTGAAATCTACGAAAAAGGGTTTGGGCATAGTCCAGAGGAAAAAGAAAATATCGCAATTTTTTTTCCATCTTGCTCCAGGTCCTAATTTTATATTTTCCTTTTTTTTTTCTTTGTCTTTCTCCACATGATCCCACAGGATCATGGCATGACCCTTCAACTTGGTGCATGGAAATTTCACCTTCTTTTCCTTTAGCATAGGCTATCATTCAAAAAATATATATATGGTGTTCATCCAATCTATTAACTCCTTTAGCTTAGGATTCTCTGCATGTTCTGAAACTTCCATCTTGATCCTATCATTTCTTCCTTCTATAGCCCTGAGAATCATTTCTTCAAAATCCATGCACTCTAATTGTTCGTCTTCATGTTCTTCATGTTCTTCATGTTCTTCTTCATGTTATGTATGCTTATCTACATCTCCTTGGACTATCCCCTCATAAGACACTTCTCTTTCTATTATTCTCTGACTAGACAACACATTTGTAATATCTTCTACTTTCCTTTGGAGGTTTTGCATATCTCTACGCATCTGAGAAAGATGCCCTAATCTTCCTCTTCCTCTCCTAGCCATCTTCCTGCTCTGACACCAGATAATGTAACCAATAAACTTGGATTCATTCACAAAATCTAAAAACCATGCAAACACATGAGAATGGGAAATAACTCTCTTTTTATTCCTTCTCCATCCTTACCGTTACAATGGAAGTTCAACCCCTTATAATTACTATCTGAGATTTTTGAAAACAACTAATTTTAGAAAAATGGCTAATTTTAGGAAATTCTCTCATGAATCTAAAATTGACCAATAACTAAGAGATAACTAGAGAGACACTATTTTTCAATTCACTTTTTGATTAAGTTCATAAACTAAGAGATCATTTTAAATTTTAAATTTTAAATTCCCGTAAAAACACTAAAACCCTAATTTGAGGCCTTATATGAAGGAATTTGGCCCTGGAAAAGTGTCGAAACAATGTCTAACCTAAAGGTTTAGATTAACATGGCAATGAAGTCTTCGAGACGCAACTCCCTGTAAAATTTCAGCCCTACCAAGTCAAAAGTTATGACCCTCGGAAAATCTCCGCATCAATACGCCATGTTAAACATGTTTGTATACATCACTATAAAAATGTTGTATTTTTGTTTGAAAAGCTTCTCAAAACTAGCGCAATCATTTTTATTTCTCATTATTTATTTCCTGATGATGGACCACAATTGTTGGTATAAAATGTTGATAAATAAAAATGATTGTGATGATTCTAGAAAACCTTTTAAACAATAATATCGATCACAAAATTCTTAAATTTAAAATGTTGTATTTGTTAAATATAACATGTAATGTTGCATGCAAATATTTTGATTTTAATATTAACATCACATACACTTGTTCGTTCAAGTATATGTGGTAGTATTAGGTCATGCACCATGCATGGAAACATAAGGATACCTTAGCTAGGCACATATTTAATACCTCCCCAAATTTCTCCCACCTACCAAGTTACATAAAGATGTTAATAGGATCATCATAATACAAATTCATGGAATTTTGCATTCATAATTTTTGAGTCCTACATAATCAAACCCATCATTTTATTCACACCCATCATTTTCTTCACAAAATGTGGGGCTATTTTAAAATATGGCCAATGCATCATAACATCAAAACTCGACCTCATGTGATTGTAAACAATTCAAATGTAGTGTTAACAGTGATGACTAGGTCCATAGTTATTTCTCTATGAATTTCAAAGGGAAAGTATTTGCAACCTTAGTAGTGGAAGCATTTATTTTCCACGATTATTGTACTACAAATTCTAAAGAAAAAGTGTGTATGAGAAGAAAAATTCACAAATGGAAAATAAATTCTTTTGTTGTACATTTTGTAAGTGCAAACCCTATTCAATTTATAAAACAAAGGAAAATAGATCCAGCAAAATACTTAACCTTTGTAGATATGGCATGAATCACCTTCTAATCCCAAATAAATAAGATGGTCTAGTAATAATGGATTGAAACTAACCTCAAAGCTAGAAACTAGTTAATTTAAGTTTTTTTTTTTTTTTAATTCAAAAGTTTAACATGGTTTAACATGTACTAGATAATTCTTTTAAATATTAGACAATATTATTTAATGTGATTTCTTCTAGATGATTTTGTAATGGATGAACTAATAGGAACTTGACATCCTAATAAATAAGATGTGTGTGTCAATGCTATTATGTAATGGATGAACTAAGGAAAGTCTATATGACATATGAAATTGCTAAATAAGATGTGTGTGTCAATGCTATTATGTAATGGATGAACTAAGGAAAGTTTATATGACATATGAAAGAAACATCATAATCGTGTGGTACCTTTGGTAGTGAAAGCATGGACACGTTACTTATACACTAGTAGAAGCAAGGAACAACAACTAAAAGTTATTCCAAGCAAATTATATGGTTGAATTGAATCCATGTGATGGGCTTAGACGAGACACCATAATGCAATATACAAATGTAATTCAAATATACGGTGGGCTTTGGATAAGGAGTATTTTAGTGTGTGGGGTATAAGCAAGTATTTTACATTGAAATTTGAATCAAGTATAAGGTTCAAAAATGTTTTCCAAAGGGATCATATTGTTATGGTTTTTGCAAATTGTCTTATAGATGTCTTGTTCTTTAATATCCATATATTTAATCAATATTTTATAAAACTCTCCCATCTCATTTTAAACAAGTCATTTATTTGAGGTGATCAAACAAGTCATTGATCTGAGGCAATAGATACATGTTTTTCATTGTGAAATATCCATATTTTAAATCAATATTTTATAAAACGTTCCCTTTCATTTGGTCAAACAAGTCATTGATTAGAGTCAATAGATATGTCTTCTTCATTGTGACTTTATTTAGCTACTTCTAATCAATACACATCTTAAGAGTTCCATTCTCCCAATTGCAAGATAATTGGGAAGCATTTGAAAAGGGGGAGTTTTTTTTTAATCATTTTTTTTGTATAGAAAGAAAAGGTAGTTTTTATTTTTAAAACTAAATTATTTTGTACAAAGTGAAAAAGGCAATTTTTATTAACTTTTTTTTACAAGGTGAAAATGTCGTTTTTATTTGTAAAATGGAAACTATAAACTTATTGAAAAGAAGAAATTTATTTGTAATTGAATATCCTATTCAAAATTGAATAAAGGGGACACATAAATCATTTTGTTTTGGGGAAAGCATAAAGAGGTTAAGTGCATCACAATTTTCGATAGGTTTTGATAACTTTTGATGATTAACGGTATAGATTCTATTTTTTAGCCTATTTGTGAATTTTGGCATGAGCTATAGTGTTTTGGACTACCATTTCAATTCCTATGGGATTATCATGATTGTTGAGTTTCAACACTTCCCTAACTTTTATAAGACATGGGGTAAGATAATAGAGGTTGGTTTTCGAGCTTTGAATTGCTCAAGATGTTGAGGTTTTCAAGTTATATTATCTAGACCACTTATTTTCCAAGGTTTTGGAAGGTTCTTGAGTTCCCCAAGATCGTCAAAAAAATTTGGGCAACAAGCTATGGTCGATACTAGCAATCTTATAGGTTTCGGTGTTAATAAGTTGCTTTAGGTAATAGTTGACATGCTTTCAACATTATCACACATGTTCCAAACACTTTTTTTATCAGTGCACATTTGATTCAGATGTATGGTGGGGGTGATTTACACTCAAACATCATCATATCAATGCATAGAACATAGGAGGAGCATTGGAAATGCTTAACATACTCCAGCACCTTTCTCATACACTTTTTGGATATAAGGGGGCATAGTCATCCATGATTATCCAAAAAGGTTTTAGAACTTTAGAGTATAGTTTCATACATACTCATGAACTAAAAGTGTTGTTTAATTAACACTAAACTAGTTGTTAGATTGGTTATTGGTTATTGGTAAAAGTTTTGGGGGTAGTTGAGATCCCACGTTTATTTAAAAGGTTTTGTTCAGTTTGTTGTCCATTTAGACCACCATCTAAGGTTGGATGCAAATGTTATTTCTATTAATTGAAATGCTTTATCTTCTACCTTGTACTGTTATGTTTGATTTTATTTCTATACATTTCCTATCAAAGGGAGCCAACACGGCCATGGATTGTTATGGGTAAATAATACACTAGTCTATGGAACAAATACACCTAAAATATAGATATTTGTGGATAGACACATGTGTTTTGATTCAATAAAACTTGTGAATGGATTTGATGTAGTCAAATGACATCATCACACAAGAAAGTGTTGGAAAAGTTAAAATTCACATGGATAGATCCATGTATTTGTGGATAGATACATGTGTTTTTTATTCAATAAAACTTGTGAATGGATTTGATATAGTCAAATGACATCGTCACACAAGAAAGTGTTGGAAAAGTAAAAATTCACATTGTAGAATTGATTTCTTGATTCCTCGATGAAAGAAACAAGGATACTTAAACCCATGAAATTTTGGCAATAATACGATGAAGGAAAATAGAAAGTTGATATTTGGTAGTCTAAAAAATGCAACATATGATGACACATACATTTGATAACTTCTTGGGCATTGTGGGTTGGACAAAAAATGACTATGTACATGCATTCAAATCTAGCTTAAATTGAATAACGATTATATTAAAAGGAGATGACTAGACATGTGGACTAATAGATTTGATTGACATATTCCAATAATTTGGAATGAAAACACATATTTGCAATTCGTGATTGAGTTCTATGCTGCATCAAAATATTGTACCTCTTGCATGACAAATCTTGACAAAAGAATGGCATTGATGTCTAAGCATATGTGAAAGGACCATCAAAACAAATGTCAATACTATCGCAACAAGTAGTAGAATTGGAAAAGCATTACTAAACTTGCAACAAATTTCTACACATGAAGTTGTGCATATCATGCAGTCTTAGCCATTGAATACTCGCTCAAGGAAAAAAAAATTTATTAATAGTTCCCTTTAAGACAACCTTATGAGAAAAGAATAACATTGCCACCGGAAAATCTAGTAAAACATTGTCTTGGTTGAGCTATATGTTGGAAACTACAACAGAGGATGGAATTTTCAATGGCCTTGATGGAATATTGAATATGTACATACATTAAAATGAAGATACATATATATTTGAATATTAAACTTCCTAGATCCAACAATTAGAGAACTACAAAGAAACAAGTTCCAAGAATATATGACAAGGAGATATCACCAACTTGAATGTGAATACTACACAATGCAAATCCATTATCAATGAATAGGTCCAAGTTTGAAATCACGATGGAAAAACAATTTCCAATATAGCTAGCTTGTGCTAAAACAATCCATAGAGCCTAAGACTTGACATTAAACAAACTTGATTCTAATCCTATTTGAATAATAACACATGATCTAGTATACACAACACTATCACAAATGAAAAGCATGGATTCAATATATCCTATTAACAAATTAACACATAACAATTTACATTTTGGAAAAAAATAGCATATAAAATGGAATGATTAACAACAAATGCATTGTGAAAATTAGAAGCTATGCAAAAATCACTTTCATGTATAGATAGTCTATTAGTCACAACTTCAACCATGTATGGTGTGGAAGCACCCATTGATGATATCCTTCTTGATGAAGACATAATGAATAAGAAGATCCTTTGTTTCCAAGAAACACGTTCAAACTCCCCACCACAAAACGAGCAATCTACATGCAATCACAAAAACTACAAGAGATATCATACAAATATAAGCCAAACAAAAAAGTTGATATTAATTGCAGTGGATAAATTTACCTATTGGACATTGTAAGCTCCATATATCATACCCACATCTAATTGATCATGATCCAATTGTTTCCTTCTTATGCTTTGTGAGAATTTTGCACGAAACATATGAATTCATGTCATACATTTTCTATCATTATGCATGTCTTTCCTTCAATTATACTTGTAAGAAATGAAATATTAATAATAGAAGTTTTCGCAAGTTTAATTACGAGCTTCCAAGTGTCAGGATACAAGTATGACAAGGGTAATAATCTTACAACCACCGCAGCCACTAGTTTTGTATGATGTTCCTTTTTTTTTACTTCTTTAATTTGATTATATATTTATTTGTTGCTTTCCATTTGGTCTAATCATAGTTGAGTTATTTCATTTACATGGTGAAAATAAAGGTATTGACTTAACGAGAACTATGATCACAAAATGAGAATTCTAGCCCTTAAAATCCATATGTTTGCGTCAAAAACACCAAAATCAACCCTTGAAACAAAAAGTGGTGCTACAAGTAGCACCTTTTTTTTAGGGTTAAAATTACAACAGTTTTCAAGCATAGCCTTAAAATCCCATATTGTTGCTAAGAAAACCTTAAAATCAACACCTAAATCAAAAAGTGGTAGTACCAAAAGCAATTTTTTTTAAAGTTGAAATTATAGCTCATTTTAAACCAGAGCCTTAACAATTGGTACTATTGCAACCGAAACTTAAAATCAACCATCAAATTTAAAAATAGTGCAACCAATCAACACCATTTTTTTCAGTTCTCATATTTATGTGATTAATGTTGTGGAGAGAGAGATCTTTCGAATTCATCGCATAAGATTTTATGAATCAACATTTCAAACCAAGCTATTGTGGTCAATCATGAATAAAGAAAATAGTATCTACCTGAAATATTAATAAGAACCAATAAAGGAGCAAAGTATAAAATTAAAAAGTTGACAGTAAAATTTAAATAAAAACAATTTTTATAAATAAGAAAAGTATATTAAGGAAAACTAATGAATAACATTTTTTTTTAGAAAACAAGAAAAAACAAAAGGAAAATAACAAGAAATATTGATAATAAAAAAATAAGAAAATTAAAAAATTAATAATAATGTATTTTTAATAACAATATATTTAATACAAATATAAAGAAGGAACTAAAGGTCGGAAAGAAGGAAAAAACATTGAAGATAAAATATATTTCAATCAAAAATATTAAAGTTCAAATAAAATTCTAAACTAAACCTTGATAGAAAATAACAAGATTAAAAACACAAGAATCTAATAAAAAAAGAATAAGGTTATTAAACCATCTAATAAGAAAGATGTTGATGTTTTGGTAGTTGCAAGAGGATCTTTCCCTCCTAGATGACCTTTCTTAGATGAAGAGAATATTTCGGAAGCAAGAGATCCATTAGACCGATGTTGAAATACCCTAGAAGAGAAGTCAGCCCAGAAGAATAAAGTATAATGAAAAGACACCTTCCCAGAAGAGAAGTAGGCCCAGCTAGAAGGACAGGAAGACTATAAATAAGGAGGCACCTTATCTCATTTTTTCACTCATTCACACTCTCTCATATACATAGAAGCAAGGTGCAATTTTGGAGAAGGTGGGGCAGTTTCTGCAGTGACTCGGTTTCTTCTTGTTCAGACTTTTGGTATCTCTCTCTTTTGTGTTACTCCTTGAGGAAGTGCATTATTTTGGTGTAGTGTTGTTGCTGCAGTTGTGGTGATATTTTTGGTTGAGCTAGCCTTTGTGCTAGGTTTTATTTGTTTGGACTTGCTTTGTGAACATAATCTATCTAAGAAAGGTTGATGGGTTTTTCCCCCATTTGGGGTTTTCCCAGGTTAAATATCGTGTTATGTTTTATCTCTTGTTTATGTTGCTACTACTCATTACTGGATATATATATATATATATATATATATATATATATATATATATATATATATAATGAAGTAAAAGAACACAAGTAACTATAATGCTCTGTAAATAAGGAAAATCTAACATGGTATCAGAGTTGGTTACCTTCATAACAGTTTGACCACTGGAAGGAAGATTGCTACAGCAACGCCTTACAATTTAAATACTTTTTCAAGCTCGTTGAGCACTATCCCAAGGTCGTTGGGGATAATTCCTTCATAGAGAAGTGTTCCCTAACCTAGTGCACCCCCTGAAACCCTCGGTGTATGGTTTGGTGAAGTTTGAAAATTTTCTCTCCTCTTGGGAACTATTTGTTCAAGGGATTTGCGCTAGAAGCAAATTTCCCAAGTTCAACAAGCTTTGGGAAGACTGAACTCAAGAGGAATCTAGGTTGATATCCAAATCACAGAAGACTAATGATGATGAAAATCAAGCACTTGCTTCCCAAGTGAAGAAGAGAAAGGAAAGGGAAGAAGGCAGCCTAAAGAAGCCTAAGAAACCACACCACAGGAAGGATGTGTCAAATATAAAATGCTACAACTTCAAGGAGATGGGACATTTTTCTGCACAATGTCCTCTTAAAAATGAAAAGGGAAAGAAGAAGCACCATGCACATGTAGTAGATGTTGAAGAGAAGGATGAAGAGTATGTCATTTAGCTAGTAGTGCTTCCAAGCACAAGACCAAGGAAACTATAGAAGACAACCCAGATGGGACAGCAACAACTAAACTCCAGGTTTGCATACCAAGTTTGATATTTATTTATATTGTTGTATCTTAAAGTAAGTGTTGTTACTAGAATAGAAATCTTTATAATTCTATTATTACTATCACTATTACTAGTTTAGTAAATACTTGATTATTGTTGGTACGACTACCATTAGGTGAATGATCATATTAATAATGCACTTGTTTACAAGATAAATTGATCTCTTCTAAGAGATGTTATTGGTTGTTGACCTTGTTCCAGGCAGGTTATCTTATAAATTTCATGGAAGCTACCATGGAGATGTTGTTGTTCTTGTTTCTTATTACGGACAAGTCACAGGTAATAGCTCTGAGAGGGAGACATAATGTCGGTTGCAAGAGGAAACAATTCATATGGTCCCTAGCTGAGACATGGAGCAAACTATCCATACATAAGAGTTTTACACATCCATGTAATAAAGGAGCTAGAGTTCAGAGGGAGTCATATTTCAGAATCCAGTAGAGAGGATAAGCCTCCCCATGACAGTTCATAGGATATCTGAATTCAGAAAAGGTCATCACATACAGAGGGAGTAGATGACTCCGAAGATTATATAGACTCAAAGGGAGTCAAGCTTCAGAGGGAGCTCACTTCAAAGTTTGATATGAAGGATCTAGGTCTGATGCATTACTTATTGGGATTGGAGGAGTGGCAGAGATCGGATGATATTTTCCTTAGCTAAGGAAAATATATTGTTGAGATCCTGCAGAGATTTGGGATGATGGACTACAAGTCCATGGCCACACCCATGACGATAAATCTAAAGCTACTTAGTGATTCATCTTCATATTTGGTAGATCCCATGATGTACAGACAGTTGATTGGATCCTTGATGTACCTGGTTAACACCAGGCCGGGCATATGTCTTGTAGTGAAATCCCTAATTCAAGTGCATGGTTCAACCTAGACATGTACATTGGTTGACAAAAACACATATACTGAGATACCTACGCGATATGAGTAAATATGGATTGAGATATGCCTCGGATGGAGATGTGAAGTTGCAGGGATATATAGACTCTGACTGGGAAGGGATTGCAATGGATCGAAAGAGTACTTCTAGATGCTACTTCAATTTGGGATCGGTGTGATCTCATGGTTGAGCATGGAGCAGACACCATTGGCACACAGTACAATAGAGGTAGAGAATATAACATCTAGTATTGGAAGTCATGAAAGCAGGTTCTTGGAGGACTTCATTTGAAACATGATGTAGAAGGGAGTTTTGAAGTTACAGTACACATCCACATTTGAGTATCATCGGGCAGACATTCTCCCAAATTGGTCATGCTGATTTGACCAAGGGAGAATGATACAGTCACTCACAGGGTTAGCCATGTTGATTTGGCTAGTGGTGAATGGCCCAAGCACATTATTTATCCTATTTGTCATGTTGATTTGAATAGGAGAGGAAAATACTCAAGGTGCTCCAAAGACAAGCTTGGCGTGATGCAGAATTTACACTCTTGTTGAGAAGGAGGTGTGTTGTTTTCTTCTCATGCCAACTAACCCGGCCAAGGGTTACCTGGATCAGTCTTGCGACTTAGGGGGTAATGAATTGTTGGACCTGATGAGAGAAGAAACATCACACACATAATGGTGAGGACTATGGGAGTATCTTCGTGCTATTGGATGAGACTATAACTATGGTTGATGGAATTGTAATAGTTGTGTGCTACTAGCTAATTTTTGCATAGTTAAAGAGACATCGACTATGATTATGGTTGATGGAATATTGTAGTAACTGTGTGTTACTAGTTGATTGTTGCATAATCATAGGTATGACTATGGTTGATTACATTGTAGTAGTTGTGTGCTACTAGTTGATTGTTGCATAGTCATATGGATCTTGACTATGGTTGAGGGCATATTGTAGTAGTTGTGTGCTACTAGTTGATTGTTGCATAGTCATGGAGGTGGAAGACTATGAGTATGGCTGAGGGAATATTTTAGTGGATGTGTGCCACTATTTGATTGTTTCAAAATCATAGATATTTTTGTATTGCATGGTTCAATCTACTGATGGAATTGTGGAAGTTGTGTGTTACCAGCTAATTACAGAGTAGTCAGTGGACTACTAGATGAAGACATTGTGAAAGATGCCTCCATAGATAAGAGGGAGTGTTGATGTTTTGGTAGTTGCAGGAGGATATTTCCCTCCTAGATGACCTTTCTTAGATGTGGATAAGATTTTGGAAGTAAGATATCCATTGGACAGATGTTGAAATACCCTAGAAGATCATTCGGCCCAGAAGAATAAAGTATAATGAAAAGACACCTTCCCAGAAGAGAAGTTGGCCTAGCTAGAAGGACAGGAAGACTATAAATAAGGAGGCGCCTTAGCTCATTTTTTCACTCACTCACACTCTCTCAGCTACAAAGAAGCAAGGCATAAGTTTGGATAAGGTGACACAGTTGCTACAGTGACTCAATTTATTCTTTTTCGGTCTTTTGGTATCTCTCTCTTATGCGCTACTCCTTGAGGAGATGCGTTATTTTGGTGCAGTGTTGTTGCTGCAGTTGTGGCGATAGTTTTGGTTGAGCTAGATTTTGTGCTAGGTTTTATATGTTTGGACTTTCTTTGTGAACATAATCTATCTAAGAAAGGTTGTTGGGTTTTTCCCACATTTGGGGTTTTCCCAAGATAAATCTCTTGTTTTCTTTTTTTGTCTCTTGTTTATGTTGCTACTCCTCAATATTGGATATATATATATATATATATATATATATATATATATGTTAATGGTAATGAAGTAAAAGAACACAAGTAACTCTAAGGCTTTTTAAATAAGGAAAATCTAACAAAAGAAAGGGGAACTAGAAAGGGAACTAAGAGAGAACCAAAGAAGAAAGAGATAAGTCTAAGAAGAAAAATGGAAAGTGAAAAAAAAAAAAGTAAAAACAATAAAATAAGAAGAAAAGGAAAGGAGAACAGAAAATCAATAAAAGAGAAAAACAACCAAAGGAAATAGGAAAACAATGGCGAACAAATAAAAGAAAGAAGATAAAATAAAAACAAAAGGGGTAAAAAGAAGCTAGAGCAAGATTAAAGAGAGGGAACCAAGAACAAGAAAGGGGAAATGGGAAAAATCGAGAGGTTAACCATAAAAAAAAAACTTGGTGAATAATGTGGGAATCCAGTTCTTGCTAATATTCCAACCATCATTTCTATTAAGATTGTTAGGTTGCTTTTCGATTTCAATTACTTCCCTGAATTTTATATGATGGTAGTGATCCACTTTGGCTAGAAGTTTAGCATCTTCTATGCAAATATGATGCTTATTCATGTCTGAGTGTTAAAATAATGCAAAGGGATGAATATGATTATGTTTGATATCAACAGCGTGCTCATGAATCCTAATCTTGAAAGACTTTCCAGTTTCACCAACATAGTTTTTCCCACAAGAGAAGGGAGTCATATAGACATCTTTCTTATTAGTAGAATTAGTAGGGTCCTTGAACAATTTGAGGGAACTTTGAATAGTGGTAAGGGGATTAAAAGTGGCCCTAATGTTATTTTTCTTCAATATCCTAGCAAGATTGTCCATAGTCTCTTGTATATAGGGCAGGAAAACTTTAGAAACTTCATTATCAAGGTGTTCCTTATTCCTAGGTCTTTTACTTGCATTCTGGAAGGCCTTATTCCCTTGATGATTTTTGTAACCATTATTTCTAAAAACCTCGAGGAGATGGGCATTTTCATCATCTAAATGATATTCACTGGAAATTATCAAGGCTCTAGTGGTTGGAGTGTTGAGGACTTTGATATTATGAGCATGATAATGGTGTGACTCATCATGGAGATATTGCTCTTTGTGGGTCCTTTTTTGTACACTTGGTGGGACAAATATTCATCTTTATTTTTAGTGACATGTACATCTAAAAAGGGAAGGCCTCCATCCACTTCAATATCCATGGTGAATTTATGTATTCATATTGACTATTAAGGTTATCCTTAAATCTTTCAAAATTTTCATGGCCATGGGGCCGAATGAAAAAGGTATCATTGATGAATCTAAGCCATACTTTGGGTTGAAGAGGGGATCAAGTAAGAGCTTTGTTTTCAATATCATCCATGAATATATTAGTAACAATAGGAGAAAGGGGGTATCCCATGGATACCACACAAGTCTATTCATATATCTTTCCCTAGAAACTAAAGAATGGGGATCTAAGACATATCCCAACTAATTGTGTAGTATCTTGGTCAGTGTTCTTATTGATCACATTTATGGCCTCATCAATAGGAATCTTTGTAAAAAAGGAGGCTACATTGAAACTTACTAGAAGGTCTCCTGAAGCAAGTTTGATATCTTAGATTTTATTGACAAATAAAGTAGAGTCCTTCACATAAGAATCAGTATTACCAACAAGAGGCTTGATTTTGCGAGCCAAGTGTTTGGCAAGTTGATAGGTAGGGCTCCTAGTGGTGTTGACTATGGATCTAAGGGGGACACCTTCCTTATGAATCTTGGGGAGAACATATATCCTTGGGATGAAAGGAAAAATAACTTAGTGGTTTTTACAAATATTATTACAACTCCCATTGTTGTTAAGCTGGTCCAACATCTTATCAATGCAATATTTCTTGTTCAAGATAAACTTAGTGAAGGCCCCCATTCTACACTAGTTGAGTAATTATTTCCCCATGTAAGTGTTTTCCCATCAATTTTTTTGACACGGAATTGATGCTAGAAGCTAATTTCATTAAGTTCTTCAATACACTTTTATTCACCATGTGATTCATAAATAAATATCTGCATGTCAATAGTTTCTTTCAATATGTGAAAAACAAGCTCTAGAAAGTATGATTTTTTAATAGTTTCAATTAATGATGGAACAATCCCAACATAATTCCTCTTCGGTGTTACTACAAAATGACTAAACATTTGATCAATATGGTCTTGAGTGTTTCCAACAAGGAAACCAACCTTTAGCATTTGAAATATTCCCAGTTCAATAAGCATGCTTAGATATCCAAACATAATTTGATTTTTGTTTTCACAGCTAGTGTTGTCTAATTGTAGATACATAGCTTGAGGAAGATTACCAAATCGATGAGTAAGAACATGATGAATTATGGTGATGGTAATATTTGCATGATTATGAATATTTGGAGTTGTGAAGTAAACCCTTGGAGATGTTTTTCCATTAAAAACCATACAACCAACAAAGTGAAAATGAATAAAATTCTCATCCTTTAAATTTTTTGGTGTATGGACAAAATGTGACAAAAGTGTGTGTTTCTGATCCATTCTATCAATTATAAAATATATGTATTTATATGGAGCATCATGACACTTCTTTCTATGTTTTTACAACTTTTTTCGTTCACTTGATTGTTGATAGTGATGTTCTTAAAGTTCTTTGAGAATGGAATCTGCACATAACATAAAATAAAAATAATCATAATAAGATTTCATAGTTGATAACTATCCAATTATAACAAATAAGTTTGTAAATACATACCTCTTTCTACCCCTTCAAATATATTTCTTCTTGATTTAAGAGAAGCACATGCACTGCAAACCCTCATCCTTGACTTCTTAGGAATATGGACATTGTTGAATTGTTTTTTTTTTGTATGCTTATAAAATATGCATATGTAATGAAATTTCCATTTCCTTCAGCATATTATTTGCATAAGTTGTAGATTTCTCACCTTGAGAAACTATCTAGAATATTTATTGTCTCTATCTAGCATACACTCTCCATGTTTGGAAAAGAAGTCATGCATCCATGACATTGTAGTGTTTGTTAATGACTCATTCTCTCATCCATGATGTAATTTTGAATCAAATGTAGGATCTTTTTTTATCTTGTTTGGATTCTTACTAGACGAATATTACCAATTGAGTGAAAAATTTTGAATGGATTTCTACAAAGTAAAATATTTCCAATGCAATATGTCTTTGTACATACCTTGCACCACACTAAATATGATTTTTCCATGCTTTTATTCATTGACAAATATATCTTCTTTTTCTCTAAGGCATACATGTAGTATATACCTTTCAAACATTTATTTTGACAACATTCACTTGAAATCAAATCATTGATGGAATTTGATCTCATGATAAATTCTTTCCTAGACCTTGTATAACTGGAATGATTTGGATTTATATAAAAAGGTCTATTCCTAGTCCTACATGCAATTTTTGTTTGCAATTTCTCCATTATTTCATCATCCTCACTAGAATAAATATCCTCGTCACTAGAAGGAATATCATCCTCACTATAATCATACTCAACATTGTTAGGAGACCCAACAAGAGAATGTCGACCGCCTTGACTTGTTGTACTTGAATGACTTAGAACATTATCATCATTCCTAGGCCCATCACCATCTTCACTACCAATATCATTTCTAATAGGAATATCAAACTCAATAGAAAAATTATTACCATCCTCACCAATGTCATTGGATCTGCCATAAAAGTATTCCCTTGAAGGAAAATCGTCATGACCTTGAAGACTGTCAGGGAAATTAAATTCTTCACTGGGAGTAATGTCTTCATCATCAACAACGCCATCATTGGTGCCTTTAAAATCCTCACTTGGAGGAAAACCATCACCATCGCCATTGGTGCCTTTAAATTCCCCACTTGGAAGAAAGTATCCACCATCATCATAATCATTTTCATTGCTTTTAAAATCCCCACTTGAGGGAAAATATTCATTATCCTCATTAGTTCCTTTAAAATACCTACTTGGAGGAAAATCTTCATCATCTTCATCGGAGCCTTTTGTTACACATTATTTTCATCACCCTTATGATTGTCAATGATGTACACCTATCCTTTGTCTTTAGAAGGATAAATTGCCTTAATCCTGGAAGAAGAATGAAGATGAACTTTCCTAGAGAGATGAAATTTTTTTTTCCTCTGTAAAAAACCTTGTAAAGAAGGATTGTTGCACCTTGCTTAGTGTTAAGGGTGTGACGATCTAGGATCAACACAGGTTTCACCACTATGGCATGCGACATTGTCATAGTTTTCTCAGTGTTAAGGGTGTGACAATCGTTCAGCTCCAGATTGACTCTCTTATTGTTTAATTTCACTGGAAAAACTTCTTGTTTTTTTTTTTTCATGTTTCCCTTGATAGACTCACCCTTCTTTGAAAGACAATGCAGCGTTGTCACACTGTGGTTTTTAGTGACTTGCGAAAATCAAAATTGTTGCACTAGGTTAGTCTTACAACGTGCAACGATTGTGAAAAAAAATATATTTTGGTGGTTTTCCTTGCCCAGATCTTAGATATGGTTTTGGGGTGAATTGTTGGGTTTGATTATAGTCTAGTTACAGTCTTCTTGACATCATCTTTGAATCTGATTTTATCCATATTTACTTTGTTTTATCTTGTTTTCTTTTGAAAGATTTGATCTCTTGGTTTGAGTGTCTTTCAGTTACAAAGCATTATTTTTCTTTATAATTGTTTAGTGAAAGAACATTTCTTTTTTTGTTTGTTTTAAAAACAAAAAATTAGTTTGGATTGTTTTTGTTTTGAAGAAGCTCGATATTGCTTTTAGTGTATCTTTGAAAACAAAAAAATTTAATTTCTTGCTTTGCATTAGATTGGGAGCATCCTTGCATTTGAAGTAGCGAAATTGCATGGTTTTTGGCATTTTTTGGTGTATTGGTGTACAGTATCTTTGGCTCATTTATTGAATATCTTGATATTGATGAGTTTAATAAAATCTTGGGACATTGTGCATCTGGGAATGATAAACGTTTTCTCCTTATCGTAATATATCTTTAATCGAAGTGAAATATTTGCATTCTCGTTTATTTGCATTATTTAGAGTCGGACAAAACATCATTTAGTCCACACCTTTTTCCTCTTGAGTAACAACAGCTTAATAAAATTTATAAGTTAATTAAAATCTACCTAGAAAAATTTATTTCTAGGGCTCTTTGCAAGCTACATTAGATTAGTTGTAGGGCTTTGGAATAGGTGTGAAAGATAACTTTCCAAAGTTGTAAACAAACACAGAATCTTGAGTTAGGTAGCAGTGAAATCCATTTACTACATTTTGTCCTGGGAAGCCCTTCTCACACAAGGGTCAATCACGAGGTCGCATTAAGGCCATCAGATTTACTAACCTTGCTTTGTTGGTCCTAATTTAGTGGTTTCGCTTATTATTGGGGGAAACTTGAGATAAAAACCTTGTGCGAGACTTCTCAAGTCAATTTTGGGCTCAGTTACCCTGCCCTTGCGCGTATATCATACTGTCGATTGTTTCCCCAGGAATCATTGTTGTATTTGGTAACCTTAGTAACCTTTCTTTAGGATTAATACACGAGGTGACAGTGAAGGGGAAAGTCTTCATTGTACCTAGAATCAACGTTGGTCAAACTCACTTGGGCTCCTTGGAGGGTAAATCCACGTTTATTGTGTGGAAGCTTGCACCAAGATGTAAATATATTAAGCAGGTTGTCAACGTAACGTTTCCACCCACTCTATCTCATCCCCTTCTTACAGTGTTCCCGCGATGTTGAATTTCATCACCTACTAGTGTGTTCAT
Organism: Picea engelmannii; assembly: GCA_009831015.1. NCBI lineage: Eukaryota > Viridiplantae > Streptophyta > Pinopsida > Pinales > Pinaceae > Picea > Picea engelmannii. The sequence continues at coordinate 1,702,346 of ML777344.1, forward strand.
TGTGAGAAGGTTTTGTTTGTTTGCTTGCTTCCTAGATTTTTTGCGTTTGTTGTTTGTTTTCCATAGAAGACTCTAGGTTGGATTTGTGTTTAATGGAGTCAGTTCCTGGAATGAACAATGAATCAACCTCTGCTCCGAAGGAACCTTTTGTTTTTCCTTCTTTCGGAAACATTGGTCCTCCTTACATCGCTACTTTGAGCCTTCCAGGTCTCATAATTGGATTACCGGTATGGTTGTTTTCCACTCCGGTAATCTCAAATGTAGCAAGTTCTTCAGTTGTAAGAATTTCACCCCAAGAACATCAACCTCATGTTGATCCTTCACCTTCTTCACCTGTAATATCTTCTTCTCCTTCTTCACTTGCAAGGTCTTCTTCCATTTCATCTTCTTCGCCGAGTGAAAGATTTGAAGCAAGTAACCCGATGGATAAGAAGAAGAAAAGGAAGATTAAGAAGAAGAAAAATAACCAAGTGTCCAAACTTCCAACCACTGCCAGACATGTTGGAAAAAAACCAGTTACTGATAATCGTGTTGGGAGTGTTGATGATGCCAAGATCACCCAAACAACCTATAAGCCCATGTACCCTTGCAGGCTTTGTAAGGGTATCCATCTTCTTAAGGATTTCCCTAGTCTATCCAAGGTTATAGAAGCATGGTCTACATGCCCTCGCCATCCCATGTAATCAACCTATGAACAATGTGTTGATGACCTCCCATCAACTAGTTAGGATATCGTTGGGAAGAAGAAACGTAGAGTCGAGTTATTGTGTAGGTTATGTGTAGGGAGTCATCAAACTCACATTTTACCTTGTATGGATGAAGCCTCAAAATTATTGGAAGACATGATTGTTTCCCAGCCTCAACTTTCAGCTTCTTACCACAGTCTTACTCTCAACCCACCTGTAGTTGATGGAATGATCAATATTTTCCTTTCATCGGTCAGTTTGGTTGATCATGTAGTCAATCTAGTCACGTCCTTAGTTGAAGCAGTTGACAAAGTGGTTGATCCCACTCTCCCGATAGACCCAAGTGGTCGATCAGTTTCCATCCACCGACCCCATTCTCCCCTTGGAGAATGAAACCCAAGTGGTCGATCTGATCCCATCATGGGTCGATCCTACTCTCTCGCTAGAGAGTAAACCTAATATTTCCCACATTTTTCTCGTTGATACAGAATCTACCGTGCTAGGGGGCATTCCTCCTTCTCCTGTGGAACCCCCTCCAAGTAATGAGGCCATCCTTTTTTATTGGGGTGCACTAATTGTACCTCATCTTCCCTCTCACACTCCTTTCAATATTACAGTACAGGTTTGTGGTCGGGACGTTCCTCAAACGTTGATAGACAAAGGTGCCTCCATTAGTATTTTTTCCTCTATTGCTTAGCAAGATTTGGGTTTTCCTCAGCTTGTGTCGTTTACCCAGAATCTGTTAGCTTTTAACATAAGAACCAGACAACCTTTAGGGACCCTTCCTTCATTTCTCATAACTTTGGGAGAGAAAATTGTCTTTATTGACATCATGGTAGTCCAATACCTCTTGGATTTCAATGTACTCCTTGGGCAAGATTATGTCTATGTCATGAAAGCTATCGTGTCCACTCTTTTTTCATGTGATATATTTCCCTCTCGATGGAAGAATTGTGACTATTGATCAACTTTCATTTGTTGGCCTTGACTTGACCATCAACTCAATGACCTCCCTAATCGGTTCTTATATGCAGACGGTATCGCCCCTGCCACAGGTCAATTATGTGACAATCTCTCCCATGCCTTCATCTGTCGATGAATTTGATCCTCTCATTGTAAGCTCAGTCTCTTATGACTTGGGTCGGTAGTTGACATGGTGATCTCTTCGATATGGCTTTTAGATACTGACCTCCTTACCCCTATCGCGGCCCTCGACATGTGTTCCTTCCAGAGTGTGTTTCTTCTTTCAAGTGAAAATCTCTTGGAATCCATGACCAATTTTTTTCCCTTGACATGGTGTCCTTCTAGATCATTGTCCTCTTGGAAGCGATGATCAAGAAGTGGAATTTTGAACATGGTTTTCTAATTTCAAGCTCATTAAAAAATGAAACCAACTTTGAGCATGGTTTTCTGATTTCAAGCTCATTAAAAAATGAAATCAGCTTTAAGTTGGTTTTCTGATTTCAAGCTCATTAAAAAATGAAACCAGCTTTGATCATGGTTTTTTGATTTCAATCTCATTAAAAATGAAACCATCTTTGAGCATGGTTTTCTGATTTCAAGCTCGTTAAAAAATGAAACCAATTATGAGGATAGTTTTGCATCTCTGTGGAAACCTCGTTACAAAATGAAACATAGATTACGAGGATAGTTTTTGTGTCTATGTGGCAAGCTCATTAAAAAATGAAACAGGGGTTACGAGCATAGTTCTTCTCTTGTGTCAATCTCGTTACAAAAATAAAACAGCACGTCTCGAGCATAGTTCTTGTTTTTGTGTCAAGCTCGTTAAAAAATGAAACAGAAGTCTGGGGATTGAACCTGGATTCACGAGGATAGTTTTGCGTCTTTGTGGAAACCTCGTTAAAAATGAAATAGATTCCCCCCCTATTCAATTGAGTCAAGTACTTTAATATGTATAGTATTTGAAGCTTCATTTCATCCCCCTATGTCATTGGACGAAACGAAGCTTGGGGGGCACTCTGGAATTCATGTTGAAGTTAAGTCGCTAGCTTCTTAAGATGGGGGAAAATTACCAACCATCCTTAGATAATGCGTTGGGAAGTCACAAGTATATTTTTTACTTTGGTTCAATCTTGTGTAAAAATGAAACCAATCCTATCGCAAGCATAGTTTTTCTAGTTTCAATCTTGTGTAAAAATGAAACCTACCTCAAGCATGGTTTTCTCTGGTTAAAGCTTGTGTAAAAATGAAACCACGTACCTCAAGCATAGTTTTCTCTGGTTCAATATTGTGTAAAAATGAAACAAAGTCCAAGCATAGTTTTGTTTAGTTTTAATCTTGTGTAAAAATAAAATATATCCCAAGCATAGTTTTGTTTTTTTTCAAGCTTGTGTGAAAATGAAAACAATCCTGAGCTTAGTCTTTGTTATTTCTTGTGCTCGTAAATCAATGAGAATGTAACCGAGTAAACTTTTATCACTTTTTTTAACTCGTAAAGGTTATACGAAAAATAACCCCCTGGAGTTCCCTTTAATCTCTTTTCAGACTCTCTAAACATGAAAAGATTGTCGAGTGATCTACTTCTTTTCACACTCGTTAAAGAATTTGAAGAAAATGCATGTTGAGTGGTAGTTTATCTCTTTTTTGGTCTCATCAGACTACTTTACGAAAAAGGAACACTCTAATCAAGCATGATTAGAAAATTTTGTGGAGTCCTCTTTAAGTTCTTTTCAAACTCCATAAATATGAAAAGAACACTAAGTTTGTTTTCTTTGCACTCGTAAAACAAACATTGAAAGGCCCATATGGGACCGGATCACTCCTTCCTAGGGTTTGTTAAACATACTCTGAGGGACTCATCTGAAGGATGAGCTTACAATTCAAGCATATGTTATCCTCCTTGAGCTTGTGTAAAAATGAAGAGGCGCTCGCCATAAATGGTGGGGGGAAATTGGGAAAGAAATGTGTCTAAACCTATATTCTATGCAAGAGTCGCTTTTGAACATGAAACCCTTTCAATCTCTTTGTGTCTAGGTTGGAAAATTTTCTTGTCTCTTGATCATACTCCTTTGTAAGATTACAATTTGGTCTGTGATCCTTTTGTTGAGTTAGTGTTTCCAAGACATTTGGTGTGTCGTCAATATGGTCAAAGAGAATTTCAACCCGGAAAGCCTTCTATTGCGTCGACCATTTCTGCAGTCCTTAAGCCTTCTATGGTGTCAACCATCCCTGAGTCAGTCATGAATCACTTGTTACTCTGATCTACTTCAAAAAAAATTACTCGTTTCATATCATTGATGGGGGATACATTAAGTCCCTCCTGTGGCGAGTCTTTACATGTCGACTTCGACTCATTATCTAGGAATTAGACTTAGAAACTAATTGGTACCTTGGAACTTGCATTCCTCAATGGTAGGTTTCCTCGCTTTCAACAATGCGTTTTCATTATTGACCCTTGATCGGGAGATTTCGCCTAATGTTCGACTTCAGCTCACAAATATGCACCTGTTGGATTGTACTAGTGTACCATGGGAGTCATTGGCATTAATGGTGATTTCCCTCGCTCTTGTTAACGGTATTCACTAATGACCAATAATCAAGTGGTTTGTACCATGTTCAACTTCAGCACATGTATTTGCATGGTTATATTCGTACTATATAATGGTGGAGATGAAGACCCTGGATCTTTTCTGATAGATTTAGGTTGCATTGATATTCAGATTGTACTATTGCATAGATCCACAGTGTATGTCTCATGGCTATTTTCAAAATTGATTCTTTAACACATAGATCCACGATGTATTTTTGGTGGCTATGTTCATATTTGAATCATAATGGCATGGATCCATAGTGTATGTTGGTGGACATGACATGTCTTACTTGACATGGATCTTTGCATGTCGGCATTTATGCTTTTAGTCACTTGTATTCTAAGTATGGGAATGCCTACCTCAGTGATGATATATCATTGTACTGTATTTCCTTGTTTTTTGGCAGGTTTCCGACCAATGTGTTCCTTGTTCCCAACACACACTCGACAGAGTATTTCAACTAACACTTTGTTCTAACTTCATACTTTGGGGGGATTACTGTTACACATTATTTTTGTCACCCTTTTGACCATTAATGATGTACACCTATCCTTTGTCTTTAGAAGGATCAATTGCCTTAATCTCGGAAGAAGAATGAAGATGAACTTTCCTAGAGAGATGAAATTATCTTTTCCTTTGTAAAAAAACTTGTAAAGAAGGATCGTCGCACCTTGCTCAGTGTTAAGGGTGCGATGAGCTAGGATCGATGCAGGTTTCACCACATTGGCCTGCGACATTGTCACAGTGTTTTCAGTGTTAAGGGTGCGATGATCGCCCGTATGAAGAAAAATAGAAGCTTCTCGACGCTTCTAGAGTAGAAGCTTCGAGGGTGAGGTGGCCTCCGATCAGTTTGGATCTGAGTCGCATCTCTGATCTCATGGGATCATCCTAACCTCCTCACCCTATCATTTTCATCTTATAAAAGGAAGGGGGTTCTCATGGGAAAGTTAGCTTTTTTGGGTAAGCTTTGGAATGGTTAGAGAATTTTTGGAACTTCATCTTAGTTAAAGAGATTCGACTAATGAGATATTAGTCTAGCTAAGAATTTGGATTAGCTTCAGATATAGCTAATTCATATGGAGTGTTTGGGCCTATGATGGTTTTGAGTTTCGCTTTGTCAAGCTGAGATCATAAGTAGTTGTCAGATCTACAGTCTCAGAATCTGTGGAGCCGAAGTGTGTGGGAAGCAAGGAACTATTGGAAGGAACCTAACAACATCAAAGCATCCGGTTGTATCTTTCTTCCACATTCTTTAATACAGATATACTTTTTCTTTCCTATATGAACGTTATTTTTTCATATTGTATGATTCCTTGATCACGTACATAGTTTCATATCGAATAGACTATGTCATTCTTGTATTCATTGGCTTGTGTTTCTTTCTAAATACTTCTCCATAAGCCTTACGACAGAGCTGGAATCACATTGGTGAGGTCAGGTCTACAACATTTAAAAGGTATGTTTTGGATCCTCTTCTTATTTGATGTCTGAAATCTAAGGAAATTTCAGTGTATTGTTTGTTTTGTTCTAGTTTAAGGGTGAAACTATGGAGATTAGTTTTTGTCTGCAGTTACTAATTTGTCCTGAAACACCTTTAAATTATGTTGTTGGAGGAAAATATTCATCATTATTAATTTCATTGTCATCTTTCTCTACTACACTGACACTACCATTGAAATATCGATTGTTGCTTCCATTAAAATCATCACTCAAAGGAAAACTTTCATCCCAATCATTTAAACTATCATCAAAATCTTCACTTGGAAGTATATTTTGAGTAATTTTCACATCATTGGTGTTATCATTAAACCACAAAGATTGAATGATCGCCATCATATTCCTCCCCTTCATTTGTGGTTCCTTCAAAGTCATTAGATTTAGGAATTTCTTCATCAACATGATCAATCGCATTTCCTTCACTATGATCAAACTCATCACTATGTGAAAAATATAACTCTTCATTCACAATAGAAGCATTCCCATAATATTCATTGATACAAATAGAAGAAGTACGCGAACAAGATGTTGATGCTTTAGAAACATAAACTTCTCTATTACTTGAACCCATGACTTCTAACTAAAAACATAGAATGATACAAATGCCTGCCCTCCTAATCACAATCTTATAACTTGGAGAATGGAATTTTCCCTCCAAAAATTTTCCCCAAAATTTCCCTCCAAAATTAAAAAAATCTTTTACTCTCTCTATCTATAAATCATTAGGTAATTAAAAAAAAAAAAAAAATTATCCCACATTCGCTAAACATCGCAATGACTCATATAATCTATGTTATATACACATACTCTTCTTTTGTATTCTTCACATTGCATTCAATCTTGGGGAGCATTGGTTAAACTGTTTGGAGCAATTTACAAGGGAGTTTTAAGATTGTCAAGAAGGCATTCAACAAAGAGCTTTTAACACTTAAAAGGTTAGTATTTTTTCCAATTTTATCATTTACCAAAAAAAAACATTTTTTTAAAGAACAAGCTCTAAACTATATAGGATTTCTTCTATGTTTTATGAACAAATTAGACTTTTTTTTTTTAAATTATATATTTTTCAAAAAAAAAAACTTAAGATTTTATGAGATTTTAAGGGTAAAAAAATGATTTTTACTATAATTTGGGAGAAAAAAAACTTTTTTTAGTTTTTTTATTTATTTATTATAATATTTTCTCTAATTTAAAATTCTCTCTCCCTTCGCTTTAAAAAAAAATAAAAATTCATAAAACATTATTTAAAAATAAATATATTTATAAACTTAAAAAAAACAAGATAACAAATATAAAACTAACATAAAAGGAAAGAAAAAACATTAGAAAACAAAAACTTAAAAAATAAAAATAAAAAACTTAAATATATTGTTGGATTACTAAGAGGGGGGTGAATTAGTAATAGAGCAATTCAATCCTTTTCTACCACAATATGCAAGTGTTATATCAAAGTATCATTATCATCCAATAGTTGCAGAGTAAATAAATAATGAACAAATGAACAATCATACACATACACAGTATAGCGGTGTTTTTACGTGGAAACCCAAAGCGGGAGAAAACCACGGAATGTTTTTTCTTATATGTCTTTAAGAATTGCATTCATTGGAAGCACCAACTTCCTTTGTTTTCTAGCTGCAACTGGAAGGAGGCTCCAACCCCCTAATTTCTCAGGCTACAACCTGAGGGAAGCTCCAACTCCCCAATTCTATAGCTACAACCAGAAGGAGGCTACGACCCCCTATGTTCTTTGGCCACAATCGGAAGGTGGATACAACCACTTGTCCTTGCCCCGTCCAACCGCCCTGACATATAAGTAAAATGATGGAACCACTATCACACTATCATTGTGAGATATATTGTTGTAAACCTGTAATCAACCTATACCATAAACAAGTGCATCAACCATGAACCAGCATGTACCTCAACCTGTAATCAACATGTACCATAAACAAGTGCATCAACCATGCACCAACCTATACAAAACATGTACCATGAACAAGTCCATCAACCAAGCATAACACAACAACTCACAATCATCACCAAGATCAATATGTGCTTCTAATAATATACCAATACAAGTATGCTACATCATCCATAAACCATGTTTCAACAATATTATTAACAAGTGCCTCCAACCATGTACCAAGTATGTACCAATCATGTACCCCAACTACTCATCAAGATGTACTAACATCATCAACTATACACCTCATGTATGTGCCAACTCATCAACTACTTGTATCAACCATGTACCCAACATGTGCCTCAACCAAAATCCCTCATCAATTTCATCATCCAAATATGATTTGTAACTATGTAATAGACCTGGTGTATATGATCACATACCTGCAAACCTTCCTTAACTTTAACAACAAGAGACTAGCATTTTCATCAAACTTTAGTTTAGTCTCACATGACTAGTTTTGGATTAGTCAACAACCCTAACTTGAAATAATTATAACTATGTACATGTAATGAATAAATATATTAAAATAGTACACAATGTTCTTCAGTGTGTTTTATACAATTCCTCTAGGTGACACTACTTGGAACCTCTCAAAAAAGGAGTTATAGCAAAAATGGCATGCCTTATTGAATTTTGGCTTATTCTAGAGAAAGAACTTGTAGAGCGTGCCCCACACGGAATATTTGGTGTATGTATATGAAAATTTTACACAAAATACTATAGACCATACTCTAACCAACACATTTGGTCTTATTAATTTGTATATGTTATGAAGAAGTTATGGAATTTTTACCTGAAACACCTGTTTTAGAGTAGTTTCGGGACTAGCCACAAACCTTATTTTCCACAAAGTGTAACTCCAAAACTACAATGACCCACAAGCTTTAATTTTTACCACAGCTACTTGGATATGTTTTCTCAATGGCCTATCAATTTCACGGTCTGAATCATTCTAGAAAAAAAATTATTGTGAAAATGGTGAGATGACCTGTAAATGATATACCTTAGAAAGCATCATCAAAATAATTTGTCCTCCCTTGAATTTCGGCCTTCTTTACTTCACCTTCTCTCTAAAATCCAGCTTAGATATCCTTTGGTTACCTTAGTCACCTGTAAATATTCAATATTCTCAAGTATGATATAAAATGAGAGTCTTTCCTCTTATTTATACTTTCATGTAGCTTCCTCAAGGGGTTACCTTTTAACCATCTTAACCCACTTTCATTATTTTAGGGTTAACCAACTCCTAACCACTTGTCCAATTAGTAATTTATCCATTAACTTTATTATTTAAATAATTTATTTTTTATCCACGTTGAATTATAGTACACTCATCACTTCACTTTACCTCAAGGGGTTACCTTCTAACCATCGTAAACCACTTTCCTTATTTTAAGGCTAACCCACTTCTAACCACTTGTCAACTTAGTAATTTCTCCATTAACTTTATTATTTAAATAATTTATTTTGTATTCACTTTGAAATATAGTACATTCATCACTTCACTTTATTATGTACCTTCTAAAAATATCTTAAACCACTTTGACTACTTTGACCTTTTGGGGCTTCTAGATGACTCGTGAGGGTTCCCCAACTTCACATGGCCATAACTCTCTAACCGTGAGGAGTTATGTGACGTTCCACAAACCACTGGAAATGGAATGACATGTACTATCCATATATAATAGTGTTTCCTTCAAATATATCAAAACTCATACCATTATCCATCAAACAAACTTGGGTCCATTACCCAAACCTGGGTTCTCCAACTTCTCATGGACATAACTCTCTAACTGTGAGAAGTTATGTGGCATTCCACATACCACCAGAAATGGAATTACATGTACTATCCATACAGAATAGTATTACCTTCAAATATATTAAAACTCATACCATTATAAATGAAACAACCTTCGTTCCATTACCCAAACCTTTGTGCTACCGGAATTCGCTACCGGACTTTATCCAAGGGTTGACATCAATAAACAATATCACTCTCCAATGGTTGACATCAATGAAAACCAACAATCCATACTAACTATCCATCAACCTAAGCCAATTGTCTGACAATATGACTAAGCGTTGATAACATTCATGCTTATACTCCTCATCAATGTTTATATCTTTCCCCCTTTGACATCAATGGAAAAGGGTATCTCCCTTTGGGGCTACTCCCCCTGACTAAACTCTCCTTGGATTTTCTCCCCCTGTCTACATGCCTTTGATTTTTCTTTGTGTTTATAAGCCTCTGATTACTCTCTCTCCCTTCATATGAATAATATCCCCCCCTTTGACAAAGGGTATCACTCTGAAGTCATATCGCTCATCCTTCCCTTTTGACAATCGCTCCCCTTGGAAACATGCCTCTATGCTCTCTCTCCAAGCATTTACCTTTGCATTTGATAAATCTCTCCCCCTTTGTCCTATTTATGGTGCTTCATCGTGTACATATAAGACTTATAAGATAAGCATTCAAAAGCATTCATTTTGGAGTAGAAATTACTCCTAGTCTTTGGCAAAGATACTCAAGGGCTTCCCGTGGAAGCGGTTTTGTAAATATGTATGCAACTTGTTCTTTTGTTCCCACATATTCAACTTTGATCTTGTTCTCTACAACTTGTTCCTATAGAAAGTGATACTTGATTGGAATGTGCTTCATCTTGGAGTGCATCATCACGTTCTTTGAGATATTGATGGCGCTTGTATTATCACAATAGATTGGAATGGGCTCATCATACTCAACCTGTATATCTGTCAAAGTTTGTTTCATCCATAGAACATGTGTACAACATGTTGTTGCTGCAATATACTCTACCTCGGCTCTAGATAAGGATACTAATGATTGTTTCTTTCTTAGCCAAGATACTAAACACTCACCCAAGTAAAACGTTGCTCCACTGGTGCTTCGTCGGTCATCAATGCAACCTGCCCAATCTGCATCTGTGTAGGAAATAAGTGATAGATCCTTTCTTTTTGGATACCATAATCCAAACTCTTATGTTCCTTTGAGATATATGAAAATCCTCTTCATTGTTAATACGTGTGATTCCTTTGGTGCTACTTGAAATCGTGCCACCTGTCCAACTGTCTGCATTACATCTAGTCTGGATGTTGTCACATATAGTAGGCTACCAAACATTGGCATGTATTGTCTCTGATCTATAGACTTTGAATCATCATCTTTGCTCAACTTGAAATTGGTTTGCATGGGAGTGATAACAGGTTTGCAATCTTCCATTTCGAACCTCTTTAGCATTTCTATTATATAATTGGTTTGAGAAATTAAAATTCCTTGGTTGCTTTGACGTATCTGAAGACCCGGAAAGAAGGATAGTTCTCCAAATAATGACATTTCAAACTCATTCTGCATATCTTTTGCAAATTTCTGGCTTAACCTGTCATTAGTACTTCCAAAAACAATATCATCAACATAAATTTCAATTAATAAAATATTACCTTGAGTTACCTTGATGTAGAGGTTGTTGTTTGTGTTTCCTTTCCATAGTTCATATGGATTTTTGTCATTGTTGTTTCTGAGCATTACTCTGTTTTAAATGTGAATTGTTGTATGCACTACATGTGTCCAAAAAATATCTGACAATTTGGAATCCATTAGCATTGTTCGAGCCATTTCCTGTGTAATTATCATCCATTATGATAATGTTCCTTTGTCTTTGAACCACTCTTTGAACCAATATATGAATCCATTCTCTTGTCCATACTTTCCAAGAATCTACTTGAACAATTTTCCATAATGTTGACCCATTTATCACTATACTATCATGAAGTATTGATTAATCCATCAAATTGTACTTGTGCTAACTGACTGCTCTGGATCTGTCTTCTCAAAATCTGCAAGTTTCTCAAAGGATGGTTCTTTGGTCTGTCATAGCTATCGCATAGAGTCCCCATGTCTAATATTCATATTACCTGGGACTCTATAAGTCAGATGGCTCAGAACAATTCCTGCTCTAATGTGTATTCATCATCATCTTCATTGGTAGATTCATCATCTCTCTGAGCTCTGACTTCTTTCTTTCTGTCTGTGGATTCATCTTTCAATAGAATGCCTGAAAGTACAATCTCTTGAACCTGTTCATTATTTACATGTCCTTCTTTTCTTTCATTTATTTTCCAAACCTTTCTATATTCGACATCTTTCTTTTTCTCTCTAGAATTTTCTTCATCTCGTTTTATTGCCAATCTTGCAATCTCTGGGACCTGGTTTTTGTTCACCTTTTCTTCGTGTTTTCTTATCCATACTTTCTTATATATGATATCAGTGTTCTCTTTCATGGAAGTATCACTCATGCTTCTACAATCACTAGCTATGTGTCCATAGTTATGACATTTGTAACATTCAATGTTACGTGGGGCCACATATGCACTTCTTTCTTGAACATTTATTTTATAATCCCTGCAATCTGCAACCTTATGTCCAAAATTAGTACAATAAAAACAATGACTAGAAAAGAAATTTGCATACCTAGGAGTGAATGATCTTCTGTGTGGTGTAGTCCTTCTAAATTTATGCCTTCAATGATCATGATCATAATTGAAGCTTCTTTGTGGCTTGAACATGAATGGTCTTCTTGAAGATGTATCTTCAATAGTTTTCTTAGATTCTGGTTGACCGTGATTCCTTCCTTTGAGTACTTCTGCATAACTCTTTCTATTTTCTTCATTCTTCTTTTCTAGCAACCTTGAGTGCTTCCCTTCATTCTCTATAACTGATGTGGATGTTTATGTCTCTATGACATTCTTGTTGAGCTTGACGACTTTGACTCTTAGTATGACAACTTATTCTTCAATACTATCGACCTCTTCTTCTTTCTTCATTTTTTGATACTTCATGACTTCTCATATTCTCTTTGCTTCTTCAAGTTGTATTTTAAATGTAATTATTTCTTCTTTGAGTCTTCTCTCTTATTGACCAAACTCTTCCTCAAGTTGGTTTAAGTCATTGGTTCTTTCCTTGAGATGATCCGTCTGTATATTTTCTCTCTTTTTTTATTCTTCCTTTTGTGTTGTTATGTTGGCTTCTAAACATTTCTTTTGATATTCTAGATTTTTGTCAATTCTTCTCGCCTCTTCTAGATGAGTTCTTAAATTCTTGATGACCTTCTGAGCTTTTTCAGAACCTAGAACACTTTCCTTTTTATTCATCAATTATTTCTTGGATGACTTGTTTTCTTCTCTTTCTTTCTTTAGATATTCAATTGCACCGATAAATTGTTCTCTGTAATCAACTTTTTCTTCTTCATACTCTTCCTCTTTTGAATTTGTCTGACATGATGAGCATATTTATTCTTGTTTTGTACCTGCATCTTGTTTGGCATTTTCTGATTCTGTGATGGGTGAAGAATATACATTTTGTAACTTATCCCAAAGTTCTTTGGCTGATGAACATTTACCAACCTTTTCTCTTAATAGATTAGGTAATCCTTCCCAGATGAAATCCATTGTTATTTTATTATTCTTCTTCAATTCCTTCTTGGTTGCAGTCTTTTCCCTTTTTGAACTATCATATCCTGTAACAACTGATAGCCAAATATAATTTCCTTGTGCCTGTAAAAATACTTTTGTTCTTATGCTCAACATCTCATACTTTAAACCATTTTGACCATTAAACATTGGTACTCCATTCTCAGAATAATCCATGATCTCCTTCCAGTGGTTAAATTGTTTCTTGAAGGAACTCGCTTTGATACCAATTGTTGGATTATTGAGAGGGGGGGTGAACCAATAATAGAGAAATTCAATCCTTTTTTACCACGATATGCAAGTGTTATATCAAAGTATCATTATCATCCAATAGTTGCAGAGTAAATAAGCAATGAACAAGTGAGAAATCATACACATACACAGTACACCAATGTTTTTACGTGGAAACCCAAAGCAGGAGAAAGCCACTGAATGCTTTTTCTTATATGTCTTTAATAATTACATTCATTGGAAGCACCAAATTCCTTTGTTTTCCAGCTACAACTGGAAGGAGGCTCCAACCCCCTAATTTCTCAGGCTACAACCTGAGGTAAGCTCCAACTCCCCAATTATTTGGCTACAACCATAAGGAGGCTACGACCCCCTATGTTCTTCGGCTACAACCGGAAGGTGGCTACAACCACCTGTCCTTTCCCCGTCCAACCGCCCTGATGTATAAGTAGAATGATGGAATCATTTTCACACTATCACTGTGAGATATGTTGATGTAAACCTGTACCAATCAACCTATAATCAATATGTACCATAAACAAGTGCATCAACCATGCACCACTTGTACCTCAACCTGTAATTAACATATACCATAAACAAGTGCATCAACCATGCACCAACCTGTACAAAACTTGTACCATGAACAAGTGCATCAACCAAACATAACACAACAACTCATAATCATCACCAAGATCAATATGTTCTTCTAATAATATATCAATACAAGTATGCTACATCATCCATAAACCATGTGCCAACAATACTACTAAAAAGTTCCTCCAACCATGTACCAAGTATATACCAATCATGTATCAACTACTCATCAACTATGACTCATCAAAATGTACCAACATCATCAACTATACACCTCATGTATTTGCCAACTCATCAACTACTTGTCTCAACCATGTACCTAACATGTGCCTCAACCAAAATCCCTCATCAATTTCATCATCCAAATATGATATGTAACTTTGTAATAGACCTGGTGTATATGATCACATACCTGTTGGAAAAATGAGAAGGGGGGGGGGGGGGG